>JXTC01000459.1:204585-221542 GCA_002914845.1 Trema orientale
TTAACAATCAGAATGAGTAATTTCCCATGAGATTGATACTAATTGCGTGATATGAATATTATGCAATATGAGTATATTTATTATTGGCTTATTATGCACGTGAGAATCTTGGGCTTCACACCTATATATGATACTTAAGTTGTGAGCACATTTTATTTATGGTTTTATTTTGTTCTCTGGCACTCAGAAAGGACCAACCCGTTGTTCTTATAGAAGAAAGTTCCACTAAGGATAAAAGGAACTTTGAGCTTTGGAAAAAGTCTAATCATATGAGTGTCATGATCATGAAGCGCTCTATTCTGAAAATCATACGGGGCTCTTTGCCAGACGAGGAAAATGCTAAGGACTTCCTTGTTGCTGTTAAGAAATTATATCTCAAGAATGAAAAGAGTGAGATGATTAGTACATTAGAGAAACTCATCTCAATGAGGTACGGTGGCAAAGGAAATATAAGGGAGTATATCATGCAGATGTGTCATTTGGTTGGCAAGCTTAAGGAATTCAAGTTAGAAATTAATGAGGATTTACTTGTGGCCTTAGTTTTACTCTCTCTTCCTAATCAGTATGGAAATCTACAGACAATATATAACGCCCAAAAGGACAAATAGAATATTAATGAGTTAATAGCCATTTGTGATCAGGAGGAAGAGAAAATCAAAGCTGTAAGGCCTGAAAGTGCTAACTTGACCACTATCTTTAAGGCAAAGAAGAGGAAAATAGATAAGGGTAAGGAAGTTACCGTAGCTCTATCTGCTAAGGCACAGAAGAAGCAAGATGAACAAGGTTACTTCTTTTGTGGAAAGGGTGGACACCTGAAGAAGGAATGCACTAAGTATAAAACTTGGCATGTTAAGAAGAGTAAGCTTCTCATTTATGTTTGTTCTGAAGTTAATTTAACTTCTGTACTTAAGGATATTTGGTAGGTAGATTCGGGTGCTACTACTCACGTTAGTGTTTCCATGTAGGGTTGCCTGTGGAGCCAGAAGCCAAGTGATGATGAAAGATTCATCTATATAGGCGATGACCAAATAGCTTCGGTGGAGGCCATAGGGCATTTTAGGTTATTTTTGAATTCTGGAAAATATTTGGATTTGTATGAGACTTTTATGATACCGTCTTTAAGACGGAATTCGGTTTCCAATTCTGTATTAGACAAATTCGGTTATTCTTACTCTTTCGGAAATAATTTATTTAGTCTTATGCATAATTCAATTTTTGTTGGTACAGGTTTTCTTAATGACAACTTATATATATTAAATACCCAACCCACCGTTAATGAAACTTTTCATGTTAATTCAAGAGGTACAAAACGAAAATTAACTATTAAGGACTCATCGATGCTGTGGCATACACACTTAGGACACATTTTTAAACAAAGAATTGAACGTCTTATGTCTGATGGGATCCTTAGTCCCCTTGATTTGACAGACTTTACAGTCTGCGTTGAGTGTATAAAGGGAAAACAGACAAACGTTAGGAAGTTAGGTGCCAATAGGAGCTCTAGCGTCTTAGAATTGATACATATGGATATTTGTTGTCCATTCCCTACGGTTTCTTGGAATGGACAACAGTACTTTATCACGTTCATAGACGATTATTCTCGCTATGGGTACATATATTTAATTTATGAGAAGTCACAATCACTGGACGTATTTAAGGCTTATAAAGCTGAAGTTGAAAATCAGCTTGATAAGAAAATTAAGGCTATCAAGTCTGATCGTGGTGGTGAGTACTACGGTGGGTATGACGGATCAGGTGAGCAACGTCCAGGGCCTTTTGCTAAGTATTTGGAAGAGTACGGCATCGTCCCATAATACACTATGCCTGGAAAACCTAACATGAATGGTGTTACTGAACGACGCAATAGGACACTAAAGGATATATGGTAAGGAGTATGATCAGTCATTCCACCTTACCAGAATCACTATGGGGAGACGCACTCAAAATTACAGCATATATCCTTAACAGAGTACCGAGCAAAGTAGTAGCTAAAACTCCTTATGAACTCTGGACTAGACGAAAGCCCAGTATAAGTCATTTGCACATTTGGGATTGTCCAGCTGAGGCAAGGCCTTACAGGCCAAATAGAAAGAAACTGGACTCAAGAACCATAAGCTGCTACTTTGTAGGGTATTCTGAAAGATCCAGATCCTATAAGTTTTATGATCCTATATTATAGTCTTTCTTTGAGATGGAAAATGCCAAATTTCTTGAGGCTATTGATTTTGGGAGGGAAGATAAAGCTAGGGATATTGTTTTTGAAGAGAAATTTGTTCCTCTTTCTATGGTTGCTATTGACAATGGTCAGGACACTCAGGATCCTGTTTCTGACAATATCATTGTACAAGATGCAATCGCTTCAGTTCAAGACAATGTTCAGGAGGTTCCTGTCCCAGTTGAGGTAAATGTTCCTATAGAGCAAACTCAACAACCTCAAGAACTAGTGCCTTTAAAGAGATCCACTAGAGAAAGGAGAAGTGCGATTCCGGATGATTATGTCGTATATCTCTAGGAGCATGAATTTGATATCGGGATAGTGGAAGATGATCCAATCAACTTCACACAGATCAAATAAAGTTTCAATTCTCAAAAGTGGATTGATGCCATGAATGATGAGATGAAGTCTATGAGAGATAATGACGTTTGGGATCTCGTCAAATTGCCTGAAGGTTCGAAGCTCATTAGTTGCAAATAGATATTTAAGACCAAACGGGATTCAAAAGGTAATGTAGAGAGATATAAGGCACGTCTTGTCACTAAAGGCTTCATTCAGAAGGAAGGCATTGACTTTAAAGAGACCTTCTCTCCGGTTACTTCAAAGGGCTCATTTAGAGTTATTATGGCACTTGTAGCTCATTATGACCTTGAGCTTTATCAAATGGACATTAAGACAACGTTTCTCAATAGAGACATTGATAAAAGGATATATATATGGTGCAACCAGAAAACTTTATATCAGGAGATCCAAAGTCTATGACCCCGTCAATGGTATCACAAATTTCATGAGGTAATTCTCTCGTTTGATTTTGAGGTGAATCCTGTTGATGATTGTGTATACCATAAGTTCAGTGGGAGTAAGTTCATCTTTCTGGTGCTTTATGTTGATGATATACTACTGGCAAGTAGTGATATAGGCTTATTGTACAACACCAAGAGATTTCTTGCGAAGAATTTCGAAATGAAAGATCTTGGAGTCGCCTCTTTTGTATTAGGTATACAGATACACCTAGATCGCTCTTAGGGTATCCTTGGGTTATCACAAAAGAGCTATATCGAGAGAGTGCTCAGTAGATTTAGTATGGATAAGTGTGCACCAACAGACACTCTGGTGTCTAAGGGAGATAAATTTAGCCTCAGCCAAAGCCCCAAGAATGATGTCGATAAAGAAGCCATGCAACAGTTTCCTTATGCTTCAGCTGTAGGGAGTCTGATGTATGTACAAGTATGTATGCATCCGGATCTTGCGTTCATAGTTGGCATGTTGGGCAGATATATGAGTAACCCTGGAGTGGATCATTGGAAGGCAGCAAAGAGGGTTATGAGATACTTACAGAGAACAAAGGAATACGTGCTCACTTATTAGAGATCGGACATTTTGGAGGTCATTGGGTACTCCGACTCTGATTTTGTGGGATGTCTAGACAGTAAAAGATCTATATAGGGCTATGTCTTTCTTTTAGCTGGAGGAGCTATTTCCTACAAGAGTGCCAAGCAGACACTCGTAGCTACTTCCACTATGGAGGCAGAATTCATAGCTTGTTATGAGGCATCCAATCAGGGAATATGGCTGCGAAACTTTGTCACTAGGCTGCATGTAGTAAATGGCATTGAGAGACCGTTGAAACTGTTAGAATAATGTCCTATAAAGCAGTTTATTATTTTGATATTATAAACAATTTATTATCAGATTATTTGTTATCTATTTGTTGTTAATAAATTCCATGTTATGAATTTTATTTCATTTATGTCCCGTTGATATACATGTGATGTGTATGTTTATCTTATGCAAACATCTAAAAGATTCTAAGATATATAATGAGTAATACAGAATTATTCGTATGATGAGTTCATATGTGGGAGACATTATATTCTTTATTTCATTATGTCTAAATTAAATTGTTCGCATTCTGCATATTGAAGATGGAATACTTTACTATGCCATAGAATGTAGTGTTGTCTATTTAATTAATGAAGTCTCCAATTATCGAAGTAAGTCTTTAGATAGAAACACTAGTGTGTTATAAGAAAATTATAACAGCATTGAACAGGACCTAGTAAATTAGAATTTGAGGTTAAGTGCCGTAACTCAAATTTCTAATTTTACTAATCTAGCACTATTGTAGAAGACCTTAATCCTAGTGATTAACAAACTTACTTTCATGTGTTTTATCTTTTTGGGTTACTAAAGGACTAGTTCTGATTTATGGTTCGAACTCCGGTATCTTGGAAGATAAGGTATATGAAATGTGTAGAATATTTTCATGATAGACACTATGCATATGATGTCACTTTGAGTTTTTTCGAGTACTTAGATAATATAAACTAGGGCCCCAGTTTTCACTATGTGACTAGTTCCGATTTACGGTTCGAACTTCGGTATCTTGGAAGATTAGGTATATGAAATGTGTAGAACATTTTCGTAATGGACACCATGCATATGATATCACTTTGAGTTTTTCCAAGTACTTGGATAATATAAACTAGGGCCCCGGTTTTCACTATGTGAATTTGATTGTGTTTGTATAAGCAGATACAAACACCGTAGTCAATTATTATCCATTAAATAAAAAATGGCAACTCAAAGGTAAATACGTACTAGAGGGGTAATATGGTAATTTCACTCTACTAGTACAGCATTACATTGGGGGTATGTCTGCAGGAATAGTATATGCTAAATGGATCAAGCTAATAAATTGTTAACAAGCTTCACAGAAAATAAAAATAACATTTAGTCCACGAGTTCAATATTAGGCCTATAGTGGTGTGCCATAATATTAATGGACAAGGCCCAATCATAATTAAGAGTTAATTATGATATTGGATATGTGGTCCATTGGAGCTTGGGCTTTATGAATCCATCTGGTCTCCTGTCTAGCTCAAATTAAAGCCCAATAGTTATTTGATGATCAGTTGAGTCCAACAAGCCCAATAAGCCCATTAGGGTTTACTAATCTCTCTATATAGTTAAGAAAAAAGTCCTCTAAACTACGTAATTATGAACTATACGTGAAACACTCTTGGAGAAGTAAGTGTCACACAAAAATCAGAGAGAGGAAGAGCAGAGAAAAATCAGCCATACTAGGGGATTCACTATCCTTGGTGTTTCAGTCACTCCGGAGAAATCGGTTCGAGAAGATTGTCTTCTTATTCTTCTGCGAATCTTTTTATTAGGAATCAAGAAGATGACCACCCAATGGATCAATCAAACAGCTTTTGAGAATAGAAGGGAAGATTAGAAGGTTATGGAGAAAATCGGGGTATTGTTCTTATCTAGATCAAGAGTTAATTTATGTTAAATCACGATCCGAAAAGTTTTGTAAATAGAAAAATTTTAAACAACCAATTTCACCACGTTTCTTGATTTTACAAAACTATGGTGTTCTTGAAAATGATTTTATGAAAATATTTCTCGGGATTTTATTCCAGTAAACATCAGCAGAAACTTTATTATGACAATAATTCTGCAGTCTTATATTCCAACAGCTACAGGAGCTCATCGAAGTCAAAGCACATTGACATTAAGTTCCTAGCTGTAAGAGAAAGAGTTCAGAGTAGTTTAGTGTCAATTGAACATATCGGTACAAACTCTATATTAGCAGATCCGCTCACTAAAGGTTTATCACCTAAGGTCTTTCACGAGCACACTGCTCGTATGGGTGTTTTATTTTTAGATGGTGTGCAGTTTTAGTGGGAGTTTGTAATTTAGTTTAGATGCTTATTGTGTGATACTTGTTTATATTTTGTGTACTACAGTACTTTGGTTATTGATGATGGTTTTCGTTGTAGACTCTGTTCATTATATATTATATGTTGCATTTCATATTTTCTTGCTTTCCCATTGTGATTAACAATAAGTTTTGCAGTAATGCACTAAAGGGGAAAGACTAAGGTCAATCTCAATAAAGTTTAAGGAGGACCAGTTGGAAATAGGCACGGTAAATCACACTGCCTGTAATTTCTATACCACATTCCATACTCGATCTGTGTCATTCGGGTGTATTAGTTTGGTGATTATTGAGGGTTCTAGTTGCCATCCAAATAAGTGCAACGACAAGCACTTTGGTTTCATGCTGATATATCTGATGGATAGGATTATAACTTCGGGGATATTCAGGAATAATAAGGCATATTTGTGGCCACACTTTAGTTTTGTAATACAATTGTGTTTGATACGTATGTAACCCAAGTGGGAGATTGTTCGGAAATTCTATTTCCTATGTTGTGCCATAGATTTTAATAATTGTATTGAGCCATATTATTCTTAAGCAGACCCAATAAGTGATTTAATAAGGCTGAGTCAGGATATCTAACTGGATATGGATTCCAATATGAATACCCTATTAGTCACCCAGTTGGGTGTGATGGATACCCAACAAGGGACTATATAAAGATAATATTAGGGTTATGGTCCCCACCACCTTTTCACGTACGTTCATCCTTTCTATAACCTGCCATCAGTTACAGAGAGTTCCATCTGAGTGTTTTAGGGATTAGGTTGTGTGGAAGACCAAACCCTCAGGTAATCATACAGTCAATTTCTAACGCTTCCGCCTTCGGTTCATTATCTAGACTATAGTCATATATCATGGACTCAGATATACTCAATGAATCCCTGCCTATCAGGTTTGCATGAATGATCTAGGGTTTGTGTTTGGTATTTATAATCCCATATTCATTCCGAACAGCAAAAACAAAAAATTTTCTACTGAANGGTAAGTTTTTAATAAAGATTTTTATTTTTGCCTCATGGATGAGTATTTTTTTTCAACTTGCTATAGCAAGCAACAGTCATTTGTTTACATTCCCCTATTCTTAACTAATGAAATATACTATTAAGTCAAACATATTATTCATAATAATGAATCATGTTGTAAAAGGAAACAAATGGAATGTAGGGCGATCATTTTAATTGATTTCATAACTCATCTAGTTTCTTCTTTTTTTTTTTAGGTAGACTCACCCGTTAGTAGCTAATATACTAATGGAGCAAAAAATTAAAATATATATATATATCTATTGTCATCTCTTTGTTAATTATTCTTATGGTCCAAATTTTAAAATACTTTTTATTTATGAAAATAACATTAAATAAAATTATAATTAAGTACAGACTCATAAAAACACATTCTCTTTACACACATAAAAAAAAAATTTAAGTATTTCTAACACATTTCTTAAACGTCATTCTAATTAAGTATTAATATCATTGACGAAGTGGGAAGTGAACCCACTACTTAGGATCTCGGTCCTTAGTTCGAGTCACACCGAGAGTAGGTGTGAAAGCCTGTTATCCCTAATAGAGTAGGGTGGGGTAGAGATTGGGTAGTAGTAGATATTTTAATTTGTAATAAGTGGAGATTATTAGTTAAGCCCTACTTTTTTCATTAAAAAAAATAAGTATTAATATCACAATTACCAACCATCATTGCCAAAATTGGATAATTATACAAAAAGGCCACAAAACAATACTTTAGTGAAAATTTTGGCCACGTGCTTAGGATGCCCTTTATGATTTTATTTTAGGGATAACTGCAAAAAAATACCCTGAAGTTTGAGTGTTCTGCAATTTAAATCCTGAAGTTTGGACTCTGCAAAATAATACCCTGAGATTAAGAATTTCTGAAAATTAATACCCTGAACAGATTTTTTGACCAATTTTAGGAACGAAAAAATAATAATATCCTCCACTATAATTAAATTAATCCATATTATTCATCTTAATTTTGAGGATATTATTGTATTTTATCAGTTTAAAATCAACACAGGGTATTAATTTTCAGAAATTCATAATCTCACTGTATTATTTTGCAGAATCCAAACTTCAGGGTTTAAATTAAAAAACATCCAAACATGAGGGTATTTTTTTGCAATTATCCCTTTATTTTATCCTATTTGAAGACTATAAGATTGTAAACCCACCCACTTGAGTAATTAATTGTTAGATGGATAGTACACGAGAAAAAAAAAAAAAGTACCAAAAAGTAAAAATTTTAAATATATGCATATATATACCCAACTAAGAAATTAATCAATTTTTTTTTCTATTTATTTGAGGTTTTGAAACTTTCTTATATATTTTGCACTTTTACAAATTTGTATATTTCATCCTATGAGTGTATGGATATATAAAACACATTCACAATTTTATCGTCAAATTAATAATTAAAAGAAATCATTTTCAAATTATAGACAAATCTTACACACTCAAAGAACATATATAGAAGATGAGAAAAGTATATTAACGAAAGATAAAACAATTATAAACACTAATGAAATAAGGAACGAGAAAAAAAAAAAGGAATGAAAATTACGGTGTATGAAACTAACTATGGAACGAATGAGAATGAAAAAAAAAAAATTCCAAATCATCATGCCATAAACAGGTTATTCCTTATGTATAGAAATAAATTACTTTCTACTAAAAACTCATTAATTACATTAGATTTTTTAGTATATTACTAATTTTATCATATCCATCCATTCAAAATCCAACGATCTAAAATAAAAATATCCATCAATAGGTAAATAATACAATACCTATTGAAGAAATGCCCGTATGTATATATTGCATTATGTAAGTTAATATATAGATAAGAATTTATTATGTCAAATTTGTTATAAAGTTTGTATTGGGCTGGCCTTAGACTTCTTTTTCTAATGCCCATATAACACGCTAATGCCCTTTTTGCCAAGCTAAAGCCCATTTCTTTTAAATATAGTTACTTTAGGAAAATATATCGCATTTTACAGGAAAACCAAATAGATTAAAGTGGGGAAAAAAAGTAGTAGACTCATGGAACGAAGAGGAAAGAAGAAAGATAACAAGGGAAAAATAGTCAGGAGTGACAAAAGGGAATAGAAGCACATGAGAGTGAGGAGATCATAAACCATTGAGATTTAGGCAATAAAACTTTCTTCATTTTTATTTCCTCGTTAGATAGAATTGTAACTTATTTTATTAGGTTCAATAGAAAATATGATTCTACAAAATTAAGGTTTTTCCAAGTCACCCAATTCAGAAAATTGAATAATAAAATTAAAATCCTATTTGTAACTTGTTAGACATGTAAAGTTTCAAAAAAAAATATTTTCTGTTGCATATGATAAATAGATTATTTTACTTGGTTTACATTTATTTTAGTTTTTTAATTTCTATAAGTTACAAATGGTAGCTAAGTTATTGATTTAATTTTTTTTATGTGTTCTAAAAGTCTTTAATTGAATTATTTCTTAAATTGTTCGCTTGTTGAATTCTATGTAGAGATAGTTCAAATGAAAACTCCCAGTTTCTTATTGAAGAAAATAATGATGGAAAGAAATTAAGTAGTATAGAACTTGATATATGTTACATAACTTTCTTCAGATCTTGGATTTAGAATGCCAATTATGAATTATAATATCAATGTCTAAGATTAAGGTTTTAATTAAATCATACCCCACTAGATTTCGATCATGCCTCCATCCCTGTATAGAATCACCTCTACACTCACTAAAGAGTTTCTTTTATATTGAAGCTTTTTCCTTTTTCTCTTTGTGCAGGGTTTAAATCTCCTTTTTCCCTCCTCATCTCAAAGTCATAAAAAGCAATAAATTTCTTAGCTAAAAGGGTTCGATATCGATCCCACACCTTATGTACCCTTTATCCATGTATTATTGCCTCCCACTTCATAAAAAATCACTTCACATACTGGTCAGCTCATTCGAATGAATATATAAATACATATAATTAAGTTCATTAATCATCTATATTGTTTTCCCAATATATTCGGAGAACTACTGCATCAAATTTCATACAAAGTATTTCTCGTGAAGCAAACGCCTTTTTAGGAAATTATATGTAAAGAAAGAAGAAAAGCTGTTTAGTACACTTCACGAAACTTAAATTGCAATGTAGAAGTAACTAATTAATACCCTTCAATGGTTCTTAAGAGGACTAAAAGAGATTTAATATATATATGTTCCCAATCCAATAGGTGTTTTTTTTTTTTTTTTTTTTTACCTATTTATAGGTTTTTTTTTTTTTGTTAGTCATTGGATGATTGATCTAATAGCTACCATAATTTAAGTAGTTGAAAAATTTTAAAAATAAAATAAATACTCATTATTTAATGACTTTTACTCTCCACCTTTTAGCACAAAAAGACGTGCGTGTTAAATTTTTATTGATCAAAACAATACCAATGGATCTATAAAAAAAAAAAAATACCTACTGGATTCAAGTCTAATAAATTAGTAACTATACAACTTCTAGCTAATTAATTGGAAAGATACGAAAATGACTTTATTATAATAAGTTCAGAGAAGGGAAAAAAAAAATATTTTAGCTATATAGCTAGTGCAATATGTGATCAAATTTTCTCCACTTTGCTATATACTATTCACCTGAGGTGTTTTCAAATTTCCTCTATTTCCAAGTTGCTAAATACAATAAACTATTGATCTTATTTGTTTTTAATTTATTCCTCTTTGATTTTCTTATGTGTCGACGATCTCTGTGATTTTCCACGTCATTTAATGTTTGACATTCTGGTAGAAATCTCTTTACTAGCTTTTGTTTTGGCTTTTTTCTTGATTCTACTAGCTATAACACCATCTACTTTCTCCCAAGGCTGACCAAAAACTATAATCTTACCCACCAAGCCCATGTTAGCCGATGTGAATTCGTGTGTATCCACTTTTCTTTTTTCCCTTTTCACTTTTTTTCTCCACTATCTTGTTGTTCTCTAATTTTGACTGATTGTAAATTTCTTACTCAGTAATATACATTGGTTTCTTTCAGAAAAAAAAAAAAAAAAAGTAACAAAAAGCCAATATGGACAGTTGAAGTACCGCCAGCTATATAAATATATATATTATATTTATATATATACATATGTTACTATGTATATATATGTATATGAACACATATACATAACAAAAATGATCCAAGGGCCGGCCGGGAAGAAAGATGCAAAGATGCTCAAATAGGTCTTCAAGGGATATAACTCACTTTTTCGCAGAGAATTTTACAAAATTAGTTTTTCCAAAAAGAAGAGCCATTGCAAATGAACTTTGCTTAAAAGAATAAGCACCAAATCTTGTAAATATATAAAGATGAGAAATATTATTACAAGCAGCCAAGAAAGTAAAAGAAAGCGTCACTAATTTGCGACGTTATCCACGTGAAATGGTACCCTAGAACTTGAGGAAGAAAAAAAAAGTTAGCTTCTTTTCCCAGCTAGAATTTGGAGGGAAAAGAGGGAAAAAAAACAATATGTAGTTTTGGTTACATTCGTATTTCATTGATAAATTGGCTTTTTTCGTAAAGTGGTGGAAAGAATGTGGAGAAAAATAATTTTTAATCTCGATTTCTTATGGATATGTAGAAAAGTGATCTTTTTATTATAGTCATTATAAGCAGAAGAATATCGTCTTTGTTTTTTCCGTTTTAACTTCACGTACCTTTTTTTTTTTACTAATTACAATGCTTGAATACACAGGGATGCTTTGATTCTCTTTCTAATACATTTTATATATATGCTGCACAAATTATCAATTCTCTCTTCCTTTCATTTAATTTTGAAAACAGTTACAATCCGATGTCTACTTCTGCTTGCAGGCTCTAGCAGAGAGGGAAAGGAACCCGGAACTATTAAAATTATTTAATTAAGCATGCTACTATGAATGTGTTTGTTAATATCGACACATTTATATGTTGGGAAGATCTAGTATTGGGTTGCCAACTTAATAGCTTTTCTGATGTATTTTCCTTTGTCAAGTTATTGGTCTTTTACTCTTTTTTCAAAAAAACAAAAAGCAAACAAAACAAAACAAAAAAGAAATAATAAAAAAAACCATCAAATAAAAAAAAAACATGAAATACTTTCTTTTTAAGAATACATTCCAGCTATTTATTACAATGTGATGACTAAGAGACGGTGGGTCCACACAATCTACGAAGTTAACCTTTTTGTGGGGTTAATATATAGTTATTGGCCCATGGCAATAGTAAAAAAAATAAATATACACAAAACAAATTTAATCAGCTGCAGGACCATCAATCATATCCAGCATCTATCTAATTATCCCTCATCATGAGCTACTGATGTGCTTAGAATAATTATTCTTAAGAACATTCTCTGACTTCTGAAAGAATGCAACTTACAAGACAAGAAAAAAAGATAAAGCTAGCTAGATGCTTTAATATTTAATTAAAATAGGCAAAAAGATATAAAAATCTAAAGGGGAAAACAAAAGTAAAAGCCGTTCGTGTCTTGTATGCTTTGCATGCACGCGGCTTGATCTCTTTTTTCTCTCTTTAATTTGTGTGTGTATCCGTCTTAGGAACCCATTTATGCAGTTTCACGTTTTCCTAACCTCATATTGTTTAACTAATTCTTCCCACATTTATTATATTCAGTCATATTGTATATCCATCCAAATTACTATACTGATTAGCTATGCAAATATGTATGTTGTAGTATTGGATAAAGACCTTAATTTGCAAGATATTTTCCTTGGGAAAAAATGTAGGATTAAATAGTTTGTCAGAAAGGATAGGAACTCGGAGTTTTATTATCCCTTACTTAAAAGAAGGAAAGCTAATAAACCTCTCCCTATCTTATCTATTAATGGAGTAGTTGTTTCTCACGTAGTAGACTATTATTCTTTTCTTTTCTATGGGGTAGATACTAGTAACATTGATTTTTCTATTGTCAGAGATACACAGTTCTTCGTTTGGTGACCTCTGCTGATAATGCTTCTTTACTTTGTTTGCCTACTGATCAAGGGATTAGAGACACTACTTTTTTCTATGGAACCTCTTCGTGCCATAGGCCCGGATGGTTTTACTGGCAATTTTATACTCATTACTGGTCAGTTGTTGGTACAAATATTATCTCAATTGTTCATGCATTTTTTAAGATGAGACATGTTTCTAATGGTATTAATTCTAATTTCATTGTCCTTGTTCCTAAAACTTCGGAAGCAAACATAATTGAGCAATTTCGACCTATAACTTTGAGAAATTTTTTCCTCAATTATCACAAATATTATTGCAACTAGATCGACTTGGCAGGATATGCTCACGCATTATTTCGCTAAATCAATTTGGTCTTATCCCATGCGGACAAATTGAGGATTATATCATTGGAGCATTTGAATGTTATAATTCTTTAAGAAATATTGCATTTGGGGGTCACAATGCTCTAAAAATTGATATTCGAAAACCATTTGATTCTATCAGTTGGTAGTTTATTTTAGAGGTGCTAAAGACCTTTGGTTTTGAAGGAAATTTTCTCAAATGGGTTGCGGCTATTTTTGAGTCAACTGTATCTCAGTGCTGATTGATGGAGTTCTTCATGGTTTCTTCCTTTACTCTTGTGGTATTAGATGTTAGATATGGTGATCCATCTCACTGCTACTTTTCTATTTGGAGGAGAATTTTTTGAGTCGTTACTTATCTTTCCTTTTCAATTCTGGGACTCTTGATTCGATTTCCCCTCCTAGGGGAAGGACTGCCCTCACTCAGTTTCTTTATGCAGATGATGTGTTGATTTTTTGCAGAGCTTCTCTAAAGAATTTGAGTGTCATTCATTCAATATTTGAATTATTTGCCTATCTTTCGGGTCAAAGAGTTAATTAGGAAATGTCTCTTATTTATTTCGAAAGGAGAATCTCCCCCTCTAGAACCACCTCTTTGATTAATACTTGTGACATGAAATGTGTGGGGAAAGCCTCAACTATTTGGGTGTTCTGCTATTTGTTGGCACACTAAGACAACGATGGCTTATCCCTTGGACGACAAAATAATTACTAGATTACACTCTTGGATGGGTATGACATTATCCATGATCAGACGTATAAACTTAATTAGCTCTATTATTTATGGAATGCTACTTCATTCTTTTCAGATCTATAAGTGGCCTTCATCTCTATTAAAAAAGCTTAAAATTGCTATTAGAAATTTTATTTAGACTGGTTCTATTTTGAAGAGGAAGTCGATTCAAGTATCTTAGAAGAAAAGTCGCTTGCCTAAAAAAGAAGGTGGACTAGGGTTAAGGGACTTGAGTAATTTAAATAAGAGTACTCTTTTGAAAAAGCTCACATGGAGAATTATAATGGTTGATTCTGCTTTACACTCGTACTTGAGAGCTCGTTTTCTCAAACCACATGGCACCTTACAAACTCGTTATGTTAGATCCTCCATTTGGCCAAGACTGAGGCCTTTGTGTGTTGCTTTGTTTCAAGAATTTTATTGGTTGATTGGCAAACATTCTAAAGTGAAATTTTAGACGGATAATTGATTGGGATCTTCCCTCATCAATAATGTTGACAATCAGACTGATATTCTCCTTCACATTAATAGTGTGGTTGGTGATTATCTCTCTGATTTAGGATGGTGTCTCCCATCTTTGTTTTGAATTAATTTTCCAAGTGTAACGTTCATTATTGAGGAGGTTGTTCTTATCGATGATCCATACATTTTATTTTGGAATGGTTCTCTAGATAGTTCTGTCTCTTACTCTCAAGCTTATACTTCTCTTGTGGATCTAGGATGTTCAGTTATTTGAGGAAAATAGATATAGACTTCTTATATTCCTCCTTCTCAGTCAGTTTTCTTTTGGTGCCTTCTTCATGATATAATTTTCATGGATAATGCTTTGATAAAAGGAGGTTTCTCAATAGCCTCTTATTGTCGTCTTTGTAGAGCTGCTTCGGAGGATCCCTCTCATCTTTTCCTTACTTGTTCTTTTATTTCACAATTATAGATAGCCTTGTCCCTCGCCTTTCATTGTCCAATCAACTTAATAGGTACTGTTTCTAATCTTTGGGACAAGGCGATGCACAAGTTTTTTGGTACTCAGCTTAATACTTTTTGGAAAGTTGGTGTCACTCTGGATCATGTAGATTTTACACAATCATGCTGCCTTTGAGGACAAGAAACCAAACTTTACTTCGGCCTTATCCTTATTGTGGCATTCAATTCGAGAAGTGGAACCTTTAGTAATTGGCTATGTGCATAAATTTATCACAAAATTAATAATTCTAAAGGATTTTCAGCTCACAGGAAGACCCACAAAGATTCCTCATATTTTAAAAATGGTCTGGAGATCTCCCCCTTCGTCTTGGGTTCAACATTGACGGTTCTGTTTTTAGTGGTCCAGATTTTTCTGGTTGTTTAGGTGTATTCTGGAATTCTAGAGGCTTTGTCTGTAGTAATTTTTCAATTCCTTTAAGCTTGGGTTTCGCTTTTGAGGCAGATTTGGGAGTTGCTATTCGTGATATTTAGTTTGCTTGAAAATATGGCTGGAAAGAATTTTTGGTAGAAAGTGACTTAGCTTGTATTGTCTCTTTATTATGAGCTCGTTCCTTAAAAGTTCATGTAAAATGGAGTCCTACTTTGCGTAGGACTCTACATCTTACTTCCCAGATGAATTTTGTTACTTGTCATATATATCGAGAAGGAAATCATGTAACAGATGCTTTAGCCTAACGGGCTCTCTCAATTGTTTGTTTTACTTAGTGGTGGTCGACTCCGGATTTTATCTCTAGTTTTGTTTATAATGATTGTATTTGTAAACCTAGATATATGTTTTGTTAATTTTTCTTTCCTCTGTTTATTTCTTGAGAGGTTTGGTTTATTATCCCCCTCTTTCTAGGTGTCAACTTTCTTTTTTTTTTTCAATAAAATTTTTCTCGTACTGTCGAGGTTCGCCAAAAAAAAAAAGAATGCTGTTGTCTAATTAGAAAACAAAAGTACTAGGAAAATTTGAATACTAGAATAGAAAGGTACACGAAGTACCATTTTTTTTTTTACCAAAATCCAATATATATATATATTCCTAATTCAATAAATTTTTTTAACCTATTTATAGATGATTTTAGCCGTTGGATCATTTATCTAATGTCTACCGTAATTTGAGCAGTTGGAAAAAAATAATAAAAATAAATACTAATAATTTAATACTTTTCTCTTTCTCCACCTTTTACCATAAAAATATGTGTAATAAATTTTAATTGGGTAAAACTGTTAAGAAATTGTATTTTTTATAGTGGGCCACATATATTTTGGACAATTGTATTGGGCCATATTGTTCTTAAGTAGACCCAATAAGTGATTTAATTAAGGCTGGGTCAGGATATCCAACTGGGTATGGATACCAATGTGGATGCCCTGTTAGTCACCCAGTTAGGGTTTGATGGATACCTAACAGGGGACTATATAAAGAACCTATTAGGGTTATGGTCCCTGTAGCCAAAAGAATACGTATGCTCAATTCTCTGTAACCCACCATCAATTACAGAGAATTCCATCTGAGTGACATTAGGCTTTCAGGCTACAGAAGATCAAACTCTCTAGCATATACAGTCAATCACTATCGCTTCCGCCTTCGGTTCATCGTCCAGACTACGGTACAGAATCATGGACTCAGGTATACTCAATGAATCCCTACCTTTCAGTTTTACATGAATGTTCTAGGGTTTGTGTTTGGTTTTGGAACCCCATATAGAAATTCTAACAAGCGGTATCAGAGCGAGATTTCATGTTAAAATTGATTAGATTTTCATGCATGTCTGTAGTTTTCAAAATCTATGCCCATTTGGATTTCTAGGGTTTAGATTATATATGCATGATTTGTAATTTTACATGATTTATTGAGTATTTGATGCTATGAGGGTTAAATATTGAGTTTTGGGTCATAAAGTTTGCAGAAAAGGCGAAAAAATCGCATTAGGAGTGAGTTACCCGATCTTA
>JXTC01000459.1:221880-243697 GCA_002914845.1 Trema orientale
GTATGTGACGGTTGTTTGGTTTCTATGTGAGCAATAAATCGGCCCAAAGGAAGGTTTGTTATTTGACAGGATTTACCGTCAGTATTTGATTATTATACTTGAGAGTACCACTTGCAAGTTAATACGTCGGCCCAAAGGAAGGCCTATTAATGTTGCGCTAGGTATCTTGTGATGGTAGCCCATCTTATGTGATATATGTCATATTTGCATATTTGTGATTATATTGTATGCTTATATGTGACATTTAAATTATGAGCATGTTTCATTTATGTATTACTTTGTTCTCTATACAGTTTCTGCTGCTAATTTTTTGCCAACTTAAGTACTATTCCTGTGCTTACGGGCACAAACTTTAAGTCCTGGAAAGAGAATATCATGATCGTACTGGGATGTATGGATCTTGACCTGGCACTTAGAAAGGACCAACCCCTTGCTCTTACGGAGGAAAGTTCCACTGAGGATAAAAGGAACTTTGAGCTTTGGGAAAAGTCCAATCGTATGAGTGTCATGATCATGAAGCGCTCTATTCCAGAAGTCATGCGGGGCTCTTTGCCAAACGAAGAAAATGCTAAGGATTTCCTTGCTGCTCTTGAGAAATTATATCTCAAGAATGAAAAGGGTGAGATGATTAGTACCTTGGGGAAACTCATCTCAATGAGGTACAGTGGCAAAGGAAATATAAGGGAGCACATCTTGCAGATGTCTCATTTGGCTGGCAAGCTTAAGGAATTCAAGTTAGAAATTAATGAGGATTTGCTTGTGGCCTTGGTTTTGCTTTCTCTTCCTAATCAGTATGGGAACCTACAGACAATATACAATACCCAAAAGGACAAATGGAATATTAATGAATTAATAGCCATTTGTGTTCAGGAGGAAGAGAAAATCAAAGCCGAAAGGCCTGAAAGTGCTAACTTGACCACTACCTCTAAGGCAAAGAAGAGGAAAATGGATAAAGTTAAGGAAGCTGCAGGGGTTCCACCTGTTAAGGTACAGAAGAAGCAAGATGAGGAAGGTTGCTTCTTTTGTGGAAAAGGTGGACAGCTAAAGAAGGAATGCATTAAGTATAAAGCTTGGCGTGTTAAGAAAGGTAAGCTTCTCATTTATGTTTGTTCTGAAGTTAATTTAACTTCTGTACCTAAGGACACTTGGTGGGTAGATTCGGGTGCTACTACTCACGTTAGTGTTTCCATGCAGGGTTGCCTGTGGAGCCGAAAGCCAAGTGATGATGAAAGATTCATCAATGTGGGCGACGGTCAAACAGCTTCAGTGGAGGCCATTGGGCACTTTAGATTGTATTTGAATTCTGGAAAATATTTGGATTTATATAAGACTTTTGTTGTACCGTCTTTAAGACGGAATTTGGTTTCTGTTTCTGTATTGGACAAATTCGATTATTCTTGTTCTTTCAGAAATAATTCATTTAGTCTTATGCTTAATTCAAATGTTGTTGGTACCAGTTTTCTTATTGACAATCTTTATATGGTAAATACCCAACCCTCCATTAATGAAACTTTGCATGTTAATTCAAGAGGTACAAAACGAAAATTAACTAATGAGGACTCATCGATATTGTGGCACAGACGCTTAAGATACATTTCTAAACAAAGAATTGAACGTCTTGTGTCTGATGGGATCCTTGGTCCCCTTGATTTGGCAGATTTTACCGTCTGCGTTGAGTGTATAAAGGGGAAACAGACAAACGTTAGGAAGTTAGGTGCCAATAGGAGCTCTAGCGTCTTAGAACTGATACATACGGATATCTGTGGTCCATTCCCTACGGCTTCTTGGAATGGGCAACAGTACTTTATCACGTTCATAGACGATTATTCTCGCTATGGTTACATATACTTAATTTATGAGAAGTCACAATCACTGGACGTATTTAAGGCTTATAAAGCTGAAGTGGAAAATCAGCTTGATAAGAAAATTAAGGCTGTCAAATCTAATCGTGGTGGTAAATACTACGGTCGGTATGACGGATCAGGTGAGCAACGTCCAGGGCCTTTCGCTAAGTATTTAGAAGAGTGCGACATCGTCCCGCAATACACCATGCCTGGGAAACCTAGCATGAATGGTGTTGCTGAACGATGCAATCGGACACTAAAGGATATGGTAAGGAGTATGATCAGTCATTCCACCTTACCAGAATCACTATGGGGAGACGCACTCAAAATTGCAGCATATATCCTTAATAGAGTACTGAGCAAAGCAGTAGCTAAAACCCCTTATGAACTCTGGACTGGGCGAAAGCCCAGTATAAATCATTTACACATATGGGGTTGTCTAGCTGAGGCAAGGCCTTACAGGCCGAATGAAAAGAAACTGGACTCNTGGGGAGACGCACTCAAAACTGCAGCATATATCCTTAATAGAGTACCGAGCAAAGCAGTAGCTAAAACCCCTTATGAACTCTGGACTGGGCGAAAACCCAGTATAAATCATTTACACATATGGGGTTGTCCAGCTGAGGCAAGGCCTTACAGGCCGAATGAAAAGAAACTGGACTCAAGAACAGTAAGCTGCTACTTTGTAGGGTATTCTGAAAGATCCAGAGGCTATAAGTTTTATGATCCCACATTAAAGACTTTCTTTGAGACGGAAAATGCCAGATTTCTTGAGGATATTGAGTTTGGGAGGGAAGATAAGGTTAGGAACATTGTTTTCGAAGAGGAATTCGTTTCTCTTCCTATGGTTGCTATTGACAATGGTCAAGACATTCAGGCTCATGTTCCTGACAATATCATTGTTCAAGATGCAATCGCTCCAGTTCAAAACAATTTTCAGGGGGTTCCTGTCCCAGTTGAGGTAAATGCTCCTATAGAGCAAACTCAACAGCCTCAAGAACTAGTGCCTTTAAGGAGGTCCATTAGAGAAAGGAGAAGTGCGATTCCGGATGACTATGTCGTATATCTCCAGGAACATGAGTTTGACATTGGGATAGTGGAAGATGATCCAATCAATTTCACACAGGTCAAACAAAGTTCCAATTCTCAAAAGTGGATCGATGCCATGAATGAAGAGATGAAGTCTATGAGAGACAATGGCGTTTGGGATCTCGTCAAATTGCCTGAAGGTGCGAAGCCCATTGGTTGCAAATGGATATTTAAGACCAAACGGGATTCGAAAGGCAATGTTGAGAGATATAAGGCACGTCTTGTCGCTAAAGGCTTCACTCAGAAGGAAGGCATTGACTTTAAAGAGACCTTCTCTCCGGTTGCTTCGAAGGACTCTTTTAGAGTTATTATGGCACTGGTGGCTCATTATGACCTTGAGCTTCATCAGATGGACGTTAAGACAGCGTTTCTCAATGGAGACATTGATGAAACAATATATATGATGCAATCAGAAAACTTTGTATCGGGAGATCCAAAGTCTATGGTCTGCAAACTCAAGAAGTCCATCTATGGTCTCAAGCAAGCTTCTCGTCAATGGTACACAAATTTCATGAGGTAATCATCTCGTTCGGTTTTGAGGTGAATCTTGTTGATGATTGTGTATACCATAAGTTCAGTGGGAGTAAGTTTATCTTTCTGGTGCTTTATGTTGATGACATACTACTGGCAAGTAGTGATATAGGCTTACTGCACGACACCAAGAGATTTCTTGCGAAGAATTTCGAAATGAAAGATCTTGGGGTCGCCTCTTTTGTATTAGGTATACAGATACACCGAGATCGTTCTCGGGGTATCCTTGGGTTATCACAGAAGAGCTATATCGAAAGAATGCTCAGTAGGTATGGTATGGATAAGTGTGCACCAACGGACACTCCAGTGTCTAAGGGAGATAAATTTAGCCTCAGCCAAAGTCCCAAGAATGATTTTGATAAAGAAGCTATGCAACAGTTTCCTTATGCTTTGGCTATAGGGAGTCTGATGTATGCTCAAGTATGTACGCGTCCGGATCTTGCGTTCATAGTTGGTATGTTAGGCAGATACATGAGTAACCCTGGAGTGGATCATTGGAAGGCAGCAAAGAGGGTTATGAGGTACTTACAGAGAACAAAAGAATACATGCTCACTTATCAGAGATCGGACATTTTGGAGATCATTGGGTACTCCGACTCTGATTTTGCAGGATGTCTAGACAGTAAGAGATCCACATCGGGCTATGTCTTTCTTTTAGCTGGAGGAGCTATTTCCTGGAAGAGTGCTAAGCAGACACTCGTAGCTACTTCCACTATGGAGGCAGAATTCATAGCTTGTTATGAGGCATCCAATCAGGGAATATGGCTGCGAAATTTTGTCACCGGGCTGCATGTAGTAAATGGCATTGAGAGGCCATTGAAACTTTATTGTGACAATAACTCGGCAGTCTTATATTCTAACAGTAATAGGAGCTCATCAAAGTCAAAGCACATTGACATTAAGTTTCTAGCTGTTAAAGAAAGAGTTCAGAGTCGTTTAGTGTCAATTGAGCATATCGGTACAAACTCTATGATAGCGGATCCGCTCACCAAAGGTTTACCACCTAAGGTCTTTCACGAGCACACTGCTCGTATGGGTGTTGTATTTTTTGGATGGTGTGCAGTTTTAGTGGGAGTTTGTAATTTGGTTTAGATGCTTATTGTGTGACACTTGTTTATGTTTGTTTACTGCAGTATTTGGTTATTGATGATGGTTTTCATTATAGACTCTGTTCATTATATATTATATGATGCATTTCATATTATATGATGCATTTCATATTTTCTGGCTTTCCCATTGTGGTTAACAATAAAGTTTGCGGAAATGCACTAAAGGAAAAAGACTACGGTCGATCTCAATAAAGTTCAGGTGGACCAGTTGGAAATAGACACGGTAAATCACATTGCGTGTAATTTTCATGCCACATTCCATACTCGATCTATGTCATTCGGNGGACGGGATTGCAACTTCGGGGATATTCAGGAATAATATGGTGTATTAATGGCCATACTTCAGTTTTGCAATACAATTGTATTTGGTTCATATGTAACCCAAGTGGGAGATTGTTAAGAAATTGTATTTCCTATAGTGGGCCACATATATTTTGGACAATTGTATTGGGCCATATTGTTCTTAAGCAGACCCAATAAGTGATTTAATTAAGGTTTGGTCAGGATATCCAACTGGGTATGGATACCAATGTGGATACCCTGTTAGTCACCCAGTTAGGGTTTGATGGCTACCCAACAGGGGACTATATAAAGAACCTATTAGGGTTATGGTCCCTGTAGCCAAAAGAATACGTACGCTCAATTCTCTGTAACCCACCATCAATTACAGAGAATTCCATCTGAGTGACATTAGGCTTTCAGGCTACAGAAGATCAAACCCTCTAGCATATAATCACTATCGCTTCTGCCTTCGGTTCATCGTCCAGACTACGGTACAGAATCATGGACTCAGGTATACTCAATGAATCCCTACTTTTCAGTTTTACATGAATGTTCTAGGGTTTGTGTTTGGTTTTGCAATCCCATATAGAAATTCTATCAAAAACAACAGCTATAGGTGGTAAAAAAAAAAAAAAACCTATTGGATATATTGGTTTGAACTTTTTTTAGTTAGTCATGTACACCGAACTCATATATCGGTCTATATATATCTTACTTCATTGATCATTAAAAAGTTCTAGTCTTTATAAAAATAATAGCTCTAGGTACCAATATACATTAACAGTAATTACCGGGTTTTCAACCAATAAAAAATTTTCTCTATTATTAAATTATCACAATTTCTAAATCCATATGTCATAATAGATTTTTTTTTAACTCAGAAATAACATGTGAATTTTTGATTGATTAAAAATCCAACAGTAATTCCTTAAAAAAAAATCGAATAGTAATGATCACATGTTATATTGCTCTAAGACCATGCATATTTAGATATTACATCATGAGTGTAACTGATCTTTTAACAAGACAATAAATAAATAAAGAAACTATAATTGTAATGAACTAGCTGTAATAAATGAAATCAAAAACATTAGATAGTATGTACAAGTCGATTTGTGATGTGAGTGCATTCACGCTTTTACAACCGAGCGTCGACACATGAAACCCTCTTTTGAGGCAAAAATAAAGCAAAAGAAGCTAGAGCAGTAGCCGGCTTCATCTTTACACTTTATCAACGTTTAGTTAGCTTTATTTATCTTTGCTGGTGCTCCTGCCTTCTTTTTCAGCCCTTAAAACAGTGTCTTTTTCACCTCTGTCTCTCTCTAGCTTCATCTTTTTAGTGTCGCATTATCACATAGTTGATTATTCCCAAGCATCTAAAAATACAACACACCTCAAAAAAGGAGCCCCCCCATATAATTCCCAATTACATTATAGTGATAAACTCTCTTTGTCTTTACTTGGTACATCTTCTTCATCCACCATTTTCTCTATATGCATATGATCATACATATAAAACCAAACCATATTATATTTTACTTCACTATCATTATATCCTATATAGCAAAGACAAAAAGAGTATAACATAGTAGTAACTAAGATGGAGATTTTGTCACAACTATGGTCCTTGCTAGGCCTTCTCACGGTTCTCCAAAATGTGTTGCCATCTCAGCTCCTCTCCTTACTTCACTCCCTCTACGAGTCCCTCCAAGACTTGCTCAGCCCTTACTCCTACCTCGACATCCCGGAGTTCAACGGCTACTGCGGCGTTGAACTCAACGACCTCTACCGCCACGTCACCCTCTACCTCAACGCTGTCGACCCCTCTGCCACCACCTGCCGGCGCCTCACTCTCACACGCTCCAAGTCCTCCACGCGCTTCTCCTTTGCCGTAGCACCCAACCACTCTGTTCGCGACGTCTTCGCTGGCCACACACTCTCATGGACCCATCACGTGGATGCGGTCCCTGACTCCCTCGAGGAGAGGAGGAGCTTCGTCCTTAAACTCCCCAAACGACACCGTCAAGCCCTACTCTCGCCCTACCTCGACCACGTCATCTCACGGGCCGAAGAGTTTGAGCGCGTGTCCCGGGAAAGGAGGCTCTTCACCAACAATGGCCACGGTTCTTATGACTCCGGCTGGGTCTCCGTCCCGTTCCGTCACCCTTCGACGTTCGAGACGTTAGCTCTCGAACCCCAGCTCAAGAAACAGATAACGGACGACCTAACGGCGTTTGCTAACGGCAAAGACTTCTACCACAGAGTTGGCCGTGCATGGAAGCGAGGGTACCTCTTGTACGGACCTCCCGGCTCAGGAAAATCAAGCTTGATCGCCGCCATTGCCAACTACCTCTGCTACGACGTGTACGACCTCGAGTTGACCAAAGTCTCCGACAACTCCGAGCTCCGAGCTCTCCTCATACAAACCACGAACCGTTCGATCATCGTGATCGAGGATATCGACTGCTCGGTTGATCTGACGGCTGACAGAGCTTCCAAACCTAGAAAGAGATCTCAGCCGTCAGTCAACGGTCACGACGATGACGAACACAGCGGGCGGGTCACGCTCTCGGGGCTCCTGAACTTCACGGACGGACTCTGGTCGTGCTGCGGAGAAGAGAGGATCATAGTGTTCACCACAAACCACAAAGTCAACGTTGACCCGGCTCTTCTCCGGTGCGGCCGTATGGACGTCCACGTCAGCCTCGGCGCTTGTGGACCCGCGGCGTTCCGGTCCTTGGTGAAGAACTACCTGGGGTTGGAGTCCCACGCGCTGATGGAGGTCGCGGACAGCTGCGTGAGGTCGGGCGGGGCCCTCACGCCGGCGCAGATCGGAGAGATACTGCTGAGGAATAGGGGAGATGCTGACGTGGCAATGAGGGAGGTGGTGGCGGCCATGCAGGCGAGGATATTGGGGGGACGTAGCAGGGACCAGGTGAAGGACAATCAGTACTGTGAAGTGGAGGCGGCGATGGCGGCGGTGGCGCCGAGGTCTCCGGAGAGTGTCTTGCTTAGAGGGTCGCCGGAGAATTGGGAGTCGTCGCCAGGGAAGAAGCGGAAGATCAAGTTTCTGGTGAGGCTGAGGTCTTTGACCAAGTCTGACTCCGGAAGAAGAGGTGTTTGACCTTCAACTGCCTCTCTATAAATGCATAACATAGAGCTCATCGACTTGTAATCCTGATCAAATGGTCTCTTTGGTTTGGTTTTAGGTAATTTAACCAATTGATTATTTGACCTTTTTTGGGTGGGCAATGATGTTAAATATGATGTAATTTTGTGGTGAATTAATAACAATTTTCCTTTTAAGGTGACAGATTGCAATTAATTTTCTTTTCTTGCTTAGTTGCATGATTAATTTAGAGAGATGATAATTACATTTGTTCTTTTTTTTGCATTTATCGAGTGTCATATATGTCCTTTTATTCTGGGGCAAAATACTGCTCGAATACATTTCATGTTCGCATACCAATTTTTTTTTTTTTTAAGGCAATTACTTTCCTTTAGGTACATTATATTGTAATAACCCATCTTTTTGAGGGGCATTTAAGTATTTGTACGAAAAAAGTAAAAAAAACTAAATGAAGCAAGAAGCTTCCCGACGCCCGCACAGAGACACCCCTCTAATCTGTCTCACTCGAGCTCTCCATCTCCCTCTGGTTCTCCCTCAGCTCACCTTCCCCGAGAACCATCCTCGACATCTTCATCGACGCCGCAAACTCCCGCTTTGAGAGAGTTCCGGAACTCGACGAAGACAACGCCTAAAGTCACCGTTATCTGTCGGATCCGCCATGATCCGGCCACCATACACTCCGCCGCCGGCAAGGGACGACCACCCACAACTTCGGCAACCCATCCCGACCATTTTGCGGCGAAGATTAACTCCGGTGAGCATCTTCCGGAATTTTGGCCCTTTTGGTAAAGAAATATTGGTATCTTTGTAAATATTTCTTTAAGAGTTGATGTTATTGTAATTTGTTGGGTTGAAATTGTCTAAATATATTGTAAGCAACCACGATTGATGGAAATGAGGTTAGAATCTGATTTCAGGACATAGGTCATTTTTCTAATTATTTCCAGAAAATTGATACTTTTGTAATTTGGTGTAAAAAAATTTGAATAATCGGCCCAATTTAAGTTAGAGATACTGAAATAGATTTTTGAGATCAAATTCAAGATTAGTGGACTTGAGAAACGAATTTTGATATATAACACGAATATGTTTCGGCCGGTCACGCAAAATGTGGCACGAGAGTTTTGGGTTTTGTCTTGATTTTCGTGTTGAGTATCAGGATTGCACCGGAATTCGAATTAAGCAAATTTGACGTCTAACCTAACTAATTTGGACATGTAGATCACAATGGCGATGTCGTTTTGAGCATTCGGGCGTTCGTTTGAAAATTGACACTCCAAAGTAAGCTAATTCGTGCCAACTTGCCTATCGGCCCTTCAAACGATCCTTAGGAACTACCACGAGCTTTGTTATCAAGTTGTTGTTACTCAAGAGAGGTCGGGATTTGATCACTTGCTTTTGAAACTAGTTTTTTTTAATAAATTGATTTGGATAAGTTTGAGTTCCATGATTCTAAAAGTTATTAAAATATGATTTTTGATAAAAGTTTATGATATGCAATTACCTTGGTGAACTGTGGAATATTTTTGGGATTGTAAACTTGATTTTTATGCAGATTTTGAATTTGGGATTGTTTTATATATAGATGTTATGCTGTCAAAATTATTTCGAAAATTTAAAGTATTTTTAAATATCATTTTAAAGATTGATTTGAATAAATAAAAACAACTGCATGGTTGATTTTATTACTTAATCATGAAAAGAGTACATATCCACTTCATGTCACATACTTGCATTGCATTATCATCTTCACGCGGCTGACGGAATTATTGTGTTCCAATATAACACTAGGAATAACTCCCGATCACCACTTAGATGGCACGGCACTCACAGGTGTCGAAATTAGATACTACAGGAATACGTTACATGATAAAATTAGTGTACTTGTGTTGGACTTGGATGGTATGTACTATATCTTGACTGTACTTTGATATTGTTTTCAGTAAATGTGGATTTTCTTAAATCTATTTGTTAATTGATATTTTACGTACTAATTGTATTAAGAAACTATTTGTGTAGGAATTTCCTAGTTTAAATGTATCGCTTATTATTAAAAACTTGTTATCGTTTCTTTACTGAGCGTTAGCTCACCCCCTTCTTCCCCTCAGGAGGAGTACAGTATGACTTGGACCAAGAAGCTGATTAGAGATTTGGAGGCTATCTAGTAGACTATTTTATCTTGGTAATATGTTAGTAGATTATGGCTATAGAACTTGTATTAAGAATTTGGGATTTAAGATTGTATAAGGAGTTATCAAATACTTAATTATGGTCTATATTAAACTATGTCCTATGTAGGGAAGATGGATGAACGATGCATGACTGCTTTTTTTTTATTCCATATTTTGAGAATCTATGTTTAGCAGGTTGTCACATAAGTGTGGGGAAATCTTTTTTAAGTTGTTTGTGTTATATGAATCCAACGTGACCAATAAGGTTTCAATACAATTTGATAATTTATGATTTAGTTATCGGGATTTCTTAATTTATGTATTCCCCATTCTGCCACTAGCCTGTGGTTCGGGTCGTGACAGAAAAATAGTATCAAAGATTAGATTACAATACTTGAAATGTGTCACCTGCTAAACTAATTTTTTTTTTCATTGCACAAATTAGTCGTGCATCATCATTCTTCTAACATATGGACTTATTTGATACAGATTAGTAAGATGCCTCCTAGAAAGAGCACAAGGAACGCCCCACCTGAAGTTCCACCACCACCACGACAAGCGCCGCCCGTTTTTGATCTAATAGTGGCTATCCAACAAGCATTTCAAAGGATACCTGGTTTTGGTGGTGAACAAACACCTGAGGCTAGGCGGGCCAATAGTTTTAAGGAGTTTGGTAAGTTGAATCCGTCAAATTTTTATGGGAAGCATGATCTCATAGTTGCAATGAGATGGTTGAGAGAAGTCCAGAAAAAGTTTGACATATTGGATGTGCCTAAGGAGTATAGAGTGAGCTTTGCTGTTTATTTGCTCCAAGATGCAGCAGATCAATGGTGGAATATTGTTAAGCATACTCATGATACCAAAAACATGACTTGGGAGCAATTTGAGGAGTTATTTAAAAGGAATTATGCCAATGAGGACTATGTGACGGAGGTGCTTAATCAGTTTAACTCCTTGTATCAAGGGAGTATGACGGTTGATGAATATTATGCAAAGTTTGTTGAGCTCTCCCAGTATGCCTTCAAACCAGGGACCCATTCTAGACTTCAAGTGGTCCAGTTTATATCACGTCTGAGGCATGATATCAAGAGTAGTGTGAGAATCCTTCCAGTCACTACTCTTATAGATGCTGTAGTTGCAGCCCAGAGAGTAGAGGCTCAAATAGCTCAGGACCAAGCAAAAGGCAATAAGGGTAAACCCGGGACAAACAACAGAAAAATGAATAAGAAGAACCAAAATCAGTGGCAGGGGCAAGGGTCACAAAGTATTAGCAACAATAGTGGCAGTTGTGGTTCTTCTGGTGGTTATCGTTTTACACCTTATGGGTGCCACAATTGCGGTCAACTGAGTCATTTTAAAAGGAATTGCCCCATGATTTTACAGAACTCACCGTCCTCCAAAGGACCACGAGGGAGCCATACCGCCTTGACGCCCTTCGCTAGCCAACAGGCTAGACCTGGACAGTTTCAGGGCTTTACTCAAGGCTTCACTTCCCCTTTCCAATAACAGTAATTCAAGCCCCAGTACCAACATCAATATCGGCCTCAAGATTCTGGCTATATTCCGAGGTACCTCAAGCATTGGGGACTCAGGGAGGTCATGGTCAATCAAGCGGTAGTACTCTAGGATCGAGTAGTAGCTACCCTAGCAAAGGGAGAGACAATAAGGGGAAAGGGAAAGCACAAGCTTATGCAATCGCCTAGACATAAAAGTACTATAAACAACCTGGACATGGTGTAGTTGATGGTATGGTCCTACTCTAACTCTTGGGCTCATGTATTGTTTGATACTAGTGCTTCGCATTTCTTTATATCTGCGATGTTTGTTAGCATGTTGGGCTTGAAATTTGAGACTTTTGATCCTCCTTTATACTTGGATACTCTTCTAGGGAATGTTTTGTGTGTACACTATATTTAAGTCTTGTTGTATCATAATTAATGGTGGTGAACTATTGGCTAATTTGATTTTGATGCCTATGGATCAATTTGATGTGATTCTTGGTAAGGACTGTTAGCTAATTTGATTTTGATTGTCGTAGTAGAAAGGTGACTCTTTATTCTGAAGATGATTATCCAGTGGTTTATCAAGCTAGTTTGAATCCCATGAGACCTAGTCGTCTCTTGAAAACATGCGTGGGTGGGAGAAGAAAACTAGAGTGTTATGGGAGTCTGTTTGCTATCGATGGCGAGATGGGAACCGCAGATTAGTATCCGTGGATATCGGTGGTTAGTGAATTTTTCGATGTCTTTCCAGATAATTTACCTAGGCTACCATATAAAAGAGAGATTGAATTCTGTATTGATTTTGTTCCTAGAGCTCAACCAATCTCTATTCCCGCCAATCATATGGCTCATGCAAAGATGATTAAACTAAGGGAACAACCAGATGATGTTTTGTTAAAAGGGATTCATTAGGAGTAGTACCTTGCCATCACTATAAAAAATCTAGATTTAGTACCATGTGAAGAATGCTATTAAAGGGTTTTCATAGCATTTTAGTGCATGCTAGGACATCCCCTACTATTAAAAGTCCCCCCTCTTTTATAGCATTTTTTGCATGCTATCGTGTATACTATCAAAAAGCTCTATCATAGCCTTTTTCTATTGTTGTATGAAATCTTCAATAGTATTTGTAAAATGCTGTCAAAAGTTTTCAAAACATTCTTTGAATGTTATAAAAGAGTTTTCTTAGCTTTTTTTTGCCTACTATAGAATTATTTTTATAGCCCTTTTCTGTTGCTATTATTTATTTAATGGTATTTTGAATTTTTTGAATTTGTTTTCAATTAGTTGTTCATCTAATGCTTTTATATGTGTATATGTGTGTATAATATTCTGCAGATATATTTTAGTAGTATTTAAATAATGCTTTTAATGAAGCAATTCACAAATACTTATGAAAGGGCAAAATTCTGTTGGCAACCTTCATGTTGCAACATGCCTAGTTTCACGGTCATGTTACAACATGCGAGCAAATATTTGATCTGAATTGATTTTTTCAGTAATTGCCGTATTGCCTTTTATATGGATATTTGATCTAAATTGATTTTGTCAGTATTGCATTAGGTCACGATTTTAACTGAATTGATTTTGTCAGTATTGCATTGGGTCACGATTTTAATTGTTTCCAATTATAAAAATCTGATCTTCTTAAATGCATATTCGGATCTGTTTGAGATGAAATAGGTAAGTGACTCTTACCTAAATTGGTTTTGAGTATATGTCACTATTTCATTAAGGAAATTCCTTTAAATGAATATTTTATGATTAATATCTTTTATGGAAGTTTCCTTAACTTAATTGTGCTGATTCTTGTTGATTACAATTAATCTAATTCGTGCTATTAGCTGTGAATTCGGTTTGAGTAACTGATTATTTTGTTTCAGGAAAGTAATCTGAAAGTTTCCTTTTCTGTTACAACATGACTGGTTGACAGTTCATGTTGCAACATGTGATCAGAATCAGTGACTAAATTCCAGATCCGTTTTTCTAAGTTTGGTAACAAACTTTTCTAATTTTGCAAGTCTTCTAATCAACATTAAATGCTTTTTATTGTCCATTGGCAGGAATTAACGTGAAGGCTTGCTCCTTTCTCTATTTAAAGGCCACTCAAGAGTAGCTTTAGGTAGAGAGACCACTATTGTATTTCGGCTATTGAGTGTAAAAGAAAGATTTTTCTTTTAGCCATATTTTAGACTTAGGAGGTGTCTTAGTCGTTTGAGTGACAGTGCTTCGGGAGAGGTGCTGATTGACTTCGGGAGAAGATCGACTTCAAGTACCTGAAGGGATTTCAGAAGAACGAAGTCAACCTAAGACGAGTGGTGCTCGCTTGACACATTGGTGAAGGAATACATCCACATTGCGACAATCAAAAGAGGGAGTCTTTTATTGTATAAGTCAAATTGGTGTTTGTATTCATTCAAACTTTACTAATAGTGTTTATTCTCTGGGCGTGGCCCCTTGGACGTAGGTTATCGGGAGATAACTGAACCAAGTAAAAATATCTTGTGTTATTTTTAAAATTTCCGCATTACCACCTCACGTAATTAATTGAAAATTAATTATATTCAGTAATACCTGATTAACGGACCTAACAACTTATAACAAACCTTTATATGACATAATATGTACAAGATTAACAATATTCTAGTCAATAAAGATAGTTACATATAGTTATTTCGTATACTCTTTATAGCTCTACAAAATATATTGCCACAATCAAAAGTAACACAAAAGTCCAAATACAATTATCAAAAATTCCTTACAATAACTTTTCAAGACTAATTATCATATTGAACTTGTGTTCCATGTGTCGTTTGCTCACGAATACATATATAATAGTGAAACTATAATTGAACAAAAACAACAAATTAAAGTAAGATGATATAGTCATGAGTTGGAAAAATAAAACTTCATAAGCAATAAAGCAAATTACCCATAAATTCCAAAAATAATTGTTTTCAGTCAATTGCTAGTATACATGCGTAGTAGAGATAAAATATAACTTATAATTAAAAAGTAACTTAAATAATATGGACAAGAAGATAACTCACGATGTAGAAGTCATTGAAACAAGGGATTGAATCCCAAGGAGAAAACCAACCTTTAAATGACTGGAACTTTAAAGAAAGTTAATGAACCTTTCTTAGCAAAATATATAGCTTCCCCAAATACAATCTATACCATGCAAATCAGCCACCAAGAAAATAAAAAAGCAAAACATAGCCGTACAGGGACATCATTATTAAGTAGATCATACATTTTAGCTAGATCAGTAAGCAGATCATACACAACTGTAAATGTGATAAGTCATTTTAAGCAACAACAATAAAGCATTTTTAAGGATCACTAAAGGATTCTACTTATAAGTTCATTTTTAAGGATTCTACTTGTCATCTTGGAGTTGGATTATGTAGTGCAGATCCACAAAAAAAAAAAAGGCATACAAAAATCTCACAACTTCTTCCATTTGAAAATTAGACTAGTTAGGGAAAGAGTTTAAGGATATTCTATTTTCTATTCTAGTTAGGGATCGGTCCCTATCGCTGTAACCCTTTGATGATATCTCATCATCTTTTCCTTGTATCTTTTCTCTTCTTCCAATAAAATTCCAGTTTCTTATAAAAAAATAAAATTAGACTATAGAATCAACAAACTTCAGGCATAAGAGCCTATAAAAGAAAAATCCAACTAAAGATCTGTTCGAGTCTTATCTAATTTCAACAAAGCACCAAGCAATGGCGAACAAAAAGAAGTATCATAATGACTAAAATTTAATGAAACCTGCACAAGTTAATGTAATGGTTAAGAAACATAAATTTAAGTCAAATGGCTTTCAAGTTTCATAAAAATCAGCCATCCAAGATTATTCCCAATGTGAAATTAGTACTGTAGAATAAACAAATTCTTCAAAAAAAAAAAAAAACGAGAATTCTTTAGCTTGCGTTAAAATCAGAAAACAAACATCAAAGACCAGTATGAGAAAATAGAGAAGAAAATGAATATACAGAGAACTAGAATAAGTATATTACATAGAGGATTAAAGAAGAAATAGTTCCCAATTGTCAATAGAGTCTGACACTTGGCAAAAGAGATTTATAGGCTATTTAAATGCAGGAAAATCAGCTACTATGATGAGCTTCCCCAAATAAGTCTCTGAGTTTCAAGAAAATAATCAACTTAGTGAACTGATATTGTTCAAACTACTAGGGTTGTCCAAATACTTGTGCAAACCTTCCTATAGTTGGATTAATAGAGCAGTCTGCAGCAGTGAAATCGCTTTCATGTAAGGTGCATCAACATTAAGAAGAAAAGCCATTAACACAGCAATGTTTTCTTTGTTAGCTTATACAATAATTTTGTCACCTATCCCAAAAGGATAAATGACACTAGATCAATAACGAAACATCAAGCTCCATAAATAATACAAGACAATCCCCAATTGTTTTTGTTTCTTCGATGTCCATTCATATTTGACCAATTTTGCTTGATGTATTTTAAAAAATGACCATAAGTCGTAGGATCAACGCAAATGATATTTGTACCAGCATAATGATTAAACATACTAGAATAAGGCATAGAAAACACCATTTAAACAGATTAGTGGGCTTGAGAAACGAATTTTGATATATAACAGTAATATATTTTGGCAAGACACGCATACTGAGGCACGAGAGGCTCAGGTTTTGCCTCGTTTTTCATGTCGAGGCTCAGGATTACACTGGAATTAGAATTAAGCAAACTTGATATTTAACCTAAGTAATTTGGACGTGTAGATCACAATGGTGATGTCATTTTGAGCATTCGGGCGTTCTTTTGAAAACCGACACTCCAAAGTATGCTAATTTGGATCCTAACTTGCCCATCGGCCATTGAAACGATCTTTAGGAACTACCATGAGATTTGGTATCAAGTTGTCACTCAAGAGAGATAGGGATTCCATCACTTGCTGCTTCTGAAATTAGTTCTTTTTTTTTTCATAAATTGATTTGAATAAGTTTGAGTTCCATGATTCTAAAAATTATTAAAATATGATTTTTGGTGAATTGTGGAATATTTTTGGGATTATAATTTAATTTTTATGCAGGTTCAGAATGGGATTGTTTCAAATATAGCCATTGTGTTGCCGAAATTATTTTGGAAATCTAAAGTAATTTTAAATATCATTTTAAAGATTAATTTGAATAAATAAAAGTAACTGCATGATTGATTTTATTGCTTAATTATGAAAAAAGTATATATTCACTTCATTTCACACACACTTGCATTGCATTATCATCTTCACGCGTCTGACACAATCACGACGTTTCAATAGAATACTCAGAATAACTCATGGTCATTTCTTAGATAGCACAGAACTCACGGGTGTCGAAATTAGGCACTATAGAATATGTTACACGATGATATTAGTGCACTTGTGTTGGACTTGGATGTTATGTACTATATCTTGACTATACTTTGATATTATTTTCGGTAAATATGGCTTTTCTTAAATCTATTTGTTAATTGATATTTTACGTACTATTTGGATTAAGAAACTTACCATGCAAGAATTTTTAAATTCAAATGTATCGCTTATTATTAAAAACTTGTGATCATTTCTCTACTGAATGTTAGCTCACCCCCTTCTTCTCCTCAAGAGGAGTATAGTAGGACTTGGACCAAGAAGTTAATTAGAGATTTGGAGGCTATCTAGTAGACTAATTTATCTTGGTAATATGTTAGTAGATTATGGCTATAGAACTTGTATTATGAGTTTGGGATTTAAGATTGTATTAAGGAGTTATCAAATTCTTAATTATGTTCTGTATTAAGCTATGTCCTATGGAAGATGTATGATGATGCATGACTTGCTTTTATTTATTACATATTTTGAGAATCTATGTTTAGCAGGTGTCACATAACTGTAGGGAAATGTTAAGTTGTTTGTGTTATATGAATGCAAAGTGATCATTAAGGTTTCAAAACAATTAAAATAATTTATAATTTATTTATCGAGATTTCTTAATTTATGTATTCCCTATTCTGTCACTGGCCTGGAATTCGGGTCGTGACATATATGCTATTATTTAAGAGGAAGATAATTATACTAATTATAATACAACCAATTGGTGAAATAATGTACTTGGAGCCACAATAAAAATCCTAGTTCTGCTTTTGCTAAAATCATGAGTCAACATAATCACTTCACAATGAAAATGAGACACAATTGCCCCCCTCAAAAAAGAGTTGATTAATTAGATAAAGCCTAAACTCCAACTTTATGAATTATAACTCATTTCGTTAGCTCATGTATAATCTAAAGGACATCGTTTTTGTACAATTTTGTATCAGGTGTTTTCTAGTTTTGCTCGAAGTACTAGTTAACGGGGGATATATATATGTATATATATTCCTCTTTTATTGTCTTATCTTGACAAGGACACATTTATTAATTTATAATGAAAAGAATCTTTATGTGTGAAAGAATTTATAAATGAGTGTTTAGAAAATAAAATTGAGTCATTCTTTTCTAATTTCACTTATTATGTGAGAAATTTGCCAAATTTTTTTTACTGACATTACAGCAGAAAGGAGATTTCATACCACTTAGAAAGTAACGTGAAACCTTTTCTCTCGTGGTCATGAAACCGATGACACTTGAAGTAGTTGTATCAGCACATACTTGCAACTCTGGCTAAAACGCACAATTGGTCCGTATTGCGGGCTCTTATTGTCAATTTGAAAGAAAAATTACTAAGAAAGTTGACTATACTAAATTTATTTATTCTATTTAGTTTGTATGGATTTCTAAAGAAATTATACCTTAGCAAACATAATTATTACTTGGGAAATGGACCTAACCAGTAGTAATATAGGTAAAAATGACTTTTTTAGGACTAATTTTCAAACTGTCTTTTTAGGAGTATCACAATATTAGTGGCATCGCTAATATTTTGTGACCATAAATTTTTCATGACTCTTCTAGGACCAACCATCGATCACTAATATATATATATATATATATAGAACTCTTTTATGGAGGATTCTGTAAATACTCCTAGAAAAGTTGGTTTGGCCCAAAACATTAGGGTATCATAACAAAATGACCGAATTTTGAGCATATTTTAACTAAATATTTATTTCTCAAATGTTGTAGAAAAATGACCAGTATATCAGAATATACCAAGTAAAATATAATGTACCTAATATAAAAACTAGGGTTTGTGGTACTAAAGGTCCTTAGACTCTTCAATTAGTGACCATTTGGTCCCTGAACTAAATAAATGTCCAGAAAAGTTTCTGAATTAACCAATTAATAACAATAATATTCTTTGTTGTCCAAAATTGTTATCACTATTAAAAATTAGGCCGAAAAAAGGTGTGTAATATGCAGTTAAAAAGTAGTTCTCTTTTATTGGATGTGCATACAAGTTCCTAACATTCCTTATGCCTCTTATTTCTTTTTGAAAATCATCAATTTTAACGAAAAAGTACCTTATTATCACTAATTGGTTAATTCAGGGACTTTTCTATATATTTATTTAGTTCAGAGACCAAATGGTCACTATTAAAGAAATTTAGGGACCTTTAGTGCCACAAACTCTAAAAACTAATATACTCAATACACAAACTAAAGCTAGTACTTAAGTAAATATACAAAATATAAAAGTACGTATACTCGTTCATTTAGCTATAAAAAGAAATAAAAAATGGACATTTATTAAAACGAATAAAAAAAAATAGACACTCTAATTTCCCAAAATGTTAACAGGTTAATTGGGTCCATTTCCCAAGGAAATTATGCTTAGTAGCAATTTAGGAGGGAAAATTTTTACCCTTAGAAGTTTATTTACAAATCTTTTGTTTATAGCATTTTTTATTTAAAAGTTCTGAATCAAGCCAGAATTTTTTCTCAACTAGTTGAGGTTTGTCTACTTGATGGTTGAGTTTTTTCAACTGACTGGTTAAAGTTTTTTCTACTTAATTACTAGTTGAGGTTTAACTATTGACTAGTTGAGTTTTAATTAACTAGTTGAGTTCTATTGACTACATGCTTGAGGTTTGATACCATAATTTGTGATATTTTTGGTAAATCCCAAAAAAACTATTATATTTCTTAACATATTTATTTAATTACTATATAACAAAAATTGAGTTTTAGAACTGCTATTCATAAAAAAAAGGGTTTCTTACACTTATACCTATAAAAAATGAAAAGAATTACAAAAATACAGAAGTCACAGTTTTTTCCAGTTTTCGTACGGTTTTAATTAGGGAAAATATCACTTTTTAAAAAATATTTAGAAAATTATCACTTTTAAAATAGTTACTGGTTACCAGTTTCTGGAAACTAGTTACTGGAAACTGGTTACCAATAATATATTAGTTATAAATATCTTCGGTTACTAGTTACCAGTTTCTGGAAACTGCTTACTAGAAACTAGTTACTATTTTAAAAAATAGTATTTTTATAAATATTTTTTAAAAAGCAGTATTTTTCTAATAAAAACTGTACCACACCGTGAAAAATACAAAAACACCGTATTTTTCCAATTCTTTTAAAAAGTACCGTATTTTTTCTAATTTTCCCTAAAAAAAAACACGCCGTTTCCCTAATTAGCTAGTTTGGGTTTATAGGCCTAAAGGTTTAGCGCCTTTCTTAATTTTAAGTCTATTATGCTAAATTAATTTTATCACTTTTTAGCCAAATGGCCAATTTTTGGATTCAAGTTTAAGAAATGGTCATTTTTCAAACACTATTAGAAATTGGCCGATTTTATAAAAACCTTTCACAAAATGGCGAATTTATCAAAAAAGCTAAATATATCAACTTATAGAGGAAAAACAAAACTATATTGATAGGTTTAGTGTAAAATTGATATTGTAATGGTAATGCTACTCCCCGACCTAACTTTTGAGGCTAGATCGGAGAATGTCGTCGTTTATTATCTGACTTTGACTTTGAAAAGTAATGTGAATACTGTATGTGGAAAATCACTGTAATTTTTTTAAAATAAAACATCTCATAATAAAAAGTAACTTCTTAGAGTACTTTATTGATTCTCTTTAAAATAAAAACTCCTAAATATAATATTTAGTAAAGCATCTCTAATAAAACATCTTTAAAATTCCAAAAATAGTAAAACGAACTTTTAAGATTGAATTTAAATCTCTTTTATTTATGCCATTGGGAACCTTCTTCTTTTAGTCAACCTCCGGTAGCCTTTTCATCAATTATCTGAAAAATGTTTACAAATATAGAATGAGCTTATACTGAATAAGTACATCTCATGCAGTGCATATATGCTATGATCTATGAACTATGCATATGCATATTCATATGAACTATATTTTTATCTTCGAAAACATAAACTTTACTATCAACTTTCTTTTTTCTTGTGAAGTATTTTTCTATATAAAACTTTGACTATGTGTGAGCTCAACTTTTGTATAATGCTTAGTCTATTAGATATAGTGAGCGAACTATGTATTATGACGTAACTATAGTTGACCATTATGGTCTACTTAGAATTGAAGTTGGTACTTTGTTTTGAACTATATGGGTTGTCTATTACATCAACCCATATGGTGCCCACTATCTCTTTCAAGGAATAAATATACACTTTAAAATTTTTTTTTGTAAAATCTTAAGATACACTTTTCTTTGAAAACCTTTCTTTCGAATAAAATTTACTTTTCTTTGAAAACAATGATTTGTATTCATGTTTTACGTGCTCTGGTGCATACTATAAATAATACCATATGAACATGTTATAACATACTATAATTACAAAGAAATGCAATTAGCATAACTCTCCATATAACTCATGTAATGCACATAAAGAATCCAAATATATAAAGCATCTCACACATACTATGAGTCAAATATAGATGGAACCTATACGAGAAATACTTACAAATATTAAACATAAATGCATCCTATGTGAGACATACTTTTCTCACCCTCTTAGTAATTTATATTCTTTGCGTGGAATACTAAGCTCAAACGAGACTCAACATGCCTTATCTCCTTTTATCATGTGTTGTAATAAATATTTCTTCATTAATAAGCATATATCTCTTGCTATAGAGAAATTAGGCCAAATATGCATCATAATACCCCTATTTTGGCCCATATGCTCAAGTTAAAAAATATTTGAAAAATATGTGCGCGGACGAA
>JXTC01000460.1:29215-49554 GCA_002914845.1 Trema orientale
AACCAACACCCCATAGATTTCGTGGGTGGAGCTGACCCCTATATAGCAGAAGAGTGGATAAAATCCTTAGAGGTGATCTTTGAGTATATGAAACTCAGTGATGAAGATAGGGTGTCGTGTATATGTTGAAAATGGGAGCTCGCAACTGGTGGGAGACAATTAGAGTGACGCCAGCTGCTCAGAATCTGGCGTGGGATAGCTGTAAAGAGTTATTCTACCATAAATACTTCAACAACACTGCGAGGGCAGCGAAGGTTGAGGAGTTCCTGCATCTGAAACAAGGAAATAGACCTGTAGGGGAGTACATTAGAAAATATGAAGAATTATCTCGGTTTGTTTCATGGATTAGAAATGACAACAAGGAGAAAGTTGAGTACTTCCTGAGGGGTTTAAGGGGAGACATTTCTAGGGATGTAATTGTAGCGAGGGTTACAGAATTTAGCGAGGTGATAGATATGGCCCTCAAGGCGGAACAAGTCCAACTGAAGATACTGAATGAGAAGAAAGCAGCTTTTGTAGCAAGAAGTGGACAATGGAGAAAAGGAGAGCAAAAGAAAAATGAACAAAGACCTAGGAACGCGAAGCGACCTAGGATAGAACAAGGTGCTACCTCGACCAAACCCACTTGCCCCAAGTGTAGGAAGCCTCATGTTGGAGAGTGTTTCAAGGGCACCAATCAGTGTTTCAAGTGCCATAAGGTGGGTCACTATCCCAAAGACTGTCCCATGCTTCAGCAAGGAGACCAGAAGAAAGTTCAGGGACGAGTATATACCATGAGTGCAGAGCAGGCAGCATATGATCCATCAGTAGTGGAAGGTAAGATCTTAATCTTTGGTATTCTTGCTAATGCATTGATAGATTCTGGTGCAACACATTTCTTTGCATCTAGTACATTTGTGAGAAAATTGGATACAACTCCTGAGTGTTTGGAAGTGAATTATAGTGTGACAATTCCATCTGGGGATGAAATCATTACCAATCAGATTTTAAGGGCATGCCAGATTTTGATTGATGGAAGAAGTTTGTATGCTGATTTTGTAGTATTAAATATGCAAGACTTTGATGTAATACTGGGTATGGATTGGCTGACAAAGTATCATGCTATCATCGATTGTAACCGGAAGCAAGTTAGATTTCAACCACCAGGGGAGGAACAGTTTGTGTTTAATGGTGTTCCAAGGCAAGGAAGGCTACAAGTGATTTCTGCAATGAAAGCTAGGAGAATGTTAAATAAGGGTTGTATTGGGTACTTGGCTAATGTGGTGGATACTACAGTAGAATAGAATCTAAAGCCTGAGGATGTTTCCGTGGTTCAAGAATTCTTAGAGGTGTTTCCAGAAGACCTACCAGGCTTGCCTCCAGATAGAGAAATCGAGTTTATGATTGATCTTTTACCCAGAACAGCTCCTATTTCAAAAGCACCGTATAGAATGGCCCCAGCTGAATTAAAGGAGTTGAAGGTGCAGTTACAAGATTTGCTAGACAAAGGATTCATACGTCCTAGTCATTCACCGTGGGGTGCTCCAGTATTGTTCGTGAAAAAGAAAGATGGTACTATGAGGCTGTGCATAGACTATAGGGAGCTGAACAAAGTAACTATCAAGAACAAGTATCCATTACCAAGAATTGATGACTTGTTCGATCAGCTACAGCGAACCTTGGTGTTTTCTAAGATTGACTTGAGGTCAGGATACCATCAATTGAAGATTAAGGAAGGGGATGTGCAGAAAACAGCATTTCGAACTAGGTATGGTCATTATGAATTCCTAGTAATGCCTTTTGGGTTAACAAATGCCCCTGCTGCTTTTATGGATCTGATGAACAGAGTTTTCAAGGAGTTTCTTGATAAGTTTGTCATTGTGTTTATTGATGATATCTTGGTGTATTCGAAGTCACATGAGGAGCATAAAGAACATTTAAGGGTTGTTTTGCGGATTTTGAAGGAAAAGAAACTATATGCCAAATTCAAGAAGTGTGAATTTTGGCTGAAACAAGTGACTTTCCTAGGGCATGTTGTATCTAAGGATGGAATTTTGGTGGATCCAGGTAAAGTGGAAGCAATAAGTAACTGGCCTAGACCGACTACTGTGTCAGAGGTTATAAGTTTTTTAGGATTGACTGGTTACTATCGAAGATTTGTTGAAGGATTTTCGAAGATAGCTACTCCACTGACCATGTTAACGAGGAAGAATGCTAAATTCCAATGGTCAGACGCTTGTGAAGATAGTTTCTAGACTTTAAAGCGAAGGTTGATTACAGCCCCTGTGCTTACTATACCATCAGGGTCTGGAGGATTCATTGTATACAGCGATGCTTCTAAAAATGGCTTGGGTTGTGTGTTGATGCAGAATGGAAAGGTAATAGCTTACGCATCTCGACAACTTAAGGAGTATGAAAGGAGATATCCAACCCATGATTTAGAGCTTGCGGCTGTTGTCTTTGCACTGAAGATTTGGAGACATTATTTATATGGAGAGAAGTGTGAGATATATACAGATCATAAAAGTCTCAAATACTTCTTCACTCAGAAGGAGTTGAATATGAGACAGCGGAGATGGTTGGAATTGGTAAAGGACTATGACTGTATGATCAATTATCATCCAGGCAAAGCGAATGTGGTAGCTGATGCTTTGAGTAGAAAGTCTATTGCTACGGTTTTAGATGAGCAGAAACCAATTTTAAGGGATCCACAAGGAATAAGAAGAGAAATCATTCCTATTGGAGATGTAACAGCCAGATTATCTGCTCTTGTGTTACAACCTACACTTTTGGGAAGAATTAGAGAAAACCAACTAGAAGATGTATATGTGGCTCGGTTAAAGAAGTGGAGGAAGGGAAAAAAACAGAATTTTCGATTTCAAAGGATGGAGCCTTGAAGTTTAGAGGAAGATTGTGTGTACCGGATAAGGATGAGATCAAGAAAGAGATTTTAACAGAAGCTCATTGCACTCCTTATTCCATTCATCCAGGAAGCACTAAGATGTATCGAGATCTGAAGTAGCATTATTGGTGGCCGAACATGAAGAAGAATGTAGCAAAATTTGTGGCTCAATGCTTGACTTGTCAACAGATTAAAGCTGAATATCAACGACCCGCCGGATTGTTAGCACCTCTACCAATTCTAGAACGGAAATGGGAGAATATCATAATGGACTTTGTTCTTGGGTTACCGAGAGTACAACGAGGATTTAACTCCATATGGGTGATCGTCGACAGAATAACAAAGTCAGCTCATTTTCTTCCAGTTAAGTCAACCTATAATATGGATCAGTACGCCCGATTGTACATAAAGGAGATTTTTAGACTTCATGGGGTACCTGTATCCATTATTTCTGATAGAGATCCTAAGTTCACTTCTATTTTTCAGAAAAGTCTGCATGCTGCTCTGGGAACTAAGTTAGCGTTCAGCACAGCCCATCATCCACAGACCAATGGACAATCAGAAAGGGTAATTCAGATTTTAGAAGATCTACTCCGAGCTTGTGTACTGGATTTTCAAGGAAGCTGGGATAAGTATTTAGCTCTGGTGGAGTTTACCTACAATAATAGTTATCAAGCAACAATTGAAATGGCTCCTTACCAAGCTTTGTATGGAAGAAAATGTAGATCTCCTGTTCATTGGGACGAGGTTGGAGAAAGAAAGTTATTGGGTCCAGAACTGGTTCAACAAACCGCAGAGGTTGTAGAAAAGATTCGAGCAAGAATGAGGATAGTTCAGGATAGACAAAAGAAGTATGCTGATGAAAGAAGACGGGATGTGGAATTTGATGTTAATGATCATGTTTTCTTGAAAGTTTCTCCAATGAAGGGCGTGATGAGATTTGGGAAGAAAGGAAAGCTAAGCCCAAGATATGTAGGACCATTTAAAGTTCTAGAACGAATTGGGAGTAAGGCCTATAGACTAGCTCTACCGCCGTCATTATCGGGAGTACATGATGTTTTCCTCGTTTCAATGCTAAGAAAGTACATTCCGAACCCTTCTCATGTTTTAAGCTATGAACCTCTGGAACTAACCCACGACTTGACATATGAGGAGAAGCCAGTTCAAATTCTTGACAAGAAAGAGAAAGAGTTGAGAAACAAGAGAATTCCTCTGGTGAAAGTACTTTGGAGAAATCAGATAGTAGAGGAAGCCACATGGGAACGAGAAGAAGAAATGAGGAGCAAATATCCAGAACTATTTGGTACGTAAATTTCGAGGACGAAATTTTATAAGGATGGGAGAATTGTAGTGCCCAAAGTTCTCATAAGTGCATCATGCCACTAATAAACATCGTTGCATCTAGATTTCATAATTTCATGAGTAATTATAAAATTTGACTCCAAACTAAGTTTTTACTTGTCATAGTGCCCAGAAACTATCACTAGTATACTTTTCAACTATACACCTCAAGATATGCTAATTAAAGGTACATTTCTATTCCTACATGCATATAGGCCGAAAATCATATTTATTAGCGTGATTTGAGTTTCTTAACTGATTAACGAAATTCTTGGAGTATACATGTGCAGTGAAAGATCGATTCAAGAATCCTAGAATGCTTGATGTGTGTATGGGTAATATAAGTGTCTAATTGACATTTTCCTTAGTTTTTGACACCATTAGGAGCTAAAACCCATCTTAACCTCTTGTGTAGGTATAAGCTACGAAAATGGACATTCGAAGTACTTAAATGAAAATTTCTTGAGTTTCTAGTTAAGTAGGGAGCTAAAACATACCTTAAACTCTTGCTTACCTATGAGTTACGAAAATTATAGCTAATTAATCAGTTCTTTTATCTTTTAAGTAAGGGACAAAGCTACACACACTTTGATGGCCATAGTTTTACACTAATCTGATTTAGGAGAATTTGTTTAAGCCTATAGTTATAACATGTTAGAGACAACTAATAAGTGTTTTATTAAGCCCTAAACTAGCTTATAACCAGATTATTGACCAAATAAGAGACAACCTTGACTCCTAGGGAAGTGTGCAAGCCAAGGGATAAGCACCTACACAACTTGTCTCTAATCTGACTTATGCTTAGGTTAATGACAAAATGAAAGTTTGGGATCTGAAATCTTGGAACTTGTGCCATCAAGTGGCTGAACTCAAGTTGTAAAACCATCCCTAGCCCCATTCTTGCAGCCCAAAAATGTCCTCCTACCTCTCTCACTCCTTCCTGGTTTTTCTTCTCTTCCCCTAGCAGCTGAAGCATCCTCACATCCCTTCCATGGGTTTCTTTCCTTTTCTAAACAGCCAAAGCACCCATCTCTCTTTTCCTTGAGGTATTTCCTTATTTTCTCAAATAATTGAAGCCTCCCATCCCTCTCCCTCTCCCCCACATGTGTACCCCCTGGTTCTAGTGGCAGCCTCCCAAGCATAGTGAGAAAGTAGCCCTTACTTGTAAACAGGTGAGTAGATTTCACTTATAGGTTGTATATGTGATGGTGATGTTATTTGAANTTAAATGAAAATTTCTTGAGTTTCTAGTTAAGTAGGGAGCTAAAACACACCTTAAACCCTTGCTTACCTATGAGTTACGAAAATTATAGCTTATTAACTAAGTTCTTTCAGCTTTTAAGTAAAGGACAAAGTTGCACACACTTTAATGGCCATTGTATTAAATTAATCTGATTTAGGGAGATTCGTTTAAGCATATAGTTATAACATGTTAGAGACAACTATTAAGTGTTTTATTAAGCCCTAAACTAGATTATAGCTAGATTATTGACCAGATAAGAGACAACCTTGACTCCTAGGGAATTGTGTAAGCAAATGGATAAGCACCTACAATTTGCCTCTAATTTAACTTATACTTAGGCTAATGACAAAATAAAAGTTAGTCTTGGAACTTGTGCCATCAAGTGGCTGAACTCAAGTAAGATAAACACTCCTAACCCCATTTCTTTCAACCAAAAACGTCCTCCATCTCTCTATCTCCTTCCTGGTTTCCTCCTTTTTCCCTAAATAGCCAAAGCTCTCATATCTCTCTTTCCCTTGATGTGTCTCTTTGTTTTCTCAAATAATTGAAGCTTTCCATCCCTCTCTTCTCCTCTTCGTGTACTCCTTCTTCTTCTAGTGGCAGCCTCTCAAGCATAGTGATAGAATAGCTCTCACTTGTAAACAGGTGAGTAAACTCTAATTATAAGTTATGTGTATATGATGATTTTACTATTAGAAGTCTACTTTTACACTTATTGCTGGATATGTGCTATTAGAGTTGATTCTTGACCTAATAAGTAGAATACTCCATTCAAAACTTATAAAAGAGTTAATCTGTACATATGAGTGGGTTACGATATTTAAAACTCATTTTAGTGATCTAGCAAGCTAGAAAATACAATAACAGCTTGTAGTCTTATGAGGGGTGTGTAATGATACTACAATAGGTGAAAGATGAGAACTAGTGAGGGAACATAAGGAGTTAGTGTGTAATGATACTACAATAGTTGAAAGATGAGAACTAGTGAGGGAACATAAGGAGTTAGTGTGTAATGATACTACAATAGGTGAAAGATGAGAACTAGTGAGGGAACATAAGGAGTTAGCGTGTAATGGTACTACAATAGGTAGAAGATAAGACTTTGTGAGGAAACATAAAGAAAGTGGCGTGTAGAAGTGATACATAAGGTAAAAGATAGAAATGAGTGAGAAGACATAGGGAAACTGATGGATTTAGCTAGACTATGTAAATAAGGTGGCTGATGGCTAATACTCGTATCATTCTTAAACTTGTGTTCATAAGTATGATAAACTTACTACTATTGTGATTACTAGGAAATACATGTTTAGAAACAGAAAAATAATGATAGGAAGTATTATTGTCAATAGATGTAACAGTTAGTTGCTAATTACATGGTATGTTCATAAGGAAGAGTACTTAAGAGTAAACCATGACAAGGGTATTAATCAAAGTATTATGTTCAGGAGTTTAAGCACATCGAGCTTCTCGGAGAAAGGAATCTGTCTCTCACTTTCATTTAACTTTCTGGATACCAGGTAAGTGAAAATTCCACTATAGCATCACAAGAACCTATTTATATGATTGTATATGTGAAAGGTGATATATGTATGACATTGAGTTTGATATATGTCTGATAATTGTTCATATCATTTTCATGAAGCATCTCATATTTTCGTGCACAAAATATCTATTTACAGGAAATGATTTGAATAAAGAGTCTTTACCCTAGATGTTGTTTATTTTAAAGAGGGGTATGGTTCTTAACTTGCTGACCTAGTGGGTAGAGGTGGTGAAATCCCTTGAGGGTAACTCCAAGACAGGGTAAGCCAAACAAGAGGGAGGTCAAATCCCTTGAGGGTAATTCCAAGATAGGGTACGCCTCAAATGTTATATTATTTATTAAGAGGATGCCTGCTATGTCATTGAGTTAGGAACTATATCAAGGAGGGGGCCCAAATATGCTTTAAATGTTAATGTTTCCAAGGCAATTAAGGGTACAAAGACTAAATGAGTTTCATGTGGAAAATGTTCATAAGCATGCATAGATTTCTATTTACTGGGCTATTGCTCATTTAGTTCTTGTGATGCAGATGATTAGGGTGTTAGATGAGGTTGGCTGAGCTGATCCACTCCAATGCGGTTCATATGCCAGTTTTGAAGAAGAAAGACATCCCAAAAACTTATATGTATTTTTGATATGTATATGTATATAGTTGACCCTGTGGGGGTTTTCAAAAGAAGTAAAATGATGTTTTGTATTGTACAGGTTGTAAATATTTTTGTAATGTAAAAAGGGGATGTATCACAAAAGTGTTTTTCAGAACTAAATAGAAATTTTAAATTTCTCCAGTACATTCCACTTTTACGAGGTTAAATGCGCGACAGTGTTGGTATCAGAGCAGAGGTTAGAACGTTTCTGTAGACAACTAGGAAAAAAGCATATGAACATGTATTGGAAGGGTGACTCGGCCAACTGGTATGTNATGTATTTTTGATATGTATATGTATATAGTTGACCCTGTGGGAGTTTTCAAAAGAAGTAAAATGATGTTTTGTATTGTACAGGTTGTAAATATTTCTGTAATGTAAAAAGGGGATGTATCACGAAAGTTTTTTTTTTTGAACTAAATAGAAAGTTTAAATTTTTCACCCACTTTCTGCGCTTTTACGAGGTTATCGAGTGCCTTACAGCCAATCTCACTAACTGACGGATTATTTAGACTCCGGTGACAACCTCACCTACACTCGGGTTATTTAGACTCTGGTAGTAACCTCACCTAAATCGGGTTGTTTTGATTCCGGTGACAGCCTCACCTCACAAATATAATTTTATTTTTGTTTGATGGAACACTTAACTAAAATCTCTCTCAAATGAAAATATTTGATATAATGTAAGCTTAGAGAGAATAGATATAAGCACAAAATATAATCTAGTTTGGCTCAATTGATTTTTGTGAAAAAGTGATTTGAAAGTTTAGTTCACAAAAATTGATTTGAACACTTTGAAAGTATGATATAAAGCTATGTAAGAATGTTCAAAAGTTATTTCAAGTATTAGAAAAGCTTCTATTTATAGCCTAGAATGAAAACTAGCCGTTTATAACCGTTTGATAGACATTCTGTCACTTTCGGTAGACCGAAATTGTGTTTTCGATCGACTGACAAGACTGCCCATTGATAGTGTGATTCTAACGGTCGAATCTGAAAATTGCTGAAAAATATGCAGGAGGAATCGGTAGACCGAAAATGGATTTTAGGTAGAGCGATTCTATCCGAAAGCAAACTTTAAATTTTATTTCAAGTCTTTTTCAATTATTTTCAAAATGTGACTTCATAAATTGATTTTTTACGTAATTATTCACCAATACTCGTCAGGCAATATAAATACACCGCGTGTTCATATCTCATGCAAAGCTAAATGACAAATACATATGTACACATATCCACAGATTCTATATCCACAAATTCACAGAACAAAGAATTTGTTATATTGCAGGCGTGACGTTACTTACCTTGTGTCCAACAGAAAAGATAGTTAAAAGGGTCAGTATCTTCTGTGGTAAGGTGTGTGGAAGACCTGATATCAATTTCATTACTAGAATGATTACTAGAATGTAAAATGCTTAAAGAAAGCAACCACAAGTTTCACAACTTTCACAAAATTAGGAAATATAATCACAAAATGAACCAAAATGGTACATACTTTCATAAAAACTAGTCTATTTGCTTTTAAATGGTACCATTTGGGTTTTTTTTTTAAATATTTGGACAACACCTCCCCTATTTTTAGGACATTCCCACATAATTGAAATCATGCTTTTAAACCTGCAATAATATTTTACAACCAATTCCCACATATATACCTCAAAGAGGTTCATTTAGAACATTCTAGGTACACTTGAATTCCTTACGTTTAAACAAAGTTTAAAACCACTTTTACACTTGTGTGTCATCACTATCAGCCACCAAATGAGTGTAATAAATAATAGGATTAATAAAATATACACTCCAAGTTTAAGAAATCAGATTACTAATATAGAAAACTTAATTTACTACATAGGAAAACACTTAACTCCTTAAATAGCAAACTTTGGGGCTTTGGGTCTTACTTTAATCCTTTACTTAAATTCTATGTTTCCCACCATATATAAAGTTTCCTAGGATCTTTATTTATCAAATAAAAGTTTTGATTTAAGAGCTAAAGTAAAAGAAATAAACTACAACTTCAAAATCCTACATAGAGTTTACCTCAATTAGTTTGAGCTTTTACTGAAACTCTTGCCTTCTACCTTCACCAAATTAATTCTCAAGGCTTTGAAACTGATTTTAGGACTTAAGATAACCTAGAGGAACCATTATTTAAGTTGTATCAAGTGGAGAATTGAAATAACAAAACAAAACTGAGGAAGAAGAACTAGTAGAACTACCTTGACTAGTTTGGACCTATCTTGCTTTCTTGAGCTCCAATTTGAGTTTTACCACTTGGAAACTCTTGGATATGGCTTAAGAGAGTTGAGAGAAGTCTAAAAAAGAGTTAGGGAGCTTCAGGTCGTGGCTGGACAGAAAGAGAATGAAAGTTACCAGATTTGGTCTAAAAGTGATACTTAATGACGAAGAAATGGCATAACTTAAGTTCTAAGGGGTATTTTGGGAATTTTGCACCTTACTTTCCATGTGTCCCACTCTAAAACATCCTTAGCATACTCACCACATTGCAGGTCCATCCTATACACCGAAGCGTAGACCAAAATGGTGAAACCTAGCTTAGAAAGTGAAAACTAGTCATACTTTGACCTATAATCCCATATGGCCAATCGTACTGTAATCTAGTAGAACCTAGCCCCATAACCAATCATTAAACATAAAAATAAGTCAATTAGACTCCAATTAATAATGTAAACAAAGTATCAATGCCTAATTATTAGAGTGCACAAAGATGACATTACGCGATTAAGCTAAATCTAAGCTAGCTTAGCGTAATTAAACACAGTTTAGTACAATGACTGCCACTTCGTGTTTACCTGGGGCTGATAAATAAAATTCTATAAATGAGTCCTAAACATTGAATTAAAGCTATTTGACGTGTTAAACGCAGTGAATTTGGCTCCGAAAAGCGTGAAAAATATACTTTACCGAAAAATTACTATTTGACCAAGTTATCAACAGACATGATTTTAATGCATGTTCGTATAGTATTACTATTCATAAATGTATTTTTTGTTCATTTCACACACCAATCTCTCTCTCTGAGGGTATTGATCCTTTACACTGCATGAGAGCACTTCCACAAACATTAGTACAATAATACAGATCATTTAACAATCAGAATGAGTAATTTACAATGAAATTGATACTAGTTGCTTGATATGTTTATTATGCAATATGAACATGCTTATTATTGGCTTATTATGTATGTGAGAATCTTGGGCATCACAATCCTTCCCCCCTTGTTAAATTTCGTCCTCGAAATTTTCTTACCTAAATAATTCTGGATGTTGACTTCTCATTTCATCTTCTCGTTCCAATGTAGCCTCCTCAACAGAATGGTTTCACCATAGTACTTTCACTAAAAGAATCTTTTTATTTCTCAATTCTTTCTCCATTCTATCTAGAATCTGAACAAGACGTTCCTTATAGCTTAATTTTGGATCCAGTTCAAGTGGCTCCTGGTTAAGTACATGGGATGGATCTGATACATACTTTCTCAGCATAGAAACATGGAAGACGTTGTGTACACCTGATAATTCTGGGGGTAGGGCAAGCCTATAAGCGACATTCCCAACTTTCTCAAGGATCTCATACGGACCTATGAATCTCGGGCTCAACTTTCCTTTCTTTCCAAATCTCATTACACCTTTTATAGGGGCAACCTTAAGAAATACTTTATCACCAACAGAAAAGTTTAAGGGTCGACGTTCTGGGTCTGCATAACACTTCTGCCTATTTTGAGCTGCTATCATACATTTTCTAATCTTTTCTACTGCCTCAGCTATATCTCTAACAATATCAAGACCCAAATATCGTCGTTCTCCAACCTCATCCCAGTGAACTGGAGATCTACACTTTCTACCATATAGCATCTCATACAGTGCAACACCAATTGTAGGTTGAAAACTGTTGTTATAGGAAAACTCAATTAACGGTAGGTAGTGATTCCACGATCCTTGGAAGTCCATAACACAAGCTCTCAGCATATCTTCTAAACTCTGAATAGTTCTTTCAGCCTGAACATCTGTTTGAGGATGGAATGCAGTACTAAATTTCAATTTTATTCCCAAAGCTCGTTGTACACTCTCCCAGAATTTTAAAGTAAATCTGGCATCTCTATCAGAGATTATGGAAACTAGAATTCCATGAAGTCTAACAATCTCTTTAATGTACAATGCAGTAAGTTTATCCATGGAGTAGGTCATAGAAATTGGAATAAAATGAGCTACCTTAGTGTATATGTCGACTATAACCCATACTGCATCCTGAGGTGATACTGTCTTTGGTAAGCCAACTACAAAATCCATAGCGATTTCTTCCCATTTCTACTCAGGTAATGGAAGTGGTTGTAGCTCTCCTGCTGGTCTCTTGTGCTCAGCCTTAACTTGTTGACATGTTAAACAGTGTTCCACGAACTTGAAAATATCCTTTTTAATTCCTGCCCACCAGTAAAGAGTCTTCAAATCATTGTACATTTTAGTAGTACCTGGATGGACTGAATATGGAGTATTATGCACTTCTACTAGAATTTCTTCCTTGATATTTCTGTCATCTGGTACACAAAGTCTACATTGAAATCTATTACTCCTTCAGTAGAAATATTGAAATCTAACTCTTTCCCCGAATCTACTAATTCTTTATGTCCAATCAATTCAGGATCTTCATTCTGGCCCTGTATAATCCTATCTAATAGGGTAGACTGTAACGTCATAGCAGATAATCTACAAGTAATTAACTCAATGCCTGATCTGCATAAATCTTCCTGTAAGGGTTTTTCTAACTCATGTAAAATTGTGAGATTTCCAGATGATTTCTTGCTGAGTGCATCTGCCACAACATTTGCTTTCCTTGGATGATAGTTGATGTCACAATTATAATCCTTTACTAATTCTAACCAACGTCTTTGCCTCATGTTCAGTTCTTTTTGAGTAAGCAAATATTTCAAACTTTTGTGATCGGTAAAAATTTCACAATGAACACCATACAAATAATGTCGCCAAATCTTCAATGCAAATACCACTTCTGCCAGTTCTATATCATGAGTAGGATAACTACGCTCATAATCCTTTAGCTGTCTTAAAGTATAAGCAATAACCTTCCTATTTTGCATGAGGACGCATCCCAGACCTTGTTTCGAAGCATCACTATAAATAACAAACCCCTCTGTACCCAAAGGTATAGTTAGGATTGGTGCTGAAATTAATCTCTGCTTCAATTCTTGAAAACTCTTCTCACACTCATCAGTCCATATAAACTTGTTACTTTTCCTAGTCAATTGTGTAAGTGGCATGGCAATTTTAGAGAATCCCTCAATAAACCTTCTGTAATAACAAATCAAACCCAGAAAACTTTTGATCTCTGTCACATTAGTAGGTCTAGACCAATTACTAACTGCCTCAACCTTAGTTGGGTCAATAAAAATTCCATCCTGAGAAACAATGTGACTAAGGAATGATAATTTTTCTAGCCAGAATTCACATTTCTTGAATTTAGCATATAGCTCCTTTTCTTTCAATATCTGAAGGGTGATTCTCAAATGCTCTTTATGCTCCTCTCTAGATCGTGAGTATATTAAAATGCCATTGATGAATATAATAACAAACTTATCAAGGAATTCCTTAAATATCCTGTTCATCAGGTCCATAAATGCTCCTAGAGCATTGGTCAGACCAAATGGCATCACAGAAATTCATAATGGCCATACCGAGTTCTAAAGGCAGTCTTCAGAATATCTTCTTCTCTGACTCTTAACTGATGGTAACCATACCTCAAATCAATCTTCGAAAACACAGAGGCACCCTAAAGTTGATCAAATAAATCATCGATGCGGGGAAGGGGATACTTGTTTTTAATAGTCACTTTGTTAAGTTTCCTATAGTCAATACACAATTGCACAGTGCCATCATTCTTTTTCACAAATAACACTGGTGCACCCCACAGTGAAAAGCTGGGACGTACAAATCCTTTGTCTAGTAATTCTTCTAACTGAGTATTTAGCTCCTTTAATTCTGTTGGGGCCATCCTATAGGGTGTTTTAGAAATAAGCGCAGTACCTGGTATCAAATCAATAGCAAAGTCAATTTCTCTCACAGGTGGCAAACCTAGCAACTCCTCTTGAAACATATCCAGAAAGTCTTGCACAATCAACACATTTTCAGTCTGAATTTCTGCTCCACCGATGTGTCAACAATACTGGCCAAATATCTGGCACAACCTTTTTCTAATAATTTCTGAGCTTTCATTGCTGATATCAAAGGAAACTTTGTTTTACTTTGAGTACCCACAAGTATAAATTGATCAGCATCTGGAGGATAAAATGTTACAATCCTCTTTTTACAATCAATCTTAGCACAATACTTTGATAGCCAATCCATGCCCAAAATGATCTCATAATCATTCATATCAAGTACAATCAAGTCTGTAAATAATTCTCTGTTACCCACTACAATAGGACAAGCTCTCAAAATTTTGTCTGAATACATAATTTCTCTAGAGGGAAGTGTGGTACCAAATAGAGTACTCATCTGATCTACAGGATGACCCAATCTCCTCACAAATTTTAATGATGCATGTGAATACGTGGATCCTGAATCTATTAAGGCATGAGTTATGATGCAAAAAATAAATATCTCACCTGTGATAACAGATAGGTCTGCCTGAGTTTCATCTCCAACATCATTCTCAGCCATAGCATACAGCCTTCCACCAGATTTCTTCTGATCATTTTTCATTTCAGGGTAGTCCTTAATAAAATGACCACTTTTACCACATTAGTAGCATAACCCTGCACCCTTACGACACTCTCCAAAATGATTTTTACCACATGATGGGCAAGGTGGTATAGTAGTCGTGGTAGTCCACTGGTCAGTCCTGGGATGCTTACCCTGATCAGGTCGGGTCTGTTGAGTTGGAGCTCCCTTCTTTTTCATGTCTTAAGGACGTTGAACCTGAATCTGTCCTCCTCTGTTTCCCTGGAAACTAGGTCTAAAACCCCTTTGCATCTCTCGGTCCTGTCTCTCTCTCCTAATCTTTTCCTCATCCAAAATATCTTTTTCTGCTTGCTCAGCATCTAATGCCCTGTCTGCAATATGAGCAAATGGTACTCCTCAAATTCCACCGGATTTCAAGTCCCTAACAATAGTCTTCCTCCGACCTTGCATAAACTGATCTACCTTAAGCTCATTAGTGGCAACCATGTGAGGAGCATATCATGATAACTCCTCAAACTTGCGGATGTATTCCGCAACATACATCTCATCCTATTTCATGTTAGCAAACTCTACCCTTTTGCTAGCTCTCATAGCGTCTGTAAAGTACTTTCCGTAAAACAACTCTCTAAACGTCTCCTAAGTCATAGTAGTGAAATCGTGAATAGTGCGCACAGTATCCCACTAATATTTGGCATGATGTCTCAGCATAAAACTAGCACATGGGACTTTATCTACATCAGAAACCTTGGCATAAGCCAGCATACGCTCAGTGGTTCTAATCCACTGCTCTGCCTGAATTGGATCAACCCCACCATCGAAGGTTGGAGGCTGGAGTTTCCTGAATCTTTCCCCAGCACTTTCACTAGCATCCTGCCTATGTTGAGGTGGAGGTGGTGGTGGTGGTGGTGGAGGGTTAGGTTGATTTTCTTGTCTCATATGTTGCTCCAAAATATTTTGTATCAAAGAAGCCAACTGTTCAACCTGATTACCACCCTGGGAAGAATATGCACCCCTCTCGAAATTATCTTGATCCCGAGTAGTCACCATACTGATATCCTGACACCCAGTATCCATAGCACCAATTATAGCCAATAATGATCATCACCAAAATATGAATGCAAATAATATAAAATAAAATAAAAAAATTTATAACAGGTATCAAAATGCATATCAAACACTTACAGAGGAGTGAGGCTTCCTTTCCTTCCCGACGTGTGTATATAAGCGGTCTTCAGAATCATTTTAAAACATAAATTCTAATACCAACTGTAACATCCCCCGATTCCATACACGTCCGTAAGAGATATTCGTAAAATTATTTAGTGAGATCGGGAGACGCTACTCTACTTAGAACTGATAAATGGGGGAAAATTAGAAGTTTTTACGCTTTCTAGAAGAAAAAGGGAAACTCCACTCATAATTATACATACCTCGTTGCATACGTGTATACACCTTGGCAAAATGGGCCTCTCATAAAATATACATAATATCCACACATTCAAAATAGGTACAAAATTCTCAGTCAGGAAACCACAGCATCAAAATGCTCATATACACAAGCCGCGGTCGGAAAGTCGGCACTCCTCCTCTAACTCACATAGCATCAGTACCCTCTGCAATGTAAGAATATTTGTGAGTACGAAACTCAGCAAGTAACGCATGCTGATGCAAAATGCACATGACAAAGGATAGATAATCATATGATTGGGATCTCTGTGTATATTGTATTGCCTGACAAGACCGTGAATCCCATACTGAGCCACTCAGAGAGCATATAACATATCATGAGAATATGGAGGTCTTGAACCCCAGAGAATCCCCTCTGTGTACAGCAGAGGTCCACCCCGTACCACCGTCAAAGTGTTCTCACAGGAACCATAATGTCCCCAAAAGGACCAGAGTGTTCCTGAAGGAACCATATCATATATTTGGGCGCTGACCTGTCATACCCTATTCACTAATACTCGTCAGGTAATATAAATACACCACGTATTCATGTCTCATGCAAAGCTAAATGACAAATATGTATGCACACATATCCACATATTCTATATCCACAAATTCATAGAACAAAGAATTTTTTACATTGCAGGTGTGACATTACTTACCTTGTGTCCGACAGAAAAGATAGTGAAAAGGGTCAGTATCTTCTGTGGTAAGGTGTGTGGAAGACCTGATGTCAATTTCATTACTAGAATGATTACTTTAATGTAAAATGCTTAAAGAAAGCAACCACAAGCATAAATCACAACTTCACAAAATCAGGAAATCTAATCACAAAATGAACTAAAATGGCACATACTTTCATAAAAACTAGTCCATTTGCTTCTAAATGGTACCATTTGGTTTTTAATTTAAATATTTGGACAGCACCTCCCCTATTTTTAGGACATTTTCACATGATTGAAATCATAGTTTTAAACCTGCAATAACATTTTACAATCCAATTCCCACATTTATACCTCAAAGAGGATCATTTAGAACATTCTAGGTACACTTGAATTTCTTTCGGTTTAAACAAAGTTTAAAACAACTTTTACACTTGTGTGTCATCACTATCAACCACCAAATGAGTGTAATAAATAATAGGATTAATAAAATATATACTCCAAGTTTAAGAAATCAGATTACTAATATAGAAAACTTAATTTACTACACATGATAATACCTAACTCCATAAATAGCAAACTTTGGAGCTTTAGGTCTTACTTTAATCCTTTACTTAAATTCTATGTTTCTAGCCATATATAAGGTTTCCTAGGATCTTTATTTATCAAATAAAATTTTTGATTTAAGAGCTAAAGCAAAAGAAACTAACTACAACTTCAAAATCCTACATAGAGCTTACCTTAATTAGTTTGAGCTTTTACTGAAACCCTTGCCTTCTACCTCCACCAAATTAATTTTCAAGGCTTTGAAACTGATTTTCGGACTCAAGAGAACCTAGAGAAACCATTATTTAAGTTGTATCAAGTGAAGAATTGAAATAACAAAACAAAATCGAGGAAGAAGAACTAGTAGAACTACCTTGACTAGTTTGGACCTATCTTGATTTCTTGAGCTCCAATTTGAGTTTTACCACTTGGAAACTCTTGGATATGGCTTAAGGGAGTTGAGAGAAGTCTAGAAAAGAGTTAGAGAGCTTCAGGTCATGGCTGGATAGAAAGAGAACGAAAGTTACCAGATTTGGTCTAAAAGTGATACTTAATGACTAAGAAATGGCATAACTTAAGTTCTAAGGGGTATTTTGAGAATTTTGCACCTTACTTTCTATGTGTCCAGCTCTTAAACATCCTTAGCATACTCACCACATTGCTGGTCCGTCCTATACACCCAAGTGTTGACCAAAATAGTGAGACCTAGCTTAGATGGTGAAAACTAGTCATACTTTGACCTAAAATCCCATATGACCAATCTTATTGTAATCTAGTGGAACCTAGCCCCATAACCAATCATTAAACATAAAATATGTCAATTAGACTCCAATTAATAATGTAAACAAAGTATCAATGCCTAATTATTAGAGTGCACAAAGATGACATTACGCGATTAAGCTAAATCTAAGCTAGCTTAGTGTAATTAAACACAGTTTAGTACAATGACTGCCACCTCGTGCTTACCTGGGACTGACAAATAAAATGCTATAAATGAATCCTATGCATTGAATTAAAGCTATTTGACGTGTTAAACGCACAGTGAATTTGGCTTCGAAAAGCATGAAAAACTACTATTTGACTAAATTATCAACAAACATGATTTTAGTGCATGTTCATATAGTATTACTCTTCATAAATGTATTCTTTGTTCCTTTCACACATCAAGCTCTCTCTCTGAGGGTACTAAGCCTTTACACTGCATGGGAGCACTTCCACAAATATTAGTACAATAATACAGATCATTTAATAACCGGAAAGAGTAATTTACCATGAAATTGATACTATTTACTTGATATGTCTATTATGCAATATGAACATGCTTATTATTGGCTTATTATGTATGTGCGAATCTTGGGCATCACATTTTCTCTCTTTGATTTTGTACTTTTTGAATTCGTTGGATTATAATGTTATTGTTCTCAATTTATATTATGAACTAAATGTTGGAAAATTGAGGTTTTAATCTTACTCACTCTTATTTTGAAGATAACAAACATTTGATTTAGTACTAATGATTTAACTTGAGTGTGTAGTTAAATAGTTTTAAAAGTTCTAACTCAAGTTAATCAAGGAATCAAGCTTGAAGATGGATGCATATTGGACTTATTAGAACCAAGCTTCAAGATGGATGGAAAAGAGCTTGAAGATAAAGATCAAGAATACAAGACTTAGATCAACAAAGGTTAAATACTTAGTTCTTGTATTTGAATACTTGTTTACATATAATATGATCTTAATGGCTCAAATTTTTCATAAAATTTGAAATTTTCAAACCAAAACTGTCAAACTTGTTTATCTCAAATTAAAATAAGAAATTTATTTGAGACAAGTTTTTAAATTGATTTTTGAATTTCTATAGTGCCCAAATATATGATACGGTTCCTTCGGGAACACTCTGGTTCCTTCGGGAACACTCTGGTCCTTTCGGAGACATTATGGTTCCTGCGGGAACACTTTGACGGCGGTATAGGGGTAGATCTCTGTTGTACACAGAAGGGATTCTTTAGGGCTCAAGACCTCCATATTGCTCATGATATGTTATATGCTCTCTTAGTGGCTCAGTATGCGATTCACGGCCTTGTCAGGCAATACAATATACACAGGGATCCCAGTCATATGATTATCTATCCTTTGTCATGTGCATTTTGCATCAGCATGCGTTACTTACTGAGTTTTATACTCACAAATATTCTTACATTGCAGAGGGTACTGATGCTATGTGAGTTAGAGGAGGAGTGCCGACTTTCTGACCGCGACTTATGTATATGAGCATTTTGACGCTGCAATTTCCTGAGTAAGAATTTTTAACGTATTTTGAATATAATGCCCAAGATTCTCACATGTATAATAAGCCAAAAATAAATATGTTCATACTACATAATAGACATATCAAGTGACTAGAATCAACTTCACAGTAAATTGCTCATTCTTTAGTGTTAAATGCTTTTGATATGTGTTATTGTACTAATTTTTGTCAAAGTACTCCCATACAGTGTAAAGGCTCAGTACCCTCAGAGAGAGAGAGAGAGAGCTTGGTGTGTAGAAGGAACAAAGAATACATTTAGGAAAAGTAATACTATATGCACATGCACTAAAAAAATGTTTGTTGATAACTTGGTCAAATAGTAGTTTTTCGGTAAAATACATTTTTTACGCTTTTCGAAGCAAAATTCACTGTGTGTTTAACATGTCAAATAACTTTAATTTAATTTTTAGGACTCATTTATAGAATTTTATTTTTCGGCCCCAGGTAAGCACGAGGTGGCAGTATTGGTGTTTAGTTGCACTAAGCTAGTTTAGATTCAGCTTAATCGCGTAATGTCATCTTTGTGTCCTTTAATAATTAGGCATTGATACTTTGTTTACATTATTAATTAGAGTCCAATTGACTTATTTTTATGTTTAATGATTGGTTATGGGGATAGGTTCCATTAGATTACAATAAGATTGGCCATATGGGATTATAGGTCAAAGTATGACTACTTTTTACCTTCTAAGCTAGGTTTCACCATTTTGGTCTACACTTGGGTGTATAAGAATGGACACGAACGTGGTGAGTGAGCCAAGAGTGATTTAAAGTTGGACACATGGAAGGTTAGGGTGTGAAATACCGAAAATACCCCTTAGAATTTAAGTTATGCCTTTTCTTAGCCCTTAAGTATTGATTTTGGACCAAATCTGGTCATTCTCTTCTCCCTTCTCTCCAGCCACGACCTGAAACCCTCCCACCCACTTTTAGACTTCTCTCAGCTCCCCTTATCCATATCCAAGAGTTTCCAAGTGGTAGAACTCAATTTGGAGCTCTAGAAAGCAAGATA
>JXTC01000460.1:56476-72043 GCA_002914845.1 Trema orientale
GTTTGATGTTTCTTTACATTTCTTGTGATGTTTTCATTCTTGGTTACTTTCTGTACTTTTGAACATTTTAATTTTATTTAATAAAATTACCAGGGGGACATCCTTCATGGTAACATTTAGCAAAAAAAAAAATTTCTCAAAGCGCCCAACAAAGAGTATTTGTTGGTCTAGAACGCCAAATGGCAATTTTCGGTCAATTTTTGTCATTCTCTGTCGAGAGAGTCCAAAATATGGAGTTTGTTGCCCAAAATTTACCTGATATCTCAAGGTACCAAATAAAGAGTATTTGTTGGTCTAAAACACATTTCATTGTATCTAGTACCTAGTATTCCCAAATGGCAATTTTCGGTCAATTTTGGTCATTCTCCGTTGAGAGAGTCCAAAATATGGAGTTTGTTGCCCAAAACTTCCCTAATATCTCAAGGTACCAAATAAAGAGTATTTGTTGGTCTAGAACTCATTTGTTATATCTAGCACCTAGTTTTCCCAAATGGCAATTTTTGGTCAATTTTGGTCATTATCTTTGGAGAGAGTTCAAAACATGGAGCTTTTTGCTCGAAACTTACCTGATTTCTCACGGTACCAAATAAAGAGTATTTGTTGGTGTAGAACGCATTTCGTTGTTTCTAGCACCTAGTTTTCCCAATTGGCAATTTTCGGTCAATTTTGGTCATTCTCTTTGGAGAGAGTTCAAAACAAGGAGTTTGTTGCTCGAAACTTACCTAATTTCTAAAGGTATCAAATAAAGTGTATTTGTTGGTCTAGAACACAATTCTTTGTATCTAGCACCTAGTTTTCCCATTTGGCAATTTTTTGTCAATTTTGGTCATTCCGTTGGGAGAGAGTTGAAAACATAGAGTTTGTTGCTCAAAACTTACCTAATATCTCAAGTTACCAAATATGAGTATTTGTTGGTTTAGAAGTCGTTTCGTTGTATCAAGCACCTAGTTTTCCCAAATTGCAATTTTCGGTCAATTTTGGTCATTCTTTGTGGAGAGAGTCCAAAACATGAAGTTTGTTGCCCAAAACTTACCTAATTTCTCAAGGTACCAAATAAAGGGTATTTGTTGGTCTGGAACACATTTCGTTGTATCCAGCACTTAGTTTTTCTAAATGGCAATTTTCGGTCAATTTTTGTCATTCTCTGTGGAGAGAGTTCAAAACAAGGAGTTTGTTGTCCGAAAGTTACCTAATTTCTCAAGTTACTAAATAAAGAGTATTTGTTGGTTTAGAAGTCGTTTCGTTGTATCAAGCACCTAGTTTTCCCAAATGACAATTTTCGGTCAATTTTGGTCATTCTCTGTGGAAGGAGTCCAAAACTTGGAGTTTGTTGCCCGAAAGTTAGCTAATATCTCAAGGTACCAAATAAAGGGTATTTGTTGGTCTAGAACACATTTTGTTGTATTGAGTACCTGGTATTCCCAAATTGCAATTTTCGGTCAATTTTAGTCATTCTCTGTGGAGAGAGTCCAAAACATGGAATTTGTTGCCTGAAACTTACTTAATATCTCAAGTACAAAATAAAGAGTATTTGTTGATGTGGAACTCATTTCGTTGTATCTAGCACCTATTTTTCTCAATTGTCAATTTTGTTCATTCTCTTTGGAGAGAGTTCAAAACAAGGAGTTTATTGCTCGAAACTTACCTAATATCGTAAGGTATCTTAACACTCAAGGGCCCTTTCATACTTGGTGCGGTTCCTGATGGGGTAAGATTGTGATGTCTCGTCTGGATAAATGTTTTTGTAACGAGGAATTTCTGGAACAGTGGAATTATGTTTCTAGTTTATGTTTGCCTCTGTTGCATTCCGATCATCACCCTTTATTAATTTCATCTTTTAAGAATGTTTCAACTGGACCCCGTCCTTTCCGTTTCCAGGGTATGTTGCTCTCTCATCTTACCTTTAAAGATCTTGTTCGCAAAGTTTGGTCTCATTCTCATTTCAGTTCTCCAGTATCTATTCCTGTTAAAAAGCGTAAAGTCTCGAAGTTGAATTAAAAGTTTGGAACTGGAATGTTTTTGGAGATCTTAAGTTAAATATTTCCAAAGCTTCTGAGTTGGTTCTTTTGATTCAAAAACGGATTGCTAATGAGGGACTTTCTGATTCTCTTCTTTTCCAAGAAAATGATGCCCTTTCTTATTTGGATGTTTTGTTATCCCAAGAAGAAACTTACTTGCGTGAACAGAGTAGAATTAAATGGCTCAAAGAGGGAGACAAAAATTCTTCTTTCTTTCACAACATGGTGAAACGCCGCAGAACTAAAAAGATCTTGAGCCACATGAAAATTGGAGATGATATTGGTGAGGATGTTGATTTAATCTCTACTCACATTCGGACCTTTTATGAGCAGCTATTTTCTGATTCCCATACTCAGGTTATTGATTATTCACGAGTTCGGGAGGTTATTGCAAGTATGGTTACTTCCTCGGAAAATGCGGAACTTTGTTGTATTCCTAATGAAGAGGAAGTCCGGTTAACTGTCTTTAGTATGGACGCATCTAGTGCTCCAGGTTCTGATGGCTTTCCTGGTAAGTTTTTTCACCATTGTTGGGAGATCATTGGTTCTGATGTCATTTCAGCTGTCTAGGACTTTTTCCGCTTAGGAAATTTAACACCAGGTCTTAATTCTAACTTTTTTGTATTAATTCCTAAAGTGGAGCATGCTCTTTCTATTGATCAATACCGTCCGATTGTCGTGGGAAATATTTTGTATAAGTTGATCACCAAAATCATGGCTGACCACTTAGGGCGTATTTGTTTTTCGGATTTTGTCTCCAAACCAGTTTGGTTTTGTTCCTAGTAGAAGCATACATGATTGTATTGTCGGTACCTCAGAATGCTATAATTGCTTGGACAAGGCGAGTTTTGGGGGTAATGTTGCTTTAAAGCTGGACATCAGGAAAGCTTTTGATACTATGCACTGGGATTTTATTAAGGCCGTGCTTTCCTCTTTTTGCTTTGGTGAGACTTTTGTGAGTTGGGTGGATACTATCTTTCATTCAGCCCGTCTTTCTATTCTGATTAACGGTACCCCATGGTTATTTTTCTTGCTGTAGAGGGGTTCGTCAAGGTGACCCACTCTCCCCCTTTTTTTCATTCTTACTGAAGATTATCTCAGTCGTTTGTTACGTATTTTGATTCAAAATGGTGCAATTATTCCAATGACCTCAGCTAGAAATGAGAGGGCACGAGTTCACTTTCTTTTTGCTGATGATGTTCTTTTGTTTGCTCGTGCTTCATCTTCTAACTTAAAGGCAATTTTAAAGGCTCTTCAAACCTATGAAGCTCTATCTGGTGAGCAAGTTAATTACAATAAGTCCTTTATTTACTTCGGTCGGGCAGTTTCTCCTTCTAGGATCACAGATTTCTTAACCATCACGGGAATGCGAAAGGGAGGCTCTGCTTTATCTTACCTTGGTGTTTCCTTATTTGCTGGCACTCCAAAAAGGTCTCATTTCTAGCCAATTTTGGATAAAATCAATAATAATTTTGACTATTGGAAGGGTATGAAACTTTCTATGGAAGGTAGAGTTACTCTTATTAATTCGGTTATCATGGGACAACTGTCTTACTCTTTCTAGGTTTACCGGTGGCCAATGGCTCTATTGAAGGAGTTGATCTGTTCAATTTGAAAATTTTTGTGGTCTGGTACCACACAAGGTACTAAGCCGATCATTGTTTCCTAGAAAATGTGTTGCAAATCAGAAGATGGGGGTTTGGGTCTTAGGGATGCTAAAATTCTTAATGCTGCACTTTTGAAGAAGCTCTCTTGGAGTTTACTAACAGATGAGTCTTTTGTCTTTAAGTTTTTGAGGGGTCGTTTCTTCTCACAGGGTTTTTCTCCAAGAAGGTTTTGGAAATCTTCTGTTTGGTGCGGTTTGCGAGCTCATATTCAGCCTCTCTTGGAGGAGTCGATTTGGACAATTGGTAAAAACTCAACGGTTCGTTTTTGGACAGATAATTGGCTAGGTTCTCCGTTAGTTGAGACGTTGGATTTAACCAAACAATTCGGAGCCTGATCTGGATGCGACTATTGGTAGTCCTGTTTCGGAAAATGGGTCCTCTCTTCCTGTGGGTGATTCACCAGATGCTCTCGTATGGCGTCATTCTTTTTCTGGTAATGTCACTTGCAAGGAGGCTTATTTTCAATTGATAGGTTCTTCTATAAAGGAAAGATGGGGCAATAAATTTTGCGCTAGTTACATTCCTCCCTCGCGCTCTATACTTTTTTGGAGATTGCTGATGCAAATGTTGCTGCTCAACCACACGTGCAAGAAGAGGTGCATTCACGAGGGCTTGGAGGGACTCAAAGGCAGCAATCACGTGATCCATTAAGCTTGCCAAGTGGGCCAATCACAAGACTTAGAGCCAAGAGATTCAAAAAGGCATTAAATGGGCTGATTCAACACATTGGTGAGATGGCTAACGCATGGAGGCCCGATATAAGCCTAAATCAGATCCAAGAGAGCCTAATCACTATGATTAAGGTTATAGAAGAGTCCAATTGAAGCTAAACACTACTCTTCACATTTTTCTAGGTGTTTTGTACTTTTAGGAAACTTCTTTTATTCAGATTTAGTTATTTTCGGATTTAATTGAGGAGAGGGTTGCCACATGTTAAAATAGCATTGGTTTGCCTTAAATTAGGGTTAAATTTGTCTCCTATATAAAGTAGAGGTCATTGTACGTTTTAAACAGATTATTGTTCAATAATATTGCGAGTATTCGTGTTCTCTTTCATCCTTGAGAAGATTCTTTAACTTATCAAGTTAACTCTTGTGGCATTCAAAACAACCAGACTTATCCCATTGATTCTTGAGTGGTTCGTGAGGATTCTTAGTATGGTGTCTTTAAACTTTCGTAGTTCTAGGTTCGTATGTTGCTAGGTTACGGGTCAAGAATCAACAGTCTTGTAACTTGGTGATCTTGGGCTCGAATTCCGTAGTTGGTGCTGGATTTCGTCACAATTGTTGATGGGGTTCATATCATTCGGTCAATTTTGGTCAATTCTCATTGGAGAGAGTTCAAAATATGGAGGTTGTTGCCCAAAACTTACCCAATATCTCAAAGTACAAAATAAAGAGTATTTGTTGGTCTAGAACTCATTTCGTTGTATCTAGTACCTTCACTTCCCAATTGGCAATTTAAGGTCGATTTTGGTCATTCTCTGTGGAGAGAGTTCAAACATGGAGTTTGTTGCCCGAAACTTACCTAATTTCTCAATATACTGAATAAAAAATATTTGTTGGTCTAGAACTCATTTCGTTGTATCTAGCACCGTCTTTTCCCAATTGGCAATTTTCAGTCAATTTTGGTCAATCCCAATGGAGAGAGTTCAAAACATGGAGTTTGTTGCCCCAAACTTACCTAATATCTTAAAGTACCAAATAAAGAGTATTTGTTGGTCTAGAACTCATTTCGTTGTATCTAGCACCTTCTTTTGCCAATTGGCAATTTTCGGTCAATTTTGGTCAATTCCTATTGGAGAGAGTTCAAAACATGGAGTTTGTTACCCAAAAATTACCTAATATCTCAAAGTACCAAATAAAGGGTATCTCATGGCCTAGAACCCAGTTCGTTGTATCTAGCACCTTCTTTTCCCAATTGGTAATTTTCGGTCGATTTTGGTCATTTTCTGTGGAGAGAGTTCAAAACATGGAGTTTGTTGCCCAAAACTTACCTAATATCTCAAAGTATCAAATAAAGAGTATTTGTTCGACTAGAACTCATTTCGTTATATCTAGCACCTTCTTTTGCCAATTGGCAATTGTCGGTCAATTTTTGTCAATTCTCATTGGAGAGAGTTCAAAACATGGAGTTTGTTGCCCGAAACTTACCTAATATCTCAAAGTACCAAATAAAGAGTATCTGTTGGTCTAGAACCCATTTCGTTGTATCTAGCACCTTCTTTTCTCAATTGGCAATTTTCGGTCGATTTTGGTCATTCTCTGTGGAGAGAGTTCAAAACATAGAGTTTGTTACCCGAAACTTACCTAATATCTGAAAGTACCAAATAAAGAGTATTTGTTGGTCTAGAACTCATTTCCTTGTATCTAGCACGTGCTTTTCCTAATTGGCAATTTCGGTCAATTTTCGGTCAATTCTCATAGGAGAGAGTTCAAAACATGGAGTTTGTTACCCAAAACTTACCTAATGTCTCAAAGTACCAAATAAAGAGTATTTGTTGGTCTAGAACTCATTTCGTTGTATCTAGCACCTTCATTTCCCAATTGGCAATTTTCGGTCAATTTTGGTCAATTCTCATTGGAGGGAGTTCAAAACATGGAGTTTGTTACCCGAAACTTACCTAATATCTCAAAGTACCCAATAAAGAGTATTTGTTGGTCTAGAACTCATTTCGTTGTATCTAGCACCTTCTTTTTCCAATTGGCGATTTTCGGTCAATTTTGGTCAATTCACATTGGAGAGAGTTCAAAACATGGAGGTTGTTGCCCAAAACTTACCTAATATCTCAAAGTACCAAATAATGAGTATTTGTTGGTCTAGAACTCATTTCATTGTATCTAGCACCTTCTTTTCCAAATTGGCAATTTTCGGTCAATTTTGGTCAATTCTCATTGGAGAGAGTTCAAAATATGGAGTTTGTTACCCAAAAATTACCTAATATCTCAAAGTATCAAATAAAGAGTATTTGCTGGTCTAGAACTCATTTCGTTGTATCTAGCACCTTCTTTTCCTAATTGGCAATTTTCAATCAATTTTAGTCTGTTCTCATTGTAGGGATTTCAAAACGTGGAGTTTGTTGCCCAAAACTTACCTAATATCTCAAAGTACCAAATAAAGAGTATTTGTTGGTCTAGAACTCATTTCGTCGTATCTAGCACCTTCTTTTCCCAATTGGCGATTTTCGGTCAATTTTGGTCAATTCTCATTGGAGAGATTTCAAAATATGGAGGTTGTTACCCAAAACATACCTAATATCTCAAAGTACCAAATAAAGAGTATTTGTTGGTCTAGAACTCATTTCGTTGTATCTAGCACCTTCTTTTCCCAATTGGAATTTTAAGGTCGATTTTGTTCATTCTCTGTGGAGAGAGTTCAAAACATGGAGTTTGTTGCTCGAAACTTTCCTAGTAACTCAATGTACCAAATAAAGAATATTTGTTGGTCAAGAACTCATTTCGCTGTATCTAGCCCCTTCTTTTCCCAATTGGCAATTTTCGGTCAATTTTGGTCAATTCTTATTGGAGAGAGTTCAAAACATGGAGTTTGTTGTCCAAACATTACCTAATATCTCAAAGTACCAAATAAAGAGTATTTGTTGGTCTAGAACTCATTTCGTTGTGTCTAGCACCTTCTTTTCCCAATTGGAAATTTAAGGTCGATTTTGTTCATTCTCTGTGGAGAGAGTTCAAAACAAGGAGTTTGTTACCCGAAACTTTCCTAGTAACTCAATGTACCAAATAAAGAATACTTGTTGGTCAAGAACTCATTTCGTTGTATCTAGCACCTTCTTTTCCCAATTCGCAATTTTCGGTCAATTTTGGTCTATTCTTATTGGAGAGAGTTCAAAACATGGAGTTTGTTGCCCAAATATTACCTAATATCTCAAAGTAAAAAATAAAGAGTATTTGTTGGTCTAGAACTCATTTCGTTGTATCTAGCACCTTCTTTTCCCAATTGGCAATTTTCATTCAATTTTGGTCAGTTCTCATTGGAGAGAATTCAAAACATAGAGTTTGTTGCCTAAAACTTACCTAATATCTCAAAGTACCAAATAAAGAGTATTTGTTGGTCTAGAACTCATTTCGTTGCGTCTAGCACCTTCCTTTCCCAATTGGCGATTTTTGGTCAATTTTTGTGAATTCTCATTGGAGAGAGTTCAAAACATAGAGTTTGTTGCCTAAAACTTACCTAATATCTCAAAGTATAAAATAAAGAGTATTTGTTGGTCTAGAACTCATTTCGTTGTATCTAGCACCTTCTTTTTCTTACTGGCAATTTAAGGTCGATCTTGGTCATTCTCTGTGGAGAGACTTCAAACATGGAATTTGTTGCTCGAAACTTACCCAATTTGTCAATGTACTGAATAAAGAATATTTGTTGGTCTAGAACTCATTTCGTTGTATCTAGCACCGTCTTTTCCTAATTGGCAATTTTCGGTCAATTTTGGTCATTCTCAGTGGAGAGAGTTCAAAACACGGAGTTTGTTGCCCAAAACTTACCTAATATCTCAAAGTACCAAATGAAGAGTATTTGTTGGTCTAGAATTCATTTCGTTATATCTAGCACCATTTTCTGCCAATTGGCAATTTTTGGTCAATTTTGGTCAATTCTCATTGGAGAGAGTTCAAAAAATGGAGTTTGTTACCCGAAACTTACCTAGTAACTCAAAGTACCAAATAAAGGGTATCTGTTGGTCTAGAACCCATTTCGTTGTATCTAGCAGCTTCTTTTCCCAATTGGCAATTTTCGGTCGATTTTGGTCATTCTCTGTGGAGAGAGTTCAAAACATTGAGTTTGTTGCCCGAAACTTGCCAAATGTCTCAAAGTACCAAATAAAGAGTATTTGTTAGTCTAGAACTCATTTCCTTGTATCTAGCATGTTCTTTCCCTAACTGGCAATTTTCGGTCAATTCTCATTGGAGAGACTTCAAAACATGGAGTTTGTTACCCAAAACTTACCTAATGTCTCAAAGTACGAAATAAAGAGAATTTGTTGGTCTAGAACTCATTTCGTTGTATCTAGCCCCTTCTTTTCCCAATTGGCAATTTTCGGTCAATTTTGGTCAATTCACATTGGAGGGAGTTGAAATATGGAGTTTGTTGCCCGAAACTTCCCTAATTTCTCAATGTACCGAATAAAGAATATTTGTTAGTCTAGAACTCATTTCATTGTATCTAGTACCGTCTTTTCCTAATTGGCAATTTTCGGTCAATTTTGGTCATTCTCAATGGAGAGAGTTCAAAACACGGTGTTTGTTGCCCGAAACTTACCTAATATCTCAAAGTACCAAATGAAGAGTATTTGTTGGTCTAGAACTCATTTCGTTGTATCTAGCACCATCTTTTGCCAATTCGCAATTTTTGGTCAATTTTGGTCAATTCTCATTCGAGAGAGTTCAACACATGGAGTTTGTTACCTGAAACTTACCTAATATCTCAAAGTACCAAATAAGGGATATCTGTTGGTCTAGAACCCATTTCATTGTATCTAGCACCTTCTTTTCTCTATTGGCAATTTTTGGTCGATTTTGGTCATTCCCTGTAGAGAGAGTTCAAAATATTGAGTTTTTTGTCCGAAACTTACCTAATATCTCAAAGTACCAAATAAACAGTATTAGTTGGTCTAGAACTCATTTCCTTGTATCTAGCACGTTCTTTTCCTAATTGGCAATTTTCAGTCAATTTTCGGTCAATTCTCATTGGAGAGAGTTCAAAACATGGAGTTTGTTATCCAAAACTTACCTAATATCAGAAAGTACCAAATAAAGAGTATTTGCTCGTCTAGAACTTATTTCGTTGTATCTAGCACCTTCTTTTCCCAATTGGCAATTTTTGGTCAATTTTGGTCAGTTCTCATTGTAGAGAGTTCAAAACATGGAGTTTGTTGCCCAAAACTTACCTAATATCTCAAAGTACCAAATAAAGAGTATTTGTTGGTCTAGAACTCATTTCGTCGTATCTAGCACTTTTTTTTCCCAATTGGCGATTTTCGGTCAATTTTGGTCAATTCTCATTGGAGAGAATTCAAAATATGGTGGTTGTTGCCCAAAACTTACCTAATATCTCAACGTACCAAATAAAGAGTATTTGTTGGTCTAAAACTCATTTCGTTGTATCTAGCACCTTCTTTTCCTAATTGGAAATTTGAGGTCGATTTTGTTCATTCTTTGTGGAGAGAGGTCAAAACATGGAGTTTGTTGCCCGAAACTTTCCTAGTAACTCAATGTACCAAATAAACAGTATTTGGTGGTCTAGAACTCATTTTGGTGTATCTAGCCCCTTCTTTTCCCAATTGGCAATTTTCGGTCAATTTTGGTCAGTTCTCATTGGAGAGAGTTCAAAACATGGAGTTTGTTGCCCAAAACTTACCTAATTTCTCAATGTACCAAATAAAGAGTATTTGTTGGTCTAGAACTCATTTCGTTGTATCTAGTACCTTCTTTTCCCAATTGGCAATTTTCGGTCGATTTTGGTCATTCTCTGTGGAGAGAGTTCAAAACATGGAGTTTGTTGCCCGAAACATACCAAATATCTTAAAGTACCAAATAAAGAGTATTTGTTGGTCTAGAACTCATTTCGTTGTATCTAGCACCTTCTTTTCCCAATTGGCAATTTAAGGTCGATTTTGGTCATTCTCCGTGGAGAGAGTTGAAAACATGGAGTTTGTTGCCCNTTGTTGGTCTAGAACTCATTTCGTTGTATCTAGCACCTTCTTTCCCAATTGGCAATTTTCGGTCAATTTTGGTCAATTCTCATTGGAGAGAGTTCAAAACATGGAGTTTGTTGCCCAAAACTTACCTAATTTCTCAAAGTACCAAATAAAGAGTATTTGTTGGCTAGAACTCTTTTCGTTGTATCTTGCACCTTCTTTTCCCTATTGGGAATTTTCGGTCAATTTTGGTCAATTCACATTGAAGGGAGTTCAAACATGGAGTTTGTTGCCCGAAACTTCCCTAATTTCTCAATGTACCGAATAATATTTGTTGGTCTAGAACTCATTCCGCTGTATCTAGCACCGTCTTTTCCTAATTGGCAATTTTCTGTCAATTTTGGTCATTCTCAGTGGAGAGAGTTCAAAAAACGGAGTTTGTTGCCCGAAACTTACCTAATATCTCAAAGTACCAAATAAAGAGTATTTGTTGGTCTATAACTCATTTCGTTGTATCTAGCACCTTCTTTTGCCAATTCGCAATGTTCGGTCAATTTTGGTCAATTCTCATTCGAGAGAGTTCAAAACATTGAGTTTGTTGTCCGAAACTTACCTAATATCTCAAAGTACCAAATAAAGAGTATTAGTTGGTCTAGAACTCGTTTCCTTGTATCTGGCACGTTCTTTTCCTAATTGGTAATTTTCGGTCAATTTTCGGTCAATTCTCATTGGAGAGAGTTCAAAACAAGGAGTTTGTTACCCAAAACTTACCTAATATCTCAAAGTACCGAATAAAGAGTATTTGCTGGTCTAGAACTCATTTCGTTGTATCTAGCACCTTCTTTTCCCAATTGGCAATTTTTGGTCAATTTTGGTGAGTTCTCATTGTAGAGAGTTCAAAACATGGAGTTTGTTGCCCAAAACATACCTAATATCTCAAAGTACCAAATAAAGAGTATTTATTGGTCTAGAACTCATTTCGTCGTATCTAGCACCTTCTTTTCTCAATTGGCGATTTTCGGTTAATTTTGGTCAATTCTCAATGAAGAGATTTCAAAATATGGAGGTTGTTGCCCAAAACTTACCTAATATCTCAAAGTACCAAATAAAGAGTATTAGTTGGTCTAGAACTAATTTCGTTGTATCTAGCACCTTCTTTTCCCAATTGGAAATTTAAGGTCGATTTTGTTCATTCTCTGTGGAGAGAGTTCAAAACATGGAGTTTGTTGCCCGAAGCATTCCTAGCAACTCAGTGTACCAAATAAACAGTATTTGTTGGTCTAGAACTCATAACGTTGTATCTAGCCCCTTCTTTTCCTAATTGGCAAATTTCAGTCAATTTTGGTAAGTTCTCATTGGAGAGAGTTCAAAACATGGAGTTTGTTGCCCAAAACTTACCTAATTTCTCAATGTACGAAATACGACAGCTATTGGCCAACTGGGGCTAGCTCAGTTGGTCCAAGGTTTGAGGGTTGTGTGTTTGTGTTTGGGGGGGTCAGGGGTTCAAACCTTGGTAGTGTGTGTGTGTGTCATTTTCCTTTAATTTGTAGTAAGTGGTGGTCATTAGTTAAGCCCCACTTTTAAAAAAAAAAAAAAATTTCTCAATGTACGAAATAAAGAGTATTTGTTGGTCTACAACTCTTTTCGTTGTATCTAGTAGCTTCTTTTCCCAATTGGCAATATTCGGTCGACTTTGGTCATTCTCTGTGGAGAGAGTTCAAAACATAGAGTTTGTTGCCCGAAACATACCAAATAAAGAGTATTTGTTGGTCTAGAACTCATTTCGTTGTATCTAGCACCTTCTTTTCCCAATTGGCAATTTAAGGTCGATTATGGTCATTCTCCGTGGAGAGAGTTGAAAACATGGAGTTTGTTGCCCAAAACATACCAAATATCTCAAAGTACCAAATAAAGAGTATTTGTTGGTCTAGAACTCATTTCGTTGTATCTAGCACCTTCTTTTCCCAATTGGTAATTTTAGGTCGATTTTGGTCGTTCTCTGTAGAGAGAGTTCAAAATATAGAGTTTGTTGCCCGAAACTTACCTAATATCTCAAAGTTCCAAATAAAGAGTATTTGATGGTCTAGAACGCATTTCGTTGTATCTAGCACCTTCTTTCCCAATTGGCAATTTTCAGTCAATTCTCATTGGAGAGAGTTCAAAACTTGGAGTTTGTTGCCCAAAACTTACCTAATATCTCAAAGTACCAAATAAAGAGTATTTGTTGGCAAGAACTCTTTTCGTTATATCTAGCTCGTTCTTTTCCCAACTGGCAATTTTCGGTCGATTTTGGTCATTCTCTGTGGAGAGAGTTCAAAACATGGAGTTTGTTGCCCGAAGCATACTTAATATCTCAAAGTACCAAATAAAGTGTATTTGTTGATCTAGTGCTCATTTCGTTGAATCTAGCACCTTCTTTTCCCAATCGGTAATTTTCGGTCAATTTTAGTCAATTCACATTGGAGGGAGTTCAAAACATGGAGTGTTTCCAGAAACTCACCTAATTTCTCAAAGTACTCAGTAAAGAGTATTTGTTGGTCTAGAACTCTTTTCATTGTATGTAGCACCTTCTTTTCCCAATTGGTAATTTTCGGTCGATTTTGGTCATTCTCTGTGGAGAGAGTTCAAAACATGGAGTTTGTTGCCCGAAACAGACCAAATGTCTCAAAGTACCAAATAAAGAGTACTCGTTGGTCTAGAACTCATTTCGTTGTATCTAGCACCTTCTTTTACCAATTGGCAATTTTCGGTCAATTTTGGTCAATTCTCATTGCAGAGAGTTCAAAACATGGTCAATTCTCCGTGGAGAGAGTTGAAAACATGGAGTTTATTGCCCGAAACATACCAAATATCTCAAAGTACCAAATAAAGAGTATTTGTTGGTGTAACGCCCTCAGTTATCTACACACTACTAGTAGAAATTATTAACTCTCTAATTACAGGGCGTTACGTTTGGAAAATAATCATGTAATTATTTTTCCAAAAATACGGGCCAATTTAAACTTTTTGTTTTCTTTAAAACTCTATGGATAAATAGCATTATTTACAAACATAACGTGGATCGGTACATACGTATATTACAAAATAAAAGGTTGTAAATAAGTATCGAGAAATCAAACTAAAAATAACTCTACTGAGAGACTACAAAGCATTCCAAAATGCACAAACTAGGCCCCCACATGTGGTCAAAATATCCATATGTACAATACCAAGGTTGGGCCTCTACTCCTGCACACAAGCTCATCTAATCATGTCAATCATTACCTGCAACACAAGACTTTAATGAGCTACAGCTCAGTAAGTAAAGTAATGGATGAAATGGTGCTTAAAGACATATATTAAATGCATGATCATGCTTGCTTAAGCCTACTGGTATAATAATTTCCCTTCGGTCCCCTTCTCTTGTGTACACTGTTCGGTTCGACATTGCGCCTGCAGGGCTTTCTGAACTGATACTATCCCATGGGCTCTCCTCCGGCCGGCTCTCACCACAGTGGGGCTCGTTACTAACCTTATTCCATCGTTACCCCGTCGAGCTCAAGAGATAAGGCGGCCCGAGACTGTAGTATAATCTATTATATAACTTGGAGGAGGAATATTGTGGCAAACCTTCTGACTAATCCCGTCAGCCTTGCCCCTCTCCTGGGGCTGCCACTCTGAACTGTAAGTATTCATCCCGCTTCCCCGCAACAGTGACACAAAACCTTCTTAAAGTTACCTGGTCTTAACTTTTCTGTGGTAAACATAACCTTGCATAATATTACTACGGCATTTTGGAAACCTGTTACCTATCTTAGACTTCTCTGTCTAGCATGCATGGCCTTATAATGTATATGATAATGCCATATTAGGAATGCCAAGTATGTATACTGAAACCAAAATGCCAATGATCATGCTTATAACTATATTGCAAAGCATAAAAGAAATGAACATAATAGACACCCACATAGCACGTAATTCTTGTGTTGCAGTTGAGTACTTTACTTACCTCGTGTCCTGAATAGAAATCAATAGTGGAAAGAGTCAATATCCTCAAGAGATTGGTGTGCCAATTACCTGTCATGAAATTCTTTTATTCCAGGTGCACATTTTTCTNCCGGTTGGATGGTTGAAGGTCAATACAGATGGGGCTGCCTATGGTAGTCCAGGCTTAGCAGGTTGTGGAGGTATTTTTAGAACCTCTCGAGGTTTCTTTAAGGGTGCCTTTGCTATTTCTCTTGGTAAGTGCTATGCTTTTGAAGCGGAACTAGCCGGTGCAATTCATGCAATCTCTTATGCTTGGGATTTTGGCTGGAAGAATCTTTGGCTGGAGAGTGATTCTACATATTTGGTTTCCCTCTTAAATGTGCGCTCACCTTCTGTTCCTTGGCGTTGGAAGCCATCTTGGCTACGATGCATTGATAGGATTTCTAAGATGAACTTTCATGTTTCTCATATCTTCCGGGAAGGTAATTCCGTAGCTGACCTCTTGGCTTCTAGAGCGACAAGTATTCAGGCTCCGACCTGGTGGCACAACTCTCCTTCATTTATACATGCGGCCTTCTCCAAAGACTGTTCGGGACGAAGTTCTTTCCGATTTTCTAAGTTGCCCTAATCTTGTAATACAATGTGCTCTTTTTTCCTTTCAGCGGTTTCCCATTGGGTTTTACGTTGAAAGGTTTTTAATGAGGCATTGTGGGGAGGTTAAGACAATGGATATGTTTCGACATTACTATTTGGCTCCCTCCCAGGGCTGAGTTTTTGCTTTGATTTCTTTTCCTTTTTGGGTTGTATCATTCTTGGTTACTTTCTGTACTTTTTCTTTTTCATTTAATCTTAATAAATTACCGGAGGTTTCCCCTCTAGGTAACATTCAGCAAAAAATATCTCAAACTACCAAATAAAGAGTATTTGATGGTCTAGAACGCATTTCGTTGTATCTAGCACCTTCTTTTCCCAATTGGCAATTTTCGGTCAATTTTGGTCAATTCTCATTGGAAAGAGTTCAAAACTTGGAGTTTGTTGCCTAAAACTAACCTAATTTCTCATGGTACCAAATAAAGAGTATTTGTTGGTCTAGAACTCGTTTCGTTGTATCTAGCACCTTCTTTTGCCAATTGGTAATTTTTGGTCAATTTTGGTCAATTCTCATTGGAGAGAGTTCAAAAGATGGAGTTTGTTGCCCAAAACATACCTAATATCTCAAACTACCAAATAAAGAGCAATTGTTGGTCTAGAACTCATTTCGTTG
>JXTC01000460.1:110174-128514 GCA_002914845.1 Trema orientale
CATTCCAAATATGAGGTCAAAAACACAATCCAACGGCCGGATTTAAAAAGATCAAGCTTAAACCTCAAAATACCCAAAAATGGCAAATTTTGATCTGGACAGTATGGGGTCGAGATATATATACCTTGACGACCCTTGCGACGATATGAATCCAATGAGACCAGTTTGGAGTCGTTTGGTGGCCGGAATCTTCGCCGGTGACGAAAAATCCAAAATGGTTCAAAACGACATTTTCATCTTCTCCGGCTCCGGCGGGCTTCTCCGGCGGTCGCTGCTGGTCGACGTCGACTCGTGGTGGCGCGGGCGAGGCTCGCCGGTGATCTGCTTGGCTGGACGGAGCTTGGGCGGGGGCGCGGCTTGCTTCGGCGTTCTTCGGCCGAGAGAGGAACAGAGAGGGAGTGAGCTGAGAGAGAGAGTTTGACGGGAGGGAGAGAGAGAAAAAGAAACATATATACATATATTTAAATTCTTTTTTTTTTTTCTCTGGTCAAAGACCATTTTGACCTTAAAAAAAAAATCGGTTCTTACAATATGAGTGTATATTATTAATTCATAGCAAATAGGAACACACAAAAAGAATAGATCTAATACTTCTTGTAGCCTATCAGCGGATCCTAGCTTTACTGTCTTCTAAACCACGATCTTCCAATCCAAGTCTCAAGCACAACTGGATGAACGTGTAGGCGTTGCGTACAATTTCTTAAAAAATACACACTTTTGGCCCTTACAATATTCTCAACACATGAGATTGCAAGAGTTTGTTCTACAGAGAATAGGAACATACTCTTCTTTTTCTCTCTAGTTTATGGAGGCTCTGTAGAAAATAATACGTAGTGTATTTCTGCTAGGGTTTCACTTTATATATATATAAATTTATTAAACTATTTAATAAATAAAAAATATATTAATCAAATTAATATAATATATATATATAAAACTTTTATAAAAATAAACTGTACGTTTTGTTTTTAACAGAAACGTAAGTTTCCCCTCTTTTTTTTAATAATAATAAGCGTAACCTTTTGTTTATTGGAAACGTAAGTTTCTTTTTTAAAAAACATGATTTTATATATATATATATTTAAATTAATAAATCTAATTAATTAATTAATATATATATATATCTATATAAACTAGCAGATAACTATTTTACTTTCAGTCAGTTTTCTAATTTCTATTTATCTAATTATCTCATAATTAGATATTTTTAAATTTAAAATTTAAACAAATTGGAAACTTATCCGTCCATAAATTTAAATTAATTAATTCAAAATTAATTAATTATTTGATTAATAACAATTATTAATTACATATAGATAAACTATTTATCTAGACAAAGTGTGCAGTAACAGAAATAATGTAATATCCCATACAGTGTTTGTAAGAGGTGGAATTAGGGACCTATGGACGTGTAATTCAAGCTTCAATAAATTATAACAATTAATTAAACTATTTAATTAATTTGTCTAATTTATTAATTCCAGTATTACTCCACTAAAAATCCAGAATTGAACTCTTGAAATTACAGAATTAATTTACTCAGAAAACATCGAGCAGTCTATCGATTTAATCATTACATGTAGTTCAATCCTCCATAGACAATTAATAATTAGGGCTAGGTTATATTCGGTTTACCTCTCCAATTATATCTTTATCCTTGTGTACCATTGATTCTCTAATGAACAATTAATTTATAAATCTATTATAAATTGAGTACTCAAACTGTTCAAGTACTGAATCAATCTATTATAAATTGAGTACTCAAACTGTTCTAGCTTCCTAGTGGAAGGAATGGATTCCATATCTGTAAACTACATTCCTAGATACTCATCTCATCATACTCCCAAGATACAAGTATTTCGATCTGTTTACGAAACAAACCTTTAACAAGTATGTCAAAGAACATAATATTATAAATGTACACTACTCAGGATTAAGATTGATTTACATATGATCATCTAGTGACATTATTTGAACTCTCAACAGTTAACGGAATTTATATGAGATTCAAATTATGTTTGGTCTAGTCCTATATAATCGAATTATATAAAGTACCTCCATTGTGATGTCAACACATCAATAGTCCGGATAAGACTATTACATTCTCAATGTTAATGGACCGTACTAATAATATTTAATTAAAGATCCCAAACTTTAATTAATTATTATGGACTATATTTAGTTTATTATCCATAAATTTAATCCTCATGTATATAACACTTATATACTAAATTTGTGGTCACATAAATAAACTAGGGATTTTCTGATATTTAAAGACATACTAATTATGGACAAATTCAAATAGAAAAATGTCATTTTATTAATTCAGCAAATATCCAAAATATACATGATTTTAGGGCATAAACCCTAACAAAGAGAAGATGAGAGAATTTCACCATCAGCGGGCTACGACCTCCGAGATTGTTGCATCATTGACTGAAGAAGTATATGGCCGAGATGTAGCTTTAGGTCCTCGATCATGATATTCATTTCTACTTGCAAAAGCAGGCCATTTGGGGATTGCCATTTCGACATTTTCGTTCTTGAGCATTGAAGAAACTTCTAACATGGATGGTCGGTCTTTTGCATTCTCCTGAACACACAAGAGAGCTATTTGCATGCACTTTATTAACTTGCATGGTGAAAGTGTATCCTCAAGTGAAGGGTCCATAAACTCCATCCCCTTTCCTTCTTTCCATAGTTCGTATGCCTGAAACATGTGCAACATGAGCTACCATTCGGAACTTTTGATAAGATGATCAGTTTTTGATTAATTCTTAGTCAAAGAAAAAAAAAAGGTACTTGTCTAAGTATGACTTACATATTCTAGGAGGTTTAGATCTTCATTTATGCGGTAAAAGAAGGCGGTTCTTTTCCCACTTATGATCTGTAGAAGGAGAACTCCAAAGCTATAAACATTGGATTTGGTGGAATATAAACCTCCCATAGCATATTTAGGAGGAATGTAGCCACTGCATGTCATGGTTTAACAAAATGGGATTAGACATGCAATAAACAAGAAAGAAATAGTTTGAGCTAGCTAGAAGCAGCTTAGAGTTGGCGTACTATGTTCCAACAATCCGGCTTGTGTTTGCTTCTGGTCTATCTTTTGCGAAAATTCTGGCCATACCGAAATCTGATATCTTAGGCTTCATCTCATCATCAAGTAAAATGTTGCTAGCTTTTAAGTCCCTATGTATTATCGTCAGTCTTGAGTATTCTTGGAGATAAAGAAGCCCCTGAGTAATGCCTTCAATGATATCAACACGTTTTCTCCAATCCAACGAGTACCTTCTAATAGGATCTACATATAATTAATTATGCTATGAACAATCAGTTTATTCCGTACACATATCATGGTGCTAACAAAAAAGGAAATGCAAAGCAGCAAAAGAGATTCATAGTTACAGCTTAAACTAATATTCATATTAGCTTTTTCATATGGTGTGTGGCACAACTAGTGATGTTTCTTTGACTTTTACATATAAAATATTACGAGGTATTAACAATGTGTAAAGTTTGGAGACAATGTGTAAAGTTTGGAGACCACTGGTGATATTAACTCGTATTAATATTACGAGGCCTCAGTGGTATAAAAAAAGAAAAATACACGTGGAATTCAAATACTTTGACTTAATGAGGAGTCGAGGAGGAATCCCATAATCAGTCTACAATGATTAGCTTCGGAATCAACCATAAAATTTGCTGTCTTTATACAGTGCATTAATTTAACACGAATAAATGCTAATATTCAATCATCTAGGAAAGCAAATATGCTACTCTAAGCTGTCTTAATTACAAATCCACATGACCACTAAACCAATTTAAACTTTCTTCTGGATTTTATTAGTAAAACAATAGGTAGCAATATACCTATATATTGCAGATTAATGGAGACGTCTGCCTTCCACAGCATATAACCACACAACAAAGAGAAGACGAGAGAATTTCACCATCAGCGGGCTACGACCTCCGATATTGTTGCATCATTGACTGAAGAAATATCTGGCCGAGATGTAGCTTTAGGTCCTTGATCATGATATTCAATTCTACTTGCAAAAGCAGGCCATTTGGGGATCGCCATTCCGGCGTTTTCGTTCTTGAGCATCGAAGAAACTTCTAACATGGATGGTCGGTCTTTTGCATTCTCCTGAACACACAAGAGAGCAATTTGCATGCACTTTATTAACTTGCATGGTGAAAGTGTGTCCTCAAGTGAAGGGTCCATAAACTCTATCCCCTTTCCTTCTTTCCACAGTTCATATGCCTGAAACAGGTGCAACATGAGTTACTGTTCGGAACTTTTGATAAGATGATCAATTTTTGATTAATTCTTAGTCAAAGGAAAAAACAAGTACTTGTCTAAGTATGACTTACATATTCTAGGAGGATTAGATCTTCATTTATGCCATAAAAGAAGGTGGTTCTTTTGCCACTTATGATCTGTAGAAGGAGAACTCCAAAGCTCTAAACATCGGATTTGGTGGAATATAAACCTCTCGTAGCATATTCAGGAGGAATGTAGCCACTGCAGGACATGGTTTAACAAAATGGGATTAGACATGCAATAAACAAGAAAGAAATAGTTTGAGCTAGCTAGAACCAGCTTAGAGTTGGCGTACTATGTTCCAACAATCCGGCTTGTGTTTGCTTCCAGTCTATCTTTTTCGAAAATTCTGGCCAAACCGAAATCTGATATCTTAGGCTTCATCTCATCATCAAGTAAAATGTTGCTAGCTTTTAAGTCCCTATGTATTATCGTCAGTCTTGAGTATTCTTGGAGATAAAGAAGCCCCTGAGTAACGCCTTCAATGATGTCAACACGTTTTCTCCAATCCAAGGAATACCTTCTAATAGAATCTACATATAATTAATTAGGCTATGAACAATCAGTTTATTCCGTACACATATGATGGTGCTAACAAAAAAGGAAATGGAAAGCAGCAAGAGAGATTCATAGTTACAGCTTAAACTAATATTCATATTGGCTTTTTCATGTGGTGTGTGGCACAAGTAGTGATATTTCATCACGGCTTTACCATGTTCTACTACTAATCTTGCATTGGTTTAGACTCAAAACTAAACGTACAAAAACTAAAAGCAAGGAAAGATGGCAGACCGAATAGGTACAAGTCCAAGCTTTTATTTGGCATGTACTCGTATATCAGCATTTGTTCATCTCGTTCAGTGCAGAATCCCAAAACTCGGACAAGATTAACGTGTTGAAGTTTCGCTGTAAGTACAACCTCATTCTTAAACTCCTCGAATCCTTGTGTGGAAGCAGTTGACAGTTTTTTAACAGCTATTTCCTGTCCATTTGGCAGCACTCCCTAGCAAATAGACACTTACAGTAAGTATATATGTCTTGCCAGAAAAGCAGAATGCAGGGGTTTTTAATTTATGCCTTCATTACTGTCCGTGGCTAGATTACATAATATTATAGGCTGGTCAAAGTATGTTATCTTTTCAAGAAAGGACAATGAAAGTTCACCTTGTAAACAGGACCATATCCACCTTCTCCAAGCTTATTTTCTACTGAAAATCCTTCTGTAGCTGCCTCAATATCGGCAAGGCTAAAGACTCGCAGATTAGGAGCATTGCTATTGAAGTCTCCTGCAGCAGCTGCATTGTTCTCTGGAAACTTCGATGCATTAGCTATCATTTTGTTCCCCAGAAGAAGGTAACATCAAAATGTTAGAAAGAGAGCTCAAGTATCTATGTTCCACAGTTAAAAAGAGTTGAATATTAATATTTAAAACAGGTGAGAACTTTTGTACCTTTTGATCTGAGCTTTTTCTTGTGGAAGTAATATAGCAAGGCGCCTGTTACGAAAATAAGTACAGCTGTTGGTGCCAAAATGTATACTAACAATCTCCACTGGTACTGTTTTGTCTTCCTTCCACCTTCTTGAGCTATGCAGATGATTAATATAATCACAATACAATAATCAGAGAAGGACAAGGATTTGTAGAAGCCAATCTTTATTTATTTTTATTTTTCAAACTCTATACTTTGAACTGACACATAATTGGAATATAATTTGTATTCAATCTTTGTTGACAGCTCCCAAGGAATCAGATGAATACAGAGTGATTGCAAATTGTATGGATATAATTGATTAGTTTTCAGCAATAGGAGAAACTTATTGACCAAGTTCCAACTATTTTACCTACAGTCGGGCTAAAACAACTAAAACAAAGTTTAAAAGCCAAAAATCAGAACTACAATTTCTATGAGTTGGGGCCAACTGATGTCATGATGTTTTAAAAAGTAAAAAGACTTGGCAAGTTCCCCAGCTACTCATAATTCCTGAGGTAATTCACCAACAACCAGTGGAAAAAATTCAAATTTGAGAGTTAATTTCCTTTCCCTAAACGAATTAATCAGTTTGAATTATTCGGGTCTAAGGTTTCAAGTGCACAACGAAACTGAGTAAATTGTACAGAGAAAGTTCAAGAAAAATCTTAAACTTTCAGGTTACTTACCTGCAAGTGAAAGCACCCAATGGTCATCATTTGCTATATGCCAGGCAACGTAGCCAAGTAAATTCTTCTCCTTAGCATAGGAAACCTTGACCTTAACAACTTCAACATCATCAAACCCGATCCAAGTCGAACCAACAGAGCAGTAATTTAGCACATAAGTAGCATTATAAATTACTTGAGCATTATATCTCTCAATGTAACCTTTAATGTCCTTGTAGGCCATTGATCCATCTTCTGATATAGCCGGACCTCTGGCTGGTGCTCCAATGCTGTTTTCTTTGGGATTTACCAGTGTCCAAGCATATCCATAGTAAGGCAATCCCAAAACCAATTTGGAAGAAGATATTCCCCTACCAATCCATGAGCTGATACCAAAATCTGTATTAGTCTCGCTTGAAGGGTCGAATAGAGCAGCTTGAGCGCCAGTAAAGTTGTACCACTGAGGCATGTGGAAGTCATAGGCCATGATATGTACCCAATCCAAGTAGCTCCGAATTGAGTCCACAGGAAAAGAAGCATCTTCAACATCTGGTAAGTATTGAACTGCGGCAGTCAAGATCAGTTCTGCCTTGCCAGAGTTGTTAGCCTCAGAACTCGCGGCGTTTCGCCACTCTTTGAATAGAATTCCCATGTTTGTCATGTCCGAGCTTGTATTTGCCGACACCCAGCGTAGGTCTAGGCCTTGAAAACCATTAAGCCTGGCAAGTCTTATTGAAGAGTCAATGAAAGACTTTCTGTGAGATAAATTACTTACCATTTCTGAGAGAACTAAGTAGTCTGCGATTCCACCCCCTATGGAGAGAAGTGTTGTGACTGATGGGTTCTTCTGTTTGACAGTGTTTGCAAAAGTGGAGAACATTTGCTCATTAGAAGAGGAGATAGAGAGCTCATAGGATGTAGAGTTGACATCAGCAAAAGCACAAATGAGATGAGCAAAGAGTTCAGAATTTATATCGGAAATTGGGAATTCGCTGCCGGAATACCAGTACCCTGCTCTGATCCAAGCTTGTGCTTTTGAAGACTGGAATTTTAAAGGAAGGAAAACCATGAAAAGAAATATGGTAATCTTGGATTCCATGGACGATTGGTATTGGTCGATGCTCTGTTGTGAAGATTTCATACTATAATAAGTGTATTAATATTGTAATAGATTAGTCAAAGAACTAGAAGACAGTTCAAATTATAATCAATTGCATTAACAACTTAAAAAATGAACAAGCGATACTTTAAGGAAGCTGATACTTTATGATTTTCATCTCCCATTCACACAAAATATCCAAAAATTAAAGTAAAAATGACAGAAGAGGCGTGTAATTTCAACCCAACTAATTGAAAATAACTTCTCAATTTCTCATTAGTCCAAGGCCCACAAAAATGTAGAAAATAAATCTTGGGGGTCGTTGTTCACAAAAAAAAAAAGAAAGAGAAAATCTTGGGGGTCGCGAGAGAGGTCATTTCATTTTGACCAGGCAATTACATTCTCTGTAGCAAAGGGTGACTACTTGAGGAAAATAAACTCAATCATTTTTGCTTGTGCTGGCCTGACAACAAACGGGAATTGACACTTGTAAAAGGGGAAAAAAAAATGCCATTGCATTGTACATGCACTCAGACCTATAGGTACAGTTATTGGGACCTTTTAAGAATTAAGAGGTTGAATTTTCATTTCTATTTGGCAACCAACAGACTGAGGGTTTTATTTTATTTTATTTTATTTTTATTTTTTAACGAAACCAACCGATTGAGTTTATTGCCTCTTTTTATATAAGTTAAGACCTTTCAACCAACAGTATGATTTTTGACTTTTTCTTTTTTTTTTTGACGAAACCAACGGACTGAGTTTATTCACTTTCATAGTTCAGATATAAATTTTACTTTTTCTTTTTTCAATTTGATTGCGACCTCCTACTCCGCTGAAGATCAAGCTCTTTGACATTTTCATATGCCACTTCCTACCCGTCAACAACGGTGTGGAAAAAATAAGGAGGACAAAAATTGTCACCGTCGTTTAGCGTCCTCAAAAGAAAAATCCATATTTTCCACAAAATATGTTGTTGCGCGATCAGAAAATCAAATGGATTTACGGTTAATAAATGAATTAGCTCATTTTACTCATTTAAACACTAATATGTGAGCTTGCACTTAAGACAAAGGAGTTAAAATATGCAATCAGGCTGATAATCTGATTCCTATCAAGTATATCACAATGCAGTCTCAGATGCATCTATATAACGAGTTCGAAGATTATGTGACATATGAGCTGCCATAACCCGACCACTCTGGAAATTGTGGATCAAAAGCAGGAAAAGTAAAAATCCCACTAACAAAGGTGGTAACCTAATCCCAACAAGAGTAAGTACCTTGGAGAACCCAATTTCCCTTAAAAAAATCCCATTTGATGTATAAAGTTCCTTTTCCTCCAGCTATAAATAAGAAGAAAAACAACATATAAGGAGATATAAGAAATAGAGTAATAAGACTTTTTTTTTCTCATAGTAGTGTTGAGAAATTAAGGTTTCAATCTTACTCACTCTTATTTTGAAGATAAAAAATATTTAATTTAGTCTTAAAGTTCTAACTCAAGTTAATCAAAGAATCAAGCTTAAAGATGGATGTATATTGGACTTATTAGAATCAAGCTTGAAGATGGACAATCAAGATACAAAACCATACTTAGATAGGGTATATTTCACATTTAGTCTTGTATTTGATTTAGTTCATTGCACATAAATTCTCTTTGTATTGGCTCATACTTTCAAAAAGAGTTTTCAAACTATCTTAAGTTTAAAATGATTATTTTATTGTAGAAGTTTGAAAATAGAAAATAATGATTTATTTGAATGGGCAAAATATTCTTTAAAACATGATTTTTTGAGTCTAAATAAGTTACAAATATATTTGAAATCATGATTATTTGAAATAGGCTAAAAAGAGATTTTCTATTCGTAAACTAGAATATGTTTTGGTCTGAACACTTTATAAATTATTGTTAAATACTTTTGTGAAACTAAAACAAGTTTGCAATAGCCAAAAAATTCTTTTCAAATTGATTTCCAATGTTTTTAAAGTATTTAAAGCACATTTAGAAGTCAAAATTTGAAATATTCTAAAAGTTGTCCGAATTTGAAAAAACACCAAAAAGCTATTAAAAGCTGTTATAATTAAGTTGAGTATGTGAATCATTACTTGATTTGAGTTAAACCCAAGGATCATTATGATAGCATAATTGTTGGTATTTTAGATCAGTTTACTCATGAGTCTGTATAGAAAATTTTTAAACTCTTCCTATAATATTTTTTTTTTAAAAAGGAATACTTATAGTTCAGATTTGGTTTACCTATGACCATGGTGAGACCTTATTGTGAACTAGTGTAGTATTCTTATATGCCCTGATTTTTGTGTTGCATATTTTCAAAAATATTTTCAAACTGTTTTCGATTGAAAAATAAAATGGGGTAAAATGGAAGATAAGCATCACTACGGAGAAAATCTATTCTGATGAATCCTTGTTTTTGGGACATTATGGTATTATTATCAGTTTTGCTTTCTTGTAGGATATCGAGTCATGTCTATATGACTTCTTAACTTTGAAAGTCTTTGGATTCACTATGTATTTCTATGTTTGGCAAAGAGACTTGAAGAGTCTCTGTATTTAATTACAGTTTGAGTTAATATCCTATGAAATTATCTAAGATAAAAGACTTGGAAAGTCTTTGGTTTTATACGTTTATGTAGATATTACATTTCAATGTTTTGGATGCAATAATTGACACTTTAGTACTTGTTGAGCTATGTACTCCTCTAGTGGAGATTTCTATTCTCGGTAATTTTAGTCTTGTTCTTAACTAGAAATGTTTTATACACTTGGTTGATTCTCACTTGTTATGAGGAACAGTTGATGACTTATGTCATTGTACTCTTGTTATGATTTCTAACTTCTAAACTTGTCTAACCTTGTGTGATACATTACAAGGGCATTGATTTCAATTTGGGATCTTGTTAGAGTCTCTGAACTCAGTGATTATTTAGGACAGAGTTCTAGCTACAGACAAATAGGATTATCCCAATGTGTTATTGATCGAGTATGATTAGGAGGATGGTATTTGATACTTGATCTGCTACTCTAGTTTGGTGCCTAACAATTAGTGCTCAGGTTATAAGAGTCTTATATTTTCAACTTCTAGCCTTGGTAACCATTACTACCTCTATGACTAACAACTGACTCGACATCATTGTTTCTAACCTCTTGTGTTGGGGTCCTAGTATCTACTGATAAGTCATCTTATGATTCTATATTTCTTCATATACATCCTTGTTTTATACTATTGTGTAGCATTGATATATTGATGGTATTCAATATCAAGTTTTCATTTCCATTCCAATGGCTATTCGAAGCCATTCAATTCATACTCCCTAGTTTATACTTGAATTTCTGGAGAAAATTTTTTTAAGGAGGAGACGACATAATAACTAAATTTTTAAAAGGGTATAAAAGTAATTTTGAGCCATAGATAGTTTATAAATTTGAATTTTCGAAGTAATTAAATAAAAATTTGTAACATCCCCTAATTTCAAACATGTATGTACAAGTAATTTTACGACTGTTTAGTTAAATCAGAAGATACTACTTAACATAGAACTAACAAAATAGTGGAAAATTAAAACCTTTTTAAACTTTCTAGAAGTAAAAGGAAAACTCCATTAATAATTATACATAGTGTAATATATACAAATAAGTACACTCACAAAGTGGGTCTCTCATACACATATATATATTAGTATATAGACCTATTACTTAGGAAAAATCATATATGCATGGAAACTGTAGAAAACACATGATCAAATCACGAAAGCAGCGGAAAAATCAACAGATTTAGGTTTTAAAATTTTTACGTTAAAACAATTTTCATAGCCATAAAATATGCATAAATCATATAAAGGATCATGTTTAACATAAATCAAATCTCGATGCAGAAACTCTAAAGATAAGATTAGGGTTTACCTCTTGTAGCGTGCTCCTCCTTGATCAAATTTCTAACCCTAGATCTTCTTAACTATGCTCTTACTCTTAGTTGATGAGGCAAATGGGCCACAAGTTGAATATTTTGTTGGAGAATGATCTAGAACACCTTCTTGATCCTTTAGAACATCGAGATGTGAGATGAGACTGTGAGGTTGCAGAAAATTTTTTCTTCCTCTCCTTTTCATCCTAGGCCGGATTCTCTCTCACTCTCTTCCTCTGTTTCACGTGTAGCTCTAATTGAGTTACTGTGCATTTTTTTTTTCTCTCATATATCTTATATATATGGGCCCAAAAATTGCTAATCCCAGTCTAACTGGGATTAGGCTTGTCCTCCAATTTGGGCTATGGGTGTATTTTTATAAATATGTCCAACTCATGTAACTTATTTATATAAGTACCAACTTCTGTGTAGAATCATTATTTTGCACAGTTTCATGAAATTAATTTCACAAATACCACCAACCAATTAATGAGCTTTGTTGAGTTAGACAAGGGACCTAATAGATCCAAGTAATCTAAACTCCAATAATATGATAAATACTATTATGGTATGCACAAATCTCAAAGACATTAATTAAGTTCCATAAGTTTGCTTTTCAAATCCATCTCTACTAATATGGATAAATATATCACCAAAGATCAAAAGGTCTTCATTAAGCTTGTAACGTTGGCTTAGGTGCAGGTATGATGATTTAGGTAAATGAGCTCAAATCACCCTTAGGCACATTAATTATAGGACTCATGTAGAGCTATTGTTTTATAAACTAAGTAACACACTACTAAAATTAAAATTTTTCTTTCTTCCATCAACACTTAGCCAAACATTTATTTCATTTTTATTTTTGTTTTTGAGTTGCACACCACCAAACTTGTTTTTTTCTTTCATGAACAAGTGCGTAACATTTTTTTTTTAATTTCACTCCACCCATCATTCTATAGCATAGCATAGGTCAAAATAATTCAATAAAAACAATCAATATACTGAAAAGGTAAAGGTTGAGTGATATTATTTTATGCTAGGCTAATGTATGTGTAGTTGAAAAAGAAAAGGCTTTACAAGGCTCAAAATATATGTACTAGGGATAAAATGTATCATGGTTAGTTTGAAAGGCTCAAACGTCTAAAGATTGCCTAAATCCATTCCTTGGTGAAATGCTATCTAGGATTTCGCCTTAGTAGATTATTAAGCAAAATTCTTGCATTTGTGAGATTATCAAAATATTATGTTTGCATAAATATTCTCTAAATTCACCTACAAATCAAAGATAAAGGCATTGTGCTGAATATAGACTTTTACAATCAAAATGGAACTAACACAAGAATTATCCATAAAACTAAGCCACTATCCACATTTTTCAACAAGTTATGCACAAATTCAACCAAAATTCTTACCATTGGAACTAGATAATCATCAAAAAAAGTACAAAATACCTCTAATTATTCAAACACTTCATACAACTAAGAAAATAAACACACAATAACAAACAAACAAATACTAGCACAATCCAACAAGATTTACTCCCTCTCCCAAACTTAGCATGCAAAATATTGGGAACTTAAAGAACAAAAGAATGAGTTTAGGGATACTCCTCTCATTGGCACATAGCCATGAAGCTTGATCTCCTTGAAATGGCACTAACTTCTTGGATTGCACAAAATACGAACATAGAAAAATAACACTCGAACATGAAAAAGTAAACATTTGGGTTGCCTCCCAAGAAGCGCTTGAGTTATCATCTTCGGCTTGACCCAAGTGAACACTCATTAAAGATTGGTTGTCGCCCATAAAGTGTGGCATACACCACCACAAATGGGTCTTTGTTGCAATGGTCCTCAAGCTTAACTAGGTGTAGACAACTATTGCTCATAAATCTAAACTATCTTGATTTCAAATGATTAGCTTCAAAGCAAAACTTTACCTTCGGTTCAAGCTTATAAAGAGTGTAGTGTTGTGATGGTGTCTCTAATGGCAAATAAGACTCCGTCAATAGTATACTTATGTAGATCAATGATGCGGCCAAATCATTGGTCTCTTCGACTTCCTCATCTACCAACATGTCTTGTGGTTCTTCTTCTTCAAGTTCCCTTGAAGAATCTTTAAAATAAAAACATTCCAAATCAAACTTCGCCATGTCTTCCACCATTTGATAGGATTCATCTTCGGGTCTCTCTTCACAAATTGGGAAGCGATATCTATCTTCAACCCAACTCCTACTCGTAGGATTCAAACCTTTCATAAAGACTTGGAGTTGGTACCACTTCGGTAATTCATGGTCGGGTTCTCTACTAAGCCTTATCTTGAATCTTTCCCAAGTCATGTGTAAAGGTTCCAAGCAATACTGGGAAAATATTGTGAGGCTTTGGTGAAATCTTGCCTTAGCTAGCATCATGAACCTCACAACTAAAATAAAATAAGTTAAAAAAAGAAAAGTTTGAAGTAAAATTAGAATTGATTGGTATTAATATTAACAAACAAATAGTATTTCAATTCCCGGCAATGACGCCAAGAACGTGTTAGTTGGAATGTGCAACTATAAATTATACTAACACACTCCCGTGCAAGTACACACGGTCACAAGTTGTAACACCTCCTAGCTTAATCATACTATTATATACAGCCAAACTAAGAAGTATCACTCTTTCTTAAACCATATCTTTAGTTTTATAAAAAGGTGGGCAAATTTAAACTTCCCAAAACTTTTAGACAAAATAACTGCGAGGCATTACTTGCTAAAAGTCTCTTTACAAAATGTACAACAAAAAAAAAACTCCTTATCAGTTTATCTTGCCATCACAAGTATTATTTACAACACACCAGAATAACAAAATATAAAGAAAACACCGCCCACAAGTCAAGCTCGTCTATATTTGTATGATCATAGCAACAAGAAAACGTGCTAGCCAACCAGAAACTTTATACATCAAAAACCTCCTCACCTGCATCACAGGAACTAAAGAAGCTAATCTTAGTAAGTAAAGATTATGCATGCTCATGAACGTGTTTCATGAATAAACTTTATTGAAATTCTCATTGTACTCTTTCTTTCATAATTTTTCATTTTAATGCACTTTTCTTAGAAAACGTTTCTTTATAGGGTCCTTGAATACATTACAAAATCGCGGCAGTCGGTAGGCCGTGCCCACCTGTGCGAGAAGGAAACACATGGCCAATGTGAACCATACCTACCCAACGCAGACCGACTAAGTAATGCACCTAATCTCATAGTACAATTCTCAGTCCTGGCAGTTGGTAAGCCATGCCCACCTATACAGGAAGGATGCCTGTGTAAACCACACTTACCCAACGCAGACAAACTAAACACTGTACTTAAAACATATCTCGTAAAATCAGTACAATGGTACTACTTTAAATCCAATGTGTGGAAAACTTCACTTCTTTGAAATTCTTGCTTAAATGATCATGTCAAGCTTATGTCTTTTATGAACAAAATAATAGCCATATAAATAACATACAATTGAAATAACACACATAAGCATGGAGGAAAACACCTTGTATCTACTACTGTTCTTGTGATGCAGTTAAAACAAATCTTTACTTACCTTGTGTCCGGCAGAAAAGAAAGTGGAAAGGGTCAGTATCCTTTGTGGCAAGGTGTGTGAAAGACCTGATGTCAATTTTATCACTAAGATGATCACTACAATGTAAAATGCTTAAAGAAAATAACCAAAAGACTGAAATTACAACTATCACAAAATCAAGAAACTTAACTACAAAATGAACCAAAATGTCACATACTTTCACCAAAATTAGTCCATTCGGTTCTAAATGGTACCATTTGGTTCTAAAAATATTTGGACAGTACCTTCCTTATTTTTAGGACATCCCCACATGATTAAAATCACGGTTTTAAACCTGTAATAACAATCAACAAGCCAATTCCCACATATACACCTCAAAGAGGATCACTTAGAACAACCTAGGTACACTTATTGTAATTTGGTGGAACCTAGCCCCATAACCAATCATTAAACATAAAAATAAGTCGATTAGACTCCAATTAGTAATGTAAACAAAGTATCAATGCCTAATTATTAGAGTGCACAAAGATGACATTACGCAATTAAGCTGAATCTAAGCTAGCTTAGTGCAATTAAACATAGTTCAGTACAGTGATTGCCACCTCGTGCTTACCTAAAACTAACATTTTTGAAAATGCTAGAAATGAATTCTAAACATTAAATAAAAGTGATTTGTCGTGTTAAACGCACAGTGAATTTGGTCTCGAAAAGCGTGAGAAATTACATTTTACCGAAAAATTACTATTTGACCAAGTTATGAATAGACATGATTTTAATGCAGATGTATATAGTATTACTATTCATAAATGTATTCTTAGTTCCTTTCATACACCAAGCTCTCTCTGAGGGTACTGAGCCTTTACACTGCATGGGAGCACTTTAACAAACATTAGTACAATAATACAGATCAAAAGTATTTAACAATCAGAATGAGTAATTTACCATAAAATTTATACTAGTTACTTGATATGTCTATTATGCAATATGAGTATGTTTATTATTGGCTTATTATGGATGTGAGAATCTTGGGCTTCATAATCCTTCCCTCCTTATTGAATTTTGTCCTCGAAATTTGCTTACCCAAATAAGTGAGGATACTTCATTTTCATCTCTTCTTCTCTTTCCCACGTGGCCTCTTCTACTTCGTGGTTCCTCCACAATACTTTGACTAAGGGGATTTTCTTGTTTCTAAGCTCCTTTTCTTTTCTATCCAAAATCTTCACTAGTTGTTCCTCATAGCTCACATCTTTGCTCAACTCTAGTGGCGCAAAACTCAAAACATGTGAAAGGTTTGGAACATATCTTCTTAACGTAGAGACGTGAAAAATATTGTGTACGTTTGACAGTGAGGGTTGCAAAGTAAGTCTATAGGCAACATCTCCAACTTTGTCAAGTATATCAAATGGGCCTATATATCTAGGACTAAGCTTCCCTTTCTTCCCAAACCTCATGATTCTTTTTATGGGAGCAACCTTCAAAAACACTTTGTCCCCAACATTAAACGTGACCTCTTTCCTTCTGGGATCAGCATAATGCTTTTGTCTATTCTGAACAGCTAATAACCTTTTACCAATCTTTTCTACCGTTTCAGTTGTTTCTCTTACGAATTCTGGACAAAGAAATTTTTTTTCTCCCATCTCATCCCAGTGAATTGGAGATCTACATTTTCTTCCATACAATGCTTCATATAGAGGCATTTCAATTGAAACTTGATAACTATTATTGTAAGCAAATTCTATCAGTGGCAAGTACTTGCTCCACGACCTATGAAAATCTAACACACAAGCTCTAAGCATATCCTCAAAAGTCTATATAGTTCTCTCAAATTGTCCATCTGTTTGAGGATGAAAAGCTGTACTAAATGCCAGTTTTGTACCCATAGCCTCCTGAACCCTCTTCCAGAATTTTGAAGTGAATCTTGAATCTCGGTCAGAAATGATAACCTTTGGAATACCATGTAGTCTGATGATTTATTGAACATACAACTGAGCCAACTGATCCAAGCTATAAGTTACTTTAATCGGCAAGAAATGGGCTAACTTAGTATATCTATCCACAATCACCCAATAATGTCATGACCTTTATTTGTCTTTGGAAGTCCAACAACCAAATCCATAGCAATCTCTTTCCATTTCTATTGTGGCACATGTATAGGCTTCAATGTACCAGCAGGTCTTTGATGTTCAACTTTAACTTGCTGGCATATGAGACACTGCTCTACAAACTCAATCACATCCTTCTTCATACCTAGCCACCAGTAATGCATTTTCAAATCCCTATACATCTTTGTAGTACCGGGATGAATAGAGTAAGGATTAGTGTGAGCTTTGTCAATATCTCCTTTCTAATTGTTCCATCCGGCACACACAGTCTATTTCTGTTTCTGATTACACCATCGCTAGAAATCTGGAAGGCTACCTCCTTTCCAGACTCTATTTTAGTCCTTAAACCTGTTAGATAGGGATCTGTATCCTGGCTTTGCTTAATACTCTCCAAAATTGTAGGTTGTAAGGTAAGAGCTGCTAATTTCTCCATTAGACCTCTAGGCACTACCTCTAATTCCAATCGATGCAAATCCATCAAAAGATGTTTCCGATCAACATACTTAAGTGACATAGCAGCTAATGACTTTCTACTTAGAGCATCTGCAACCACATTAGCTTTTCCTGGATGATAGTTAATCTCACAGTCATAATCTTTCACCAGTTCAAGCCATCTTCTCTGTCTCATATTTAGTTCCTTTTGGGTAAAGAAATACTTGAGACTTTTATGGTCTGTGTAGATTTGACTTCTTTCTCCATAAAGATAATGTCTCCAAATCTTCAGTGCAAAAACTACTGCTGCTAGCTCCAAATCATGAGTAGGATATTTCTTTTCATATTCTTTCAGTTGCCTGGAAGCATAAGCAATAACCTTACCATTTTGCATCAGGACACAGCCTAGACCATTCTTTGAAGTATCACTGTAAACAACAAATTCCCCAAATCCAGTAGGTATAGAAAGTATAGGAGCTGTGACCAAACGAAATTTTAGCTCTTGAAAACTCTTTTCACAATCATCATTCCAATGAAATTTCATATTCTTTCTAGTTAACTGAGTCAATGGAGAGGCCAACTTAGAAAATCCTTCTACAAACCTTCTATATTAACCAGTCAATCCGAAGAAACTACGAATCTCTGAAACATTTGTAGGCCTTGACCAATTATTTACAGCTTTAACCTTTGTTGGGTCTACAGAAATACCATTTCTAGACATTACATGACCAAGGAAGATAACTTTCTCCAACCAGAAC
>JXTC01000460.1:129319-143087 GCA_002914845.1 Trema orientale
CTTGCCACATGTATAACACACTCCACTACCAAAAAGACATTCACCTTTATGAGGCTTTCCACATTTGGGACATGTAACCTTCTGATTCAGAGTAGATTGTATTTGTTGACCTATTGCTAGGTGCTTTGAAGGATCTTGTCTTTGTTCTTGACCTTGTGGGAATTTCCTTTTGCCGCTATTAAACTTTGGTTGAGTACCTTTTTCGAAATTTGCATTTCGCCTTGCCATGTTTATATTTCTTCTAATTTCTAGTGCTTTTACCACCTTCAATTCAGCTTCTTCAGCTTCAAGGGCCCTGAAACTTCTGTATAAGGCACACCTTTTCCTGTAGACATCTTAATATCCCTATATATTTCTGCTTTGAGCCCCTGTAGAAACTGATTAACTTTCAACTCGTTGATACCAAACATATGAGGAGCAAAACGGGATAGCTCATCAAATTTCTTTATATAGTCACACACAGACATGCCACCTTACCTCAAGTTAGTAAACTCAACTGCCTTCGCCAGTCGACGAGCTTCACTAAAGTACTTCCTATAGAAGATTTCCTTAAATCTCTCCCAAGTCAATCTATCAACATCAGTGATTGACTTCATGGAATCCCACCAATGCCTGGCATCCATTTGGAACATATAAGTAGCACAAGAAACTTTTTCCTCCTCATGGATTCTTATATACTCAAAGATACCCTCCAAACTCCGAATCCACTCCTCAGCTAATAATGGATCTGTTTCACCTTTGAAAGCTGGAGGTTTATTCTTCCTGAACCTTTCAGAAGCTGGTTCATGATTTTCTTGTCCAGCTACTACTTGTACCGATAATTGTTCCTCTCTCTTTTGATCTCGTTCTATAAGCCTATTTATTTGTTAAGCTTGTCTCTCCACTAATTCAGCCAACCGATGTATAGTAGTATCTTTGTCATTCTCTTGATCAGCCCTCTGTTGGCTAGTCTGACCTTTATCCTTTGGCACGATTTCTTGTATAGTGGCCCTCTACTTACAATAAAACATAATAGCCAATAATAATGCATGAATCAGACTTATATAATAGAAATGACTTGCACATATGAAAGTAATTAGACTTACTAGTTGGCTGAGCTTTCTGTCATATGATCATACATACGTAGGTAGTCTTCAGAAACGACTAAACCTCCGCTCTGATACCACAACCGTAACACCCCCTAGCTTAACCATACTGTTATATACAGCTAAACTAGGAAGTATCAATCTTTCTTAAACCATATCTTTAGTTTTATAAAAAGGTGAGCAAATTTGAACTTCCCAAAACTTTTAGACAAAACAACTGCGAGACATTACTTGCTAAAAGTCTCTTTACAAAATGTACAACAAAAAAAAAAAACTCCTTATCAGTTTATCTTACCATCAACAGTATTATTTACAACATACCAGAATAACAAAATTCGAAGAAAACACCGTCCACAAGTCAAGCTTGTCTACATTTGTATGATCATAGCAACAAGAAAACATGCTAGCCAACCAGCAACTCTATACATCAAAAATCTCTTTACCTGCATCACATGAACTAAATAAGGTAATCTCAGTAAGTAAAGATCATGCATTCTCGTGAACGTGTTTCATGTATAAAATTTATTGAAATTTCCGTTGTACTCTTTCTTTCATAACTTTTCGTTCTAATGCACTTTTCTTAGAAAACGTTTCTTTATAGGGCCCTTGAGTACATTACAAAATCACGACAGTCGGTAGGCCGTGCCCACCTGTGCAGGAAGGAAACACATGGCCAATGTGAACCATACCGACTAAGTAATGCACCTAATCTCATGGTACAATGCTCAGTCCCGGCAGTCGGTAAGCTGTGCCCACCTATGCGGGAAGGATGCCTGTGCAAACTATACTAACCCAACGCATACAGACTAAATACTGTACTTAAAACATATCTCGTAAAAGCAGTACAATGGTACTACTTTAAATCTAATGTGTGGAAAACTTCACTTCTTTGAAAATCAAGCTTAAATGATCATGTCATGCTTACGTCTTTCATGAACAAAATAATAGCCATATAAATAACATACAATTGAAATAATACACATAAGCATGTAGGAAAACACCTTGTATCTAATACTGTTCTTGTGATGCAGTTAAAACAAATCTTTACTTATCTTGTGTCCGGCAGAAAAGAAAGTGGAAAGGGTTAGTATCCTCTGTGGCAAGGTGTGTGGAAGACCTGATGTCAATTTTATCACTAAGATGATCACTACAATGTAAAATACTTAAAGAAAACAATCACAAGACTCAAATCACAACTTTCACAAAATCAAGAACCTTAACTACAAAATTAACCAAAATGTCACCTACTTTCACCAAAATTAGTCCATTCGGTTCTAAATGGTACCATTTGGTTCTATAAATATTTGGACAGCACCTCCCTTATTTTTAGGACATCCCAACATGATAAAAATAATAGTTTTAAATCAGTAATAACAATCAACAAGCCAATTGTCACATATACACCTCAAAGAGGATCACTTAGAACAACCTAGGTACGCCTGAATTCGTTTCGATCTAAAAAAAATTTAAAACCAATTTTACACTTATATGTCATCATAACCAGCCACCAAATGAGTGAAATAAATAATATGATCCATAAAATGTACACTCCAAGTTTAGAAAATCAGATTACATATAGAAAAACACAATCTACCACACATGAAAATACTTAAATCTATAACTAGCACACTTTAGGGCTTTAAGTCTAACTTTAATCCTCCACTTAAATTCTTTGTTTCCAGCCATAAATAAGATTTTCTAAGATCTTTATTCATCAAATAAAAGCCTTGATTTTAGAGCTAAAGCAATAGAAATAAGTTTCTAATTCTAAATTCCACAAAAAGCTCACCTTGACTAGTTTGAACCTTTATTGAAGCTTTTGCCTTTTACTTCCACAAAACTGATTTCCAAGGCTTTGAAATTGATCTTAGGACTCAAGAGGACCTAGAAGAACCATTATTTAAGTAGTATCAAGTGGAGAATTGAAATAGGAAGACAAAACCTAGGAAGGAGAACTAATTGAGATACTTTGACTAGTTTGGATCTATCTTGCTTTCTAGAGTTTCAAATTGAGTTCTACTACTTGGAAACTGTTCGATATGGATAAGGGGAGCTGAGAGAAGTCCAAAAATGGGTGGGAGAGTTTCAGGTTGTGGTTGGGGAGAAAGGAGAAGAGAATGACCAGATTTGGTCCAAAAGTGATACTTAATGACTAAGAAATGGCATAACTTAAGTTCTAAGGGGTATTTTAGGTATTTTGCTCAATACTTTCCATGTGTCAAGCTCTGAAACACCCTTAGCATAGTCACCACGTTGCCGGACAATCCTTTGCACCCACGTCTAGCCAAAGTTGGTGAATCCTAGCTTAGAAAGTGAAATCTAGTCATACTTTGACTTACGATCCTATATGGCCAATCTTATTGTAATTTGTGGAACCTAGCCCCATAACCAATCATTAAACATAAAAATAAGTCGATTAGACTCCAATTAGTAATGTAAACAAAGTATCAATGCCTAACTATTAGAGTGCACAAAGAAGACATTACGTGATTAAGCTGAATCTAAGCTAGCTTAGTGCAATTAAACATAGTTCAGGACAGTGATTGCCACCTCGTACTTACCTAGAACCAAAATTTTTGAAAATGCTAGAAATGAATTCTAAAAATTAAATAAAAGTGATTTGTCGCGTTAAACACACTGTGAATTTGGTCTCGAAAAGCATGAAAAATTGTATTTTACCAAAAAACTACTATTTGACCAAGTTATGAATAGACATGATTTTTATGCATGTGCATATAGTATTACTATTCATAAATATATTCTTAGTTCCTTTCACACACCAAGCTCTCTCTGAGGGTACTGAGCCTTTACACTGCATAGGAGCACTTCAACAAACATTAGTACAATAATACAAATCAAAAGCATTTAACAATCAAAATTGGTAATTTACCATAAAATTTATACTAGTTACTTGATATGTCTATTATGCAATATGAGTATGTATATTATTGGCTTATTATGCATGTGAGAATCTCGGGCTTCACACAAGTAATATATATTTAGGAGTTACGGTGTCAAACCCACAAAGATTGATTTTTAAGTCAATGCTAAGTATTTAAATTGGTTAATCTTAACTTTATCCAAATAAACGTAATTTGATTGTAAAGAAATAAAATAAAGAAAACTAAACTATGATACAAAATAAATAAAAGCAAGCAATAAGAAAAATGTCTATGTTTACTAATTCTCCGAACTTTTTTTAAACACACAATATCTTAATTCCCATTTTACTTTAATTAATCCACTAGAGTTGTCAACCAAAAATTCAAATGTATTCACAAACTTCTTTCCAAGACATAAGTAAAAACACCTAGACATACTAATATGTTACTCCTAACATAAATTGACTAGATTAATTAAGTTTAGTTATTCTCACACAAAGGTTGAACAAGTCATATAAGTATATTCCTATCCTATGCAAACTCACCCCACATTAGGTGATCTTATGTTATTCTACCTATGTCCAAACTTAAATTTCCCTTCCTAAGTTCATAAAAGTTTCACTCAACAATCTATTTAGTGATCAATTAAATAGAAGCAATACGCATGAGATAAAATAAATAACTCAATAGTAGATTAGATTAATGAAAGTGGAGAGAAATAAACAAACAAAAGATACTAGGTTAGTTTACATAGTAAAACTAGACAAAAAAAGATTTAGTTCCTAATATAAATTGAGAACAATAACATTATAATCCAATGAATTCAAGAAATATAAAATCAAAGAGAGTAAAGTTAAAGAATTCTCCCCTATAAAAGCTTGAAGGTGTTCATGGAAGTTATCAAACTCCTCCTCCAAGGTTAGTTCTCGCTCTTGAATCCTCTCTATAGGATTTGCTCTCAACTATATTGCTATCTAAATATAGAAAATACAAAGAAAAACTCACAAGAAAATGAAGAAAAAAAGTAATAACAAACTATGGTGTTGATGTTGTGGAGGAAATCAAGAAATGGAGTTGGTTAAAGCATGTCTTCATCTTCTTCTTCCTCTTCTTCCGTGACTGCCAATCTCTCTTTCTCTCTATCCCAACATGCCTCTTTCAACCTCAAAGATAGAGGTGTAAAGAGGTGGCTCGTGCAAACTAAAGGCAGGCCGAATCTGGACCTTCGGAGAGTCAAAAAGTTGATCTTGGCCGTTAATTATTGACCGAGGATATAGGAGGTGGTGCCACGGCACAATTTTTGGCATTGCTGCATCAAAACTCTCGAAGAGTTGGTGTTGGGGCACCACTTTTTGCGCTGCAGTGCCACTTTTCTATTGGTTTGGCACCTCGACTTCCCGGGTACGCCATTTTTTCGTTTGAGCTCTGATTTGTCTTATTTTTATTATGTTATAACCATATCGGATTCAGCTTCATTTCTAATAGTTTAAAACACCTATTTGTGAAGCACAAATTCATCTCATTTTGCATCAAACATCTTTATTTTATTATCTTATCAACATAAACAAAAAAAATATTAAAATAACAAGAAAAGCAATTGAAACAACTTAATTTAAACAAGAACATAGCAAATCTTAAGGCACAAGATAACTCCAATTTTATGGAGTTAACACTGAACACAAGAGACCAGTAAGAGAGCTACAACCACTTCAGTTACCTGAGTGGAAATGGGAGGAGATCGCTATAGATTTTGTAGTTGGATTACCAAAGACAGTATCTCGTCTGGATGCAATTTAGGTTATAGTCGACATACACACTAAGGTGGCTCATTTTATTCTGATTTCTATGACCTACTCTACTGATAAACTTGATGTATTCTACATTAAGGAGATTGTTAGACTTCATGGAATTCTAGTTTCCATTTTCTTAAATAGAGATGCCAGATTTACTTTAAAATTCTGGGAGAGTGTACAACAAGCTTTGGGGACTAAATTAAAATTTAGTACTATATTCTATCCTCAAACAGATGGTCAAGCTAAGAGGACCATCCAAATCTTAGAGGATATGCTTAGAGCTTGTGTTATAAATTTCCAAGGGTCGTGGAATAACTACCTACCACTGATTGAGTTATCCTACAATAACAGCTTTCAAGCTACGATTAGTATTGCACCTTATGAGATGTTGTATGGCAGAAAGTGCCGATCTCTAGTTCCCTAGGATGAGGTTGGAGAGCGACATTATTTGGGTGCTGATATTATTAAGGATACAACTGAGGTAGTTGAGGAGATCAAAAAACGTATGATAGTAGCTCTAAGTAGATAGAAGTTTTACGCAGATCCAGAACATCGACCTTTATATTTTGTTGTTAGGGATAAAGTATTTCTTAAGGTTGCCCATATGAAAGGTATTATACGGTTTGGAAAGAAAGGGAAGTTAAGTCCGAGGTTAATAGGTCCGTATGAGATCCTCGAGAAAGTTGGGAATGTTACTTATAAACATGCCTTACCCCCAGAATTATTAGATGTGCATAACGTCTTCCACGTTTCTATGTTAAGGAAATATATATCAGACCCATCTCATGTTCTTTCCCACGAGCCACTGGAATTGGATAAAAAATTAACGAATGAGGAGCATCCTGTTCAGATTTTAGACAGAAAGGAGAAAGACTTAAGAAAAAAAAATTTCTCTAGTGAAAGTTCTGTAGTGAAACCATTCTATAGAGGAGGCTACATGAGAATGAGAAGATGAAATGAGAGAAAAACATCCAGAGCTATTTGGTAAACAAATTTCGAGGATGAAATTTTTATTTGGAGGGGAGGATTGTGATATCTCGAGTTCCTAAATGATACCCAATTTCATACATAATTAAAGAGCCAATAAAAATATGATTGCATAATTTGTTTTAAAATATATATATGTTAGTACATTTAGGTTCATATAACGTTGAATACTCCATTTAGCATACTGGCTATTCTTTTATTATTATTATTCTTTATTCATTAAGTTTCTTCACACTGATGGTACCAATACTCTAGCATAATTATTTGGTTTATTACCTAACCAGAAAATATTTCCACATATCGGTTATTTAATTAATTATGGTTCCATAATGCTAGTTTTTTTATATATCTTTTTTTATTCTCTTTGGTTTATTATTTTGGCGTGGACTTGGTAATGTATTGATATTTTCAAACCAAAAGTTTTGCTTTTGCCTTGAAATTCATTACTTAGATTTCTTTCTTTAATAAGTAGTAATTTATATAAGGGTTTTGTTTTTTTTTTTATTTGGTTCAGCCTATTAAAAAAAAATAGAACAGACTAATTCTAAGTCAGCCAACTCGAGAATCTATATGATTCTAGTTATTACTTTATTAAATTCAACATTGACCTTAGCTATAGTGTCTTCTTGTGATATGGTGAGACTTAGATCTGATTCTACTTGAGTTTTGGGAAGGGGTCATTTATCATCTTATAAACAATATCAAGTGCACCACTTATAAGGTATTGTCTTCTGGTCATTATTACTGTATCAATCAATTATCTTATTAATTGCTTAATTACTTTTTGATGAGTTCAATGTCTTTGAGCACGTGCAATTTAGCTTCAGGTGTTAGATTAGAAGTTTATGTCGATAAATATGTACATATATGTAATTATTTTTTGCCTTTACCATTATTTTATTCTTAACTCATGGAATTTAGATTTTAAATATTATTAATCTGATTATCTTTTCCTTTATAGATATATGTACATAATAGGAGAAAAGAAAGAATAATGGGTTAAAGTAAATATTTTTGTTACTAGTTAGTTTCATAAATAAATTTTATTTTTTTTATATTGTTAGATACATATTTATATATATATATGCATATATGCTAATAGAAGGAAATAATGAGACAAACAAGTATGATGAGTTTCGGTAATCATAATACTACTAATAGCTATAGTGACTTGTATGAATTCCTTTATATGTATTATTTAACTTTATTCGTGAAGTGGAGACTATGTAATTCCAAGGAAAGTGTCTTATATGTATAAGGTTGCATCTTTCAAGTTTGTATTATTTTCCATTATACCTTTGTAAATTTTACTCTCGTTCATTTCATAGGTTGTATTCTAATGAATCTTAGGATGGCTAAGAGGATGTTTTCTATTTTGTCTCTGATTAATAACTTATACTTGTTAGTTTTCTTGTTTAGATGATGTAAGAAAGAAATGGGTTCTCACATTAAATCTAGATAGCAATTGTATAGCATCATATGATTAGTAACTAGATAAACTTATTATTAGAAAATATTAGGAACACGTCAGTTGTTCCAAGAGCGAGGAGCATTTCATTAGACATCACAAAAAAAAGGGCTTAGAATCGAGGTAAGTAATATTACACCTACAATGTAAGAAATTATCTATTTCTTTGAACCTGTGGCATCGTTGGATTATATAAAAATTTGTATCTGTCATTCTGTTATGCCTGTGGCATAAACATCTGAATATGTTATTCTAACATACATGAGATATGAACATGTGGTGTATTTATATTTCATGATGAGTATTGGTGAATAGGGTGTGGCAGGCTAGCGCTCAAATATCTGGGTCCTTTGGGGACGTTATTATGTTCTATTGGGGANTTAGACATCACAAAAAAAAGGGCTTAGAATCGAGGTAAGTAATATTACACCTACAATGTAAGAAATTATCTATTTCTTTGAACCTGTGGCATCGTTGGATTATATAAAAATTTGTATCTGTCATTCTGTTATGCCTGTGGCATAAATATCTGAATATGTTATTCTAACATACATGAGATATGAACATGTGGTGTATTTATATTTCATGATGAGTATTGGTGAATAGGGTGTGGCAGGCTAGCGCTCAAATATCTGGGTCCTTTGGGGACGTTATTATGTTCTATTGGGGATAATATTTAGTTCCTTCTGGAATACTCTTATAAAGTAGTATGGGTAAAACCTCTGCAGTACATAGAGGGGTTTGCGATGTATTTGGGACTCGAGACCTCGATACAACGGCTTATGATTAGTTATTAGTTATTAGATATCAGAATGACTCATTATGCGATTCACAGTCTTGTCACGCAAAACAATATACACGTGGATCCCAATCATACAAATGTCCATTCTCTGGAATATGCATGTTACTTTTGCATTCGTTACTTACTGACTTCCATACTCATATGTATTCTTACATTGCAAACGATACTGCTGATATGTGAGTTCGGAGGAGTAGCGCCTATTTTTTGACCACGGCTTGTGTATACAAGTATTTTGATGCTATGGTTTTCTGACAGAGGATTTTGTACTAATATTTAAGTGTGTGTATATTATGTATATTGTTGGGATATTTCTCTTAAAAACTATATTTCCAATTTTACCCTTTTAGTGTAAATAATTTTCTCTTATATGTAATTATGATATTTACTAGATTAAACTATCTCAATTGGATAGTTTATTTATTTGAAAAAGATTCTATTACTTTATTTGTATATAAAGAAATAAACATGATTAAATGTTAATTATGAGGAGACTTGTTTCTTTAATTAAGACTAAATTAACTAGTTCACAATCTGTAAATAAAGATGGAATACTTTTTTTTACTAAAGATTGTAGTGTTTGTCTATCTCAATGGGAATGATATGTCTCAAATCATTGAAGTATTTGACTTCTGATAGAAATACTAGTATAACATAAATAAGTTATGTATATTTAACAGGACCAGGTAATATAAAGAATTGGAGTACTGTAACTCAATTCTTAATATTACTACAAACTAGCTCTTAGCATATAGATCTTAATCCTTGATATTTGACTGGACTTGTTTTCATGGGATGTAGCCTTTTGATTTGTTAAAAGGCTAGCCTCTGTGAAATTAGAGGCGAACTTTGGCATATTGCATGTTCTAGCTTATGGATTGATGAGAATACCAAATAGTTATGGACACTATACATTAATACCACATTAAGGTCTTTTAAGATTCATGGAATAATTAAATCTAAGATCTTATTATTCACTTTGTAAATTAGTTGATAATTTTGTTTAAATGGTCATTGAAAACAAAATTATCGATAACATTATTCCTTAATAGAAAAATGGTAACGTAAAGGTAAATATGTGTTGGAGGAGTATTACGGTAATTTTATATATCCAACTACAGCATTGTATAGGGATTTTACATGTGGCATATAATATGCTAGATGGATCGGTGAATTAAGGCTAGTTGATTAAATATGTATAAAAGCCATGATATTTAATCTAAGACTACAGTATTGTGCCTTTAGTAGAGTATCCCTTTTATTAATANTGTAACTCAATTCTTAATATTACTACAAACTAGCTCTTAGCATATAGATCTTAATCCTTGATATTTGACTGGACTTGTTTTCATGGGATGTAGCCTTTTGATTTGTTAAAAGGCTAGCCTCTGTGAAATTAGAGGCGAACTTTGGCATATTGCATGTTATAGCTTATGGATTGAAGAGAATACCAAATAGCTAAGGACACTATACATTAATACCACATTAAGGTCTTTTAAGATTCATGGAATAATTAAATCTAAGATCTTATTATTCACTTTGTAAATTAGTTGATAATTTTGTTTAAATGGTCATTGAAAACAAAATTATCGATAACATTATTCCTTAATAGAAAAATGGTAACGTAAAGGTAAATATGTGTTGGAGGAGTATTACGGTAATTTTATATATCCAACTACAGCACTGTATAGGGATTTTACATGTGGCATATAATATGCTAGATGGATCGGTGAATTAAGGCTAGTTGATTAAATATGTATAAAAGCCATGATATTTAATCTAAGACTACAGTATTGTGCCTTTAGTAGAGTATCCCTTTTATTAATAGTATTTATTTGTATAAACTTATCCGGGTTTGACATAATGATAGGAGAAAGGCATAGACATACACACCGAAAATCCAACTTGAAATAGGACGTGCTCTTGAGTTATTCTTAATATCTAGCAAATATTTGAACCTTTCTTTAAGTTATATTATTATGTGAGTATTGAGGAACCAATTAGAAATCATCAGCGTGAGTACATTACCTCTTGTGTATTTTTAGGTGTTTTTCTTTTTCTTTTACTGAAGGACTAGCAAAATCTTAAGTTTGGGGGTGTGTTAACTCCATAAAATTGGAGTTATCTTGTGCTAATTTACCTTAAGTTTTGCTATGTTCTTATTTAAATTAAGTTGTTTCAATTGCTTTTCTTGTTGTTTTGATGTTTTGTTTGTTTGTGTTGATAAGATAATGAAATAAAGGTGTTTGATGCAAAAAGAGATGAATTTATACCTCATAAATGAGTCTTTTAAACCATTAGAATTGAAGTTGAATCTAATACGGTCATAATGCAATGAAAATGAGGTAAATCGGAGCTCAAACGAAGAAATAGCGCACCCAGAAATTCAAGGTGCCAAACCAGTAGAAAAGTTGTACTGCACTGCCAAAAGTGGTGCCCCAACACCAACTCTCGGGTAGTTTTGTCACCGCGGCACCACCTCCTCCATCCTGGGTCAATAATTAACGGTTGAGATCAACTTTTTGACGATCCAAAGGTCCAAATTCGGCCTGCCTTAGGTTTGCACGAGTCACCTTTTTAAAACCCTATCTTTGGAGTTGGAAGAGGCACATTGGGATAGAGAGAAAGAGAGATTGGCAACTATGGAAGGAGAGAAAGAAGAGGAAGAAGAAGATGAAGACATGCTCCAACAAACTCCATTTCTTGATTTCCTCCACAACATCAATACCATACTTTGTTCTTAGCTTTTTCTCTTCATTTTCTTGTGAGTTTTTTTTTTTTTTTTATTTTCTATATTTAGAGAGTAGTATAGTTGAGAGCAAATCCTAGAGAAAGGATTCAAGAGAGCAAGAACCAACCTTGGAAGAAGAGCTTGACAACCTCTAAGAATACCTTCAAGCTTTTCTAAGGGAGAATTCTTTAACTTTTCTCTCTTTGATTTTGTATTTCTTTAATTTATTGGATTATAAATTTATTGTTCTCAATTTATATTATGAACTAATCTTTCTTTGTCTAGTTTTACTAGGTGAACCAACCAAGTATCTTTTGTTTGTTTATTTCTCTTCTCTTTCATTAATCTAATCCATTGTTGAGTTATTTGTTTTATCTCATGCTTATTGCTTCTATTTAAGTGATCACTAAGTAGATTGTTAAATGAAACCTTTATGAACTTGGGAAGGGGAATTTAGATTTGGACATAGGTAAAATAATATAAGATCACCTAATGTGGGGTGAGTTTGCATAGAATAGGAATATACCTATATGACTTGTGCAACCTTTGTGTGAGAATAACTAAACTTAATGAATTTAGTCAATTTATGTTAGGAGTAACATATTAGCTTGTCTAGGTATTTTCACTTATGTCTTGAAAAAGAGTTTGTGAATATATTTGAATTCTTAGTTGACAACTCTAGTAGATTAATTAATGTAAAAGGGGAATTAAGATATTGTGTGTTTAAAGAATGGTTGGGGAATTAGTAAACCTAGACATTTTTCTTATTGCTTACTTTCATTTATTTTGTATCATAGTTTAGTTTTCTTTATTTTATTTCTTTACAATCAAATTATGTTTGTTTGGATAAAGATAAGATTGACCAATTTTAATACTTAGAATTGAGTTAGAAATCGATCCCCGTGGGCTCGAAACTCTAACTCCTAAATCTATATTACTTGTGACTGTGTACACTTGCACTGGAATGTGCGAGTATAATTTATAGTTGCACATTCCATCTAACACTTGACCTTAATTTGCCGGCATGTTAAGCAATGTTTAACAAACTTAAAATATTCTTTTTCATCCCTTGCCACCAATAGTGAATCTTTAGATCATTGTATATCTTTATAGTACCTAGAAGGAGTATTATGTGCTTCTGTTAGAATCTCTTCCTTGATGTTTCTATCATCTGGTATACAGAGTCTACCATGAAATCTAATGACTTCTTTAGCAAAAATACTGAAATATGACTTTTTTCCTGACTCCAATAATTCTTTATGCCTAATCAACTCCGGATCTTCTATCTGGCCTTGTTTAATCCTGTCTAATAAGGTAGACTATAATGTCATAGTAGTTAATCTATCAGTAATTAGCTCGATATCAGATCTGCATAAATCTTCCTGCAAGGATTTCTCTAACCCGTGTAATGCTGTCAGACTACCAGATGATTTCCTACTGAGTGTATTTGCGACAACATTGGCTTTTCTTGGATGATAACTAATTTCACAATCATAATCTTTTTCCAATTCTAGCTAATGCCTTTGTCTCATATTTAATTCTTTTTGAGTGAATAGATACTTCAAACTTTTATGATCAGTAAAGATTCTACAATGTATCCCATATAGATAATGTTGCCAAATCTTTAATACAAACACCGCTACTGCCAGTTCTAAATCATGACTAGGATACTTACACTCATAATCTTTCAGCTGTTTAGAAGCATAGGCAATAACTTTCCCAAAATGCATAAGGACGCATTCCAAACCTTGTTTTGAAGTATCGCTATAAATCTCTGTACCTAAACATATAGCCAACACTGGTGCTGAAATTAATCTATACTTTAATTCTTGAAAAGACTTTTCACACTTATCTGTCCATGTAAACTTGTTACTCTTCCTGGTTAATTGTGTAAGTGGCATAGCTATCCTAGAAAATCCCTCAACAAACCTTCTGTAATAACCAGCCAAACCTAGAAAATTTCTGACTTTTGTAACACTGGTAGGTCTAAACTAATTATTAATTGTCTTAACCTTCGTTGGGT
>JXTC01000460.1:143170-156282 GCA_002914845.1 Trema orientale
AGGTAGAGGATACTTATTTTTAATAGTTACTTTGTTAATTTTCTTATAGTTGATCAAACAAATCATTGATCCAGGGTATGGAATACTTATTTTTAATAGTTACCTTGTTACATTGTCCCGTATTTCTTTTCCACAAATAAAACAAGTGCACCCTAAAATGAAATGCTAGGACGTATAAATCCTTTGTCTGGCAATTCTTATAACTGAGTCTTTAGCTCATTTAACTCTGCTGGGGCCATCCTATATGGTGTCTTAAAAATATGTGTAGTACCTGGTACTAAATCAATAGTAAGATTAATCTCTCTTATAGGTGGAAAACTTAGTAAATCCTCTTGAAACACTTCAAGAAAATCCCGCACAATTGGCACATCTTCCAGGCTCAACTTCTGCTCAATATATGTATCAAAAAACACTGACCAGATATTCTGTACCACCTTTTTCTAATAATCACTAAGCTTTCATATCCGAAATCAAAGAAAACAAGGTTTTATATTGAGTACCCATAAGTATGAACTGATTAGCATTAGGATGATGAAATATCATCATTTTATTCTTATAGTCAATCTTAGTACAATACTTTGAAAACCAATCCCTGTCCAAAATGATTTCATAGTCATCCATGTCAAGCATAATAAAGTCTGCAAACAACTCTCTATCATCCACCATAACAGAACAAGCTATCAAAATTTTGTCTGAATACGTAACCTCTCCAGAGGGAAGTGTAATACCAAATAGAGTACTCGTTCGATTTGTAGGACGATCTAATCTCCTCGCAAATTTTAATGACGCATATGAATGTGTGGATTCTGAATCTTTCAATGCATGAGATATGATGCCAAAAATAAATATATGTCACATGTGATAATAGATGGGTGAACCTCAGTCTCAAGTCCAGTGCCTGTCTCAGTTACGGCATATAGCCTACTGCCAAGTTTCTTTCGATCACTTGCCGCTTCAGGGAAATCATTAATGAAATGACCACCTTTACCACACCTGAAGCATAATCTTACAGCTCTACTACATTCTCCAATATGATTCTTGCCACAGAGTTTACACTGCTGTAAATAAGTATTAATAATCCCTTGGTCAATCCTGGGATGCGCACCTTGATCAGGTCGGTGTTGTTGAGCTGGAACTCCCTTCCCATTCATATCCTGAGGATGTTGAAACTGAGACTGTTCTCTACCTACTTGAAAACTAGGTCTAAAACCTCTTTCCATATCTCTAGCCTATCTTTCTCTCCTGATCTTTTCTTCATCCAGAACATCTTTCTTTACTTGCTCGACATCTAGTGCTGTGTTTGCAATCTGAGCAAATGGTACACCTCGAATTCCACAAGATTTCAAATCTCCCACAATAGTCTTCTTTAGGCCCTGCATAAACTGATCGACCTTTAACTCATTGGTGGCAATTATATGAGATGCATAGCATGATAACTCATCAAACTTACGGATGTATTCTACAACAAACTTCTCTTCCTACCTTAGATTGGCAAACTCAACCCTCCAACTAGCTCTCATGGCATCGGTAAAGAATTTTCCATAAAAGAATTCTCTAAATCTCTCCCAGGTCATAGTACTAACATAATGAATAGTGTTTATAGTATCCCACCAGTATTGAACGTGATGTTTCAGCATGAAACTAGTACAACGAACCTTATCTGCATTAGGAACCTTTGAGTAAGCCAGCATATGCTCAGTGGTACTAATCCACTACTCTGCCTGAATCGGATTAACTCCGCTGTCAAAGGTTAGAGGCTTGAATTTCTCACTAGTATCTTATCTCTGCTAAAGTGGCTGTAGTGGAGGGTTAGGTTGATTTTCTTGTCTCAGACACTGCTCTAATATTTTTGTATCAAAGAAGCCAATTGTTCTACTTGGTTACCACCCTATGAAGAAGTTGCACTCTTATCGATATTATCTTGTCTCTGAGTAGCCAGCATACTGATTGTTGGAATACTGTCCTATAATGCAGTTTATTTTTTTGGCATTATAAACAATGTTTATCAGATTACTTGTTATCTAATTGTTATTAATAAATTCCATGTCATAAATTTCCATTTCATTTATGTCTCACTGATATATATGTGATGTCTATGTTTGTCTTTTGCAAACATCTTAAAGATTCCGAGATATGTAATGAGTAATAAAGAATTATTCAAATGATGAGTTTATATATAGGAGACATTATATTCTTTATTTCATTATATCTAAATTAAATTGTTTACATTCTGTATATTGAGGATGGAATACTTTACTATGCCATAGAATTTAGTGTTGTTTATTTGATTAATGAAGTCTCCAATTATCGAAGTGAGTCTTCGAATAGAAACACTAGTATGCTATAAGAAAGTTATAATAGCTTCGAACATGACCGAGTGAATTAGAATTTGAGGTTAAATACCGTAACTCAAATTTCTAATTTCAGTAATCTAGGACTATTGTAGAAAACTTTAATCCAAGTGATGAACGAACTTACTTTCGTGTGTTTTGTCTTTTTGAGTTACTAAAGGACTAGTTTCGATTTATGGTTCGAACTCTGGTATCTTGAAAGATAAGGTATATGAAATGCGTAGAACGTTCTTCACGATGGACGCCATGTATATTATGCCACTTTGAGTTTTTTCAAGTACTTAGATAATATAAAACAGGGCCTCTAGTATTTCTTACGTGAATTTGACTATGTTGGTATAAGTAGATACAAACATCGTTGTCAACTATTATCAATTAGACGAAAAATAACAACTTAAAGGTAAATATTTATTAGAGGGGTAATACAGTAATTTCACCCTACTAGTACGGAATTACATTGGGGTACATCTACAGGTATAGTATATGCTAAATAGATCGAGCTAATTATTTGATAATAAGCTTCACAGAAAATAAATGATATTTAGTCTAAGAATTCAATACTGGGCCTATAGTGGTGCGCCCTAATATTAATGGATAAGGTTCAATCATAACTATGAATTAATTATGATTGTGAATGTATGTCCATTAGAACTTGAGCTTTATGGATGTATTTGGTCCCCCATCTAGCTCAAATTAAAGCCCAATAGTTATTCGATGATCAGTTGAGCCCAACTAGCCCAATAGGATTTACTAATCTCTCTGTAGTTGAGAGAAAAGTTCTCTAGCTACAAGTTTTATGAAACACATATGAAACACCCCTGAGAGAAAAGTGTTACATACATAACAGAGAAAAACGACCAGCCCTAGGGATTCACTATATTTTGTGTTTCGGCCATTTTCGAGAAATTGGTTCGAGAGGATTATCTTCTTGTTCGTCTGCAGATCTCTTTGTTGGAAATCAAGAAGGTGACCATCCACTGGATCAATCAAATGGCTTTCGAGAATAGACAAGAAGATGAGAAAGTTGTGGAGCGAATTCCGATATTGTTCTTATCTAGATCAAGAGTTAATTTATGCTGGATTACGATCCAAAATATTTTGTAAAAAGAAAAATTTTAAACAATCAATTCTGCTGTATTTCTAGATTTTACAAAACTATGGTATTCTTGAAAATAAATTTACAAAATTATTTTCCATAAATTTTATTCCAATGAATACTAGCAATTGGTACTAGAGCATGGTTTTATTATTGATCTAGCATATTTTACTCTGATCTATTCTCTCGTCGATTGATGTTTATGATTTCCTGAAAGTTTGATTATGTTTGGTCTTGTTCATATTATGAGTATACTCTAGTTTGTATGATGGTCAATAGATTCAGTGAGTTTCATTGATTATTTAGTTAGATGTTGATATGTGATGATGAATATGTTCGTTTTTGTTTTTCATTTCCGGCATATTCTTGATCTCTATGTGTTCATGTTTTACGTTATTGATAAAACGATGCATAGAAATGTTTTGATCTTTAATTATTTTTAAGTTTTTATAGGAAACTGTTGCTGAATTAAAAAAAAAAAAATAAATGACGGAGCAGTGCATGGCGAGGAGCCGTGTGCACTACCCACATAAGCCCCGTAGGTGTGACCCGTATGCGAGGGTGAGGCACTGCTGGCTGAGCGGAAGTGATTCTCTCATGGCCTACTGGCGGCCTTCCCGTGCAGGCTGCGCGGGTTCACCCCGCTGGCTACGCAGATATGATCCGCGCATGGTGAGCGGGTGGCCAACTCGTGCATGCCATGGGGGCTACCCCGTGCATGTCGCATGAGTCCACCCTGCGCACGCCGCGTAGGCATGGCCCTACTGGCCGTGCGAATATGATCCGCGCGTGGCCAGTGGGCGGCCTCCTCCGCACTGGCTGCATGAGTGGCTTCCCGTGCCTTGGCCACTCGGGGTGCCGCCTCGTGCATTTGTCATGCGAGAGCGACGCAAGCGTGTTGTCGCTCGAGAGTTGTCCAAGTGAGGCCGCGCAGCATTATGCGAGCCCGTTGGTGCCCAGTATTTATCCCGAGCATAGCCGTGTAACATCCTGAGGCCGTCGTTCACATACCGGCCTCCTATTCTGTCCATTGGCTTGTCCCGACATGTATCAAATTGTCGGTCGTAATTTTAATTATTTTCATTTTAAAAATTAATTTAATTTATCTATAGTTTTATGAAAAGTGATAAATTCAAATTCAAATTCAAATTTTAAATCCTTATTAATTTGAATTTTTTAAATTTGTTTTGATAGGATGTTTTAATTTGAATAATGGATATGATTGATATCCACGATATCTTAATTATTATTTGAATAATTTGAGATATTTTAAAATAAAAATTTTAAAAATTAGATATAATGAGATAATATCTTTTAGTTTTTTTAAATTCAGATTTTGAATAGATCTTTTGAAAAACTGATTATGTGATTGTTAGTTATCTATATTGAACTTTAAATTTGTTTCAATTCAAATTAGAATTATCATAGGAGATTTTATCTCTAATATCTTCTGTACCCATGAGATTATTACAGCCTTTCCGTCATAATCCCCTTGAGTGATATGAAGCTACAACTAAAAAAACTCACTGGGTAAACCCAAAATAGCGATTTCGATTTGGATTTCGATTTACAGACAATTTTTTTTCTTAGGGTTTACTTAAATTTGATACGCCAATTTGGGGATGGAATTCGTACTTGTTGGGGGGCATTATGGCCTTTCGGGACCACGAAAACGTTGTCGTTAAGAGGAATATTGGAAGACGGCTATTGGGAACGAATATAAGTGCTTGTTCTCCCTACAATCCCTGCTGTGGCAAAGCTTAAAAAAGTACCTAAAAAGACTGTGACTGTGGCTGTGATTTGGTACTGGAACTGAAGCATTGGTCTTCTCTCAATCCACCTCCGCCTATTGATTGCAAAAAAAAATTAAAATCAATAAAGAGGAATTTTGAAGACATAATTGAAAGGGGACAAAAGAAGCTGGTTCAGGCAAAGTGGAGTATGGCACATCGGAGGAGAATTATGCTTTTAGTGCTCATGGAATTTTGAGAAGATTTGAAATTTAAATTTAAATCAAAATATCTTTTCAAATTTTCAAAATTTGAATTTATGGTTGGTAGATATTTAATAAGATTAGATATTGATTTGAATTTTGAATTCAAATATTATAGATAAGATAGTGGGAGATATTTAATGAAGTTGAATTCAAATTAACATTTCAAAAGTTAAAATTTAAATTTGAGATATTTAAGGAGATTTAGTAAGTTAACTCTTTTATTTAAACCAATTTAAATTTTTTCTAATTTAAATTTTAAGTCTTATCTTCCATATTTAAATATTTTACATTATTTTGTCGGTTTGAATTATTTAAATGTTAAATAATTTTAATTACCGTAAATTAATAAATCATTAACAATTAATTATCTGCATATTACTTTGGTATTATTAGGACAATATTGCATGTATGCGTAATAATTAAGTATTATTACATGATCTTTAGTAACGTGTCATATAGAAAATTAAAGCTATTTTCATGCAAATATGAACATGCTTACATAATTTATTTTAGGTTACTAAGCTAGTTAGATAACTGGGTAAAATCTATAAATCCCTAATTATAAAATATTGAGTAGGAGAAAATATGTGATACCTATGTTCTCCATTGTTAGTTCGTTATGTATTAGGATGAGCCTCGCCTCTTAGTCTTACTAAGCTCCTGTAGGAGGGTTTTCGTCTAGGTAATACTGGAAATGAGCTTCTTAAGATAAGGTACTAGATAGACTATATGAGGTTGATCGTCCATAGGAGACAGTCTTATATAGAAAGCTTAGTTACTAAAACAATAGTTAAACACTCAACTCGAAACATTAATATCCTCCCGTAGGAGTTCTTATTATTAGATTAGAGGACAAAAGAGAATGGTAGCTAGAAATACGGGATAAGAATTATCTATCTATTTACTAATTGAAATTGTTTTAGTTTAAGTTGTTCATTGCTTGACCCCCTGTAGGAGGCTTATAATCTGTGGTAGGTCAAATTACCATGAATATAAATAATAGTCTTAGGGATACCTCATTTGCATATTGTATGTTTAATACATTATGTTAATTATTCGAAACATGCTATATGATGTTTGCTTTTACATGGAATGTTTATTTGTTTTCAGTAGATATGGCACTTAATCTTTTATCAACTTTTCTCACACAAAACAAGCAAGATGGAGAAAACTATGTAGACTAGAAATGTAACCTAGACATAGTACTTACTGTTGATAAACATAAGTGGGTTCTCACCACTCCATATCCTAGTCAGCCAACTATAGATTCCACTAATAATGAAAGAAACTTATATGATAAGTGGAAGCAATCTATGAGATGGCTAAGTACTATATACTTGGCTCAATGAACTACTGACATGATGCCTAGTATTGACGAAATGTTAGCTAGTCTCGGTCATCAAGCTAGAAATGAGGCTACGTGTGTATTTATGAACCTTCGTCAAAAGAAGGGTACTCCAGTTCAGGAACGTATGATGAAAGTCATCGCATACCTTAATAAACTGGAAATCCTTGGAGTTGAAATTAATTGTAATACCCGAATTGACATGATTTTGAACTCATTGTCAGGCACATTCAATCAATTTAAGATTGATCATGAGATTCATCAGAAAGACTATACTCTTACTAGCCTGACGAAAGATCCGCAAATCACTGAGAATATTCTTAAGAAGAATAAGTCAGGGTCTGTTAAAGCTAATATAGCTCAAGCTAGTTCTTCTAAACCTAAGTCGAAAGGAAAAAGTAAAGGAAAGAAAAAGACTCCTGCTTCTCTGGCTCTAAAGAAAAAGAAGACCAAGAAGGATACCAAACCAAAGGAAAAATATTTCCACTGCAGTGAGGATAGATATTGGAAGAGAAACTGCAAAATTTACCTAGCCATTAAGAAGAAGAAGAACAATAGCAAGGATAAACAAGGTAATGATAATTTGTTGTTCATTGAGGCTTATTATGTTGTTGATTCTATCGATTCTTGGATCGTAGATTCAGGAGCTACTAACCATATTTGTAATACTTTGCGGGGGTTTAAAAAAACTAAGAAGTTCGCTAGTGAAGAGTTCACACTGCGGTTGGAAGATGGCTCAATAGTTGAAGCTCGTGCAATGGGAGATGTCATTTTGAATTTCAATGATTTTAGATTTTTAGAAATAAAGAATTGTTATTATATTCTAGTGTTTAAACGGAATTTAATTTTTGTTTCCTATTTGGTGAGACAAAGTTATTCTGTTCATTTTGATAATAAAGTTTCTATTAGAAAGAATAAAAGTCTTATTTGCACTAGTACTCATAGGAATAATTTATTCTTTATTCAATGTAAAAGCATCTCATTGCACAGTCTTGAAAATGATTCTGAACATGTAAAACTAAAATATAAGAAAATAAAAGTAAATACTAATGATGAAACTTATCTCTGGCATTTAAGACTCCGTAATATTAACCTAAACAAAATTCAAAGTTTAGTTAATGATGGACCTCTAAGTTTGTTAGAAGTCAAACTATTACCAACTTGTGAATTCTGTCTGGAAAGTAAAATGACTAAAAGACCATTTACTAGAAAATGTCTTAGAGTTCAAGAATGTCTTGAGTTAGTACACACTAATGTCTGCGGGCCCTCGAATATTCAAACTGGAGGAGATTTTGAATACTTCATTACATCTACGGATGATTATTCTAGATTTGGTTATGTTTACCTAATGTAATGCAAATCGGATTCTCTTGAAAAGTTCAGAGAATTCAAAGTGGAAACTGAAAAGTAGTTAGAAAAGAACATAAATGTCACATCCCGATTCACGTGTATGCTTACATGTTATATAGTGGCTTGTCTAGTTCTAAGTTAAGTAGAGGACTTAAGCTAGTCAATGAGGAGCTTAATAATTTTACAAGTTCATAAAGATCCTAGCAAAAAGGATTTCACGTTTTACAAGACAATCTTTTGCTGTTAAGTTTTATACAATAGAAATGAGTTAAGCTACTGATTGAGATACTTAGCAGTGTAAACTTTTGATGATAGACAATATGATGAAAGAAAATATTTTCGACAAAAAACTGATAGTTAAGTTTCCAACAATCTAGAATAGATAAGCTGCTGACAGAAGAGACAGGATTATTTCTGATGTTGTGATCAATTTCTAGGGAGAAGTTAGTATTTCTCGATTTTTGTGCTAGATAGTTTTATAAATCATGATACTTAGATGATAATTCAAACATGTGAAGTATGAGGTGTTCTAAGCATGATGTGTCCGTAAGCACGAGGTACGACTGTAAGCACGAGGTGTTAAATCAGAGTACGAGGTGTCAAAGCAAAGCACGAGGTATCACTATAAGCACGAGGTGCCACTGTAAGCTCGAGATATTGAATCAAAAGCACAAGATGTCAATTCAAGGCACTAGGTGTAAGTTGGAAGCACGTAGTGGAATAGGACATGCTAGGTGTCAAGCATGCAGATGAGGTTAATGGCAACTAGGTGTCAACATTTGGATAAACTAGGTGTGAAGCATGCAGATGAGGTTAGTGGCAACTAGGTGTCAACATTTGGGCAACCTAGGTGTCATGCATACAAATAAGGTTAGTGGCAACTACGTGTCAACATTTAGGCTGAGTCAAGTGGCTCGATGTAGACAATGCATGTGGCGCTAGGTGTCACGAAGGAGGAAGCTTTAGGTGATGAGTAAGCTGCTAGCTTGAGGAGCTTCCTGAAATTTATAAATAGGGCTTAGGAATTAGTTTTAGACATACACTGCTCCACTCATATTTCCAGTAAAATTTAGGGAGAAAAGATAAAAGAGGACAAAAAGACAGAGAGAGGTTTGGGAAGAGACGAATATTAAGAGGAATATCAGCTTGAGGTGATTAGCACACCAATCTCTAGAGGATATTGACTCTTTCCACTATCGATTCCTATTCGGGACACGAGCTAAGTAAATTACTCAATTGCAACACAAGAATTATGTGTTATGTGGATGTCTATATTTTTTTATATATACTCGGCATCTGGGTTGTAAGCATGAACATTGGCATTTTTATTCTATATACATGCTTAGTATTTTTAGTTTGACATTATTATATACGTCATAAAGCCATGTAAATTTTATGGAAAAGTTTAAGAGAGGTGACATGTTTCTGAAATGCTTTAGTATAATTGAGAAAAATTATGTTCATCACATAAATGTTGAGACTAGGAAATTTTCAGAAGGTCTTGTGCCATTGTTACGGGGAAGCGGGATATAAATTTACAGTTTAGGGTGGCAGCCTAAGGAATGGGGCAAGTTTGACGGAATTTGTCAAAAGATTTGCCATAATATTCCTCTTCCAAGTTATATAATAGATTACACTACAGTCTCTAGCCGCCTTATCTCTTGAGCTCGACAAAGTAACGATGGACTAAGGTTAGTAACGAGCCCACTGTGGTAAGAGCCAGCAGGAGGAGAGCCCATAGGATATTATTAATTCTGGAAGCCCTGGCACAGTGCTGGACCGGACAGTGGGCACAAGACAGGGAAGGGTCTTAAGAAAAATAATTATATCGAAACATTTAAGCAAGCAAAGTCCGACGGGCTTGGTTGGGGGGCGTTACAATTTTGGTATCAGAGCATTACGATTCTGTGGACCAAAAAAAAAAAATTTCTTTTTCAGTTGGTCATGAGATGGAACTCCGTCAACCGTTAGGTTCATTTAATCTGTATTGTTCTTTGACAATATCTTTGCATATTCTAGGACTATATGTTCATTTTCTAAAAGTTTACAAATTTCGAGGACGAAATTTTTAAAAGGAAAAGAATTTGTCACATCCCGATTCACGTGTATGCTTACATATTATATAGTGGCTTGTCTAGTTTTAAGTTAAGTAGAGGAGTTAAGTTAGTCAATGAGGAGCTTAATAATTTTACAAGTTCATAAAGATCTTAGTAAAAAAGATTTCACATTTTACAAGACAGTCTTTTGCTGTTAAGTTTTATACAATAGAAATGAGTTAAGCTACTGAATGAGGTACTTAGTAGTGTAAGCTTTTGATGATAGACAATATGCTAAAAGAAAATATTTTCGACAAAAACTGACAGTTAAGTTTCCGACAATATAGAATAGATAAGCTGCTGACGGAAGAGACAGGATTATTTCTGATGTTGTGGTCAATTTCTAGGGAGAAGTTAGTATTTCTCGATTTTCGTGCTAGATAGTTCTATAAATCATGATATTTAGATGATAAGTCAAAAAATTGAAGCACGAGGTGTTCTAAGCATGATGTGTCAGTAAGCACGAGGTGTTAATTCAGAGTACGAGGTGTCATATCAAATCACGAGGTATCACTATAAGCACGAGGTGCCACTGTAAGCTCGAGGTGTTGAATCAAAAGCACAAGGTGTCAATTCAAGGCACGAGGTGTAAGTTGGAAGCACGTAGTGGAATAGGACAAGCTAGGTGTCAAGCATGCAGATGAGGTTAGTGGCAACTAGGTGTCAATATTTGGACAAGCTAGGTGTCAAGCATGTAGGTGAGGTTAGTGGCAACTAGGTGTCAACATTTGGGCAAGCTAGGTGTCAAGCATAAAAACGAGGTTAGTGGCAACTACGTATCAACATTTAAGCTGAGTTAAGTGGCTCGATGTAGACAGTGCATATGGCGCTAGGTATCACGAAGGAGAAAGCTTTAGGTGATGAGTAAGCTGCTAGCTTGAGGAGCTTCCTGAAATCTACAAATAGGGATTGGGAATTAGTTTTAGACATACACTGCTCCACCCATATTTCTAGTAAAATTTAGAGATAAAAGACAAAAGAGGACAGAAAGAGAGAGAGAGAGGTTTGGGAATAGAGCCGAAGATTAAAATGAATATCGTCTAGAGGTAAGTAAAGACAAACATTTTAACTGCATTACAAGAGCATAGTAAATACAAGTATTTTCTAAATGTTATGTGAAGTATGTGCTTATTTATATGTGCTTATGTATACTACTATATTATTTATAGAATGGTGTTCATAGCATATGCATATGGCGTGTTTATGAAAAGAAAAATTAATGTGATTTTACGAATTTCATGTTTTTAAGAAAATATTACCATTGTACTTAAGTTTCTATGTTATGTTGTTTATGAAGTATGGCTCCTAGCTTAGTGATTGTGTAGAAAAGAGGTGGCGAAATCCTTTGAGGTTAAATCCAAGATAGGGTGAGCCAAATAAGAGAGAGGTCAAATCCCTTGAGGCGAAAGGGCCAAGATAGGATAAGCCTCAAATAATATTTATTAAGTGGTCTACTATATCACTAAGTTAGAAGTTATGCTTAAAATAGGGCCCAAAATGATGTTTAAAGAAAGAATGTTTTCCAAGGAAAATTGTACAATGGGTAACAAATGTTTTTATAGCATGTCATCATATGCGTGCATCATCTTTACTTACTGAGCGTTAGCTCATTATAGTTCTTGTAATGCAGGTTTTAGTTGCATAAGTAGATTCCTGAAAGCTGGCTAAGCTGCAGTTCCATTTATTCCATGATATGTTTATACTTTATTTCTAAAATTTTTTAATTGTAAAAATAAAGTCTTATGCCATTTTCAATTTTTCCGCTTTCAAATGCTCAGTTTTAAAAGAATTTACAAAGGCTTAACGCGCCTTGGCCTAACTGGTTACGCTTTCAAGCAAAGTCCGACCAGCTATGTTAGGGGGCGTTACAATAAAGACCTTTCGATCAGGTCGAGGTAGTGCATACGTCTTTGGAGAATTCTCTGAATTTCTCATAGACAATGGGATCCGATCCCAACTCACAATACCTAGTATGCCTTAACTAAATGGAATTACTGAAAGAACAAATAGAACTTTTGGATATGGTTAGGTCGGTGCTCAGCTATTTACGATTACCCGCATCTTTTTGGGGTTATGCTTTACAAACTAATATGTACCTGCTAAATAGTGTTCCTTCTTATTCAATACCTAAAACACCATTCGAACTATGAAATGGACATAAACCTAGTTTGCATTATATCGATATTTGGGGTTATACAACATACGTGCTGAAAGGGAAAACGACTAAGTTGAAATGACGATCTGAATTGTGTCTATTGTAGGTTATCCAAAAGGAACAAGAGGGTATTATTTCTATTGTACTGAAGAAAAGAAAGTGTTTGTAAGTACAAATGCTACTTTCTTGGAAGAAAATTATATGAAAGATTTCAAGACCAAAAGTAAGTTAGTTCTTGAAGAATTAACTAATGATGTTATCAGCCAATCTATAGAAGATGAGATAGAGAAAGTACTTAGGAAATATAAATCACTTGAAACTCAATATACATCGGATCCTCGTTGTAGTGGGAGAATTATAAGACAACCTGAAAGATACTTGGGAATAAGGGAGTCTTATGACTAAGTGTGGTGCCTAAGATTCTCACATGCATACTAAGCCAATAATAAACATGTTCTAATTTCATATTAGGCATCTAGAATTTATTAATACCACTTTCATAGTAACATGCTCATTCATTATGTTATGTGCAATTACATACATGTTATTACACTAATGATTGTCGAAGTGTCCTAATGCAGTGTAAAGGTTCAATACCCTCAAAGAGAGAGCTCGATGTGCTAAAAGAACAAAGAAGATATTTATGAAAGCAATACTATATGCATATGCATTAAGATCATGCTTGTTGATAACTTGGTCAAATAGTAGTTTTTCGGTAAAATA
>JXTC01000460.1:178617-191799 GCA_002914845.1 Trema orientale
GACATTATCTTTATGGGGAGAAATGTGAGATTTACACAGATCATAAGAGTCTCAAGTACTTCTTTACCCAAAAGGAACTGAATATGAGACAAAAAAGATAGCTTGAACTGGTAAAAGATTATGACTGTGAGATTAACTATCATCCAAGAAAAGCCAATATGGTTGCTGATGCTCTAAGCCAGAAATCATTGGCTGCTATGACTGTTGAGTATGTTGATGTGAAGCATCTCTTAATGGATTTACAGAAGTTAGAGTTAGAGACTGTGCCTATAGGTTTAACAGAAAGATTGGCAGCTCTTACTCTTCAACTAACAATTTTAGAGAAAATCAAACAAGACCGGAATACGGATCCCTATATGATGAATTTAAAGAGTAAGATAGAATTCGAAAAGGAGATGGCCTTCCAGATTTCTGGTGATGGTGTAATCAGATATGGAAATAGATTATGTGTGCCTGGTGGAATTGTTAGAAAGGAGATATTGACAGAAGCTCATACCACTCCTTACTCTGTTCATCCTGGTACTACAAAGATGAATAGAGACTTAAAGATGCATTACTGGTGGCCTGGTATGAAGAAAGATGTTGTTGAGTTTGTAGAGTAGTGTCTCACGTGCCAGCAAGTCAAAGCTGAATATCAAATACCTGCTGGAAAATTAAAGCCTTTGAACATACCCCAATAGAAATAGGAAGAGATTGCTGTGGATTTTGTTGTTGGACTCCCAAAGACAACTAAGGGACATGATGCTATTTGGGTGATTGTGGATAGATATACCAAATCAGCTCATTTCCTTCCAGTTAGAATAACCTATAACTTGGACCAGTTTGCTCGGTTATATGTTCAGGAGATTGTGAGACTACATGGTGTTCCAAAAGTTATCATTTCTGACCGAAATTCTAGATTTACTTCAAAATTTTGGAGGAGTGTTCAAGAGGCAATGGATACAAAATTAGCATTTAGCACAACTTTTCATCCCCAAACTAATGGGCAATTAGAGAGAACTATACAGACCCTTGAAGACATGCTCAGAGCTTGTCTCTTGGATTTTCGTGGAAAGTCTTGGACCAAATACCTGCCACTTATAGAATTTTCTTACAATAACAGTTACAAAGTTTCCATTGAAATGCCTCTTTATGAAGCGTTGTATGGAAGAAATTATAGATCTCCAATTCATTGGGATGAGATGAGGGAGAGAAAATTTCTTGGTCCAGAACTGATAAGAGAGACAAATGAGGCAGCAGAAAAGATTCAGAAAAGGATACTAGCTGCTCAAAGTAGATAGAAACGTTACTCAGATCCTCAAAGAAGAAAACTAAAATTTAACATTGGAGATAACGTATTCCTAAAGGTTGCTCCCATGAAAGGAATCACGAGGTTTGGGAAGAAAGGAAAGCTAAGTCCCAGATATGTAGGTCCTTTTGAAATACTCGACAAGGTTGGAGATGTTGCCTACAGACTCGCTTTGCCACCTTCATTGTCAAACGTACACAATGTATTTCATGTCTCTATGTTAAGGAGGTACATTTCAAATCCCTCACGTGTTTTGAATTATGAGCAATTGGAGCTAAGTCAAGACGAGAGTTATGAGGAACATCCAGTGAATATTTTGGATACAAAAGAAAAGGAACTTAGAAATAAGAAAATCCCTTTGATCAAAATATTGTGGAAGAACCATGAAGTGGAAAAGGCCACATGGGAAAGAGAAGAATAGATGAGAACTAAGTATCCACACTTATTTTTGTACACAAATTTTGAGGACAAAATTTTATAAGAAAGGGAGAATTGTGGCGCCCGAGATTCTCACATGCATACTAATCCAATAATAAACATATTCTAATTTCATATTAGGCATCTAAAAGTCATTAATACTATTTTCATAGTAACATGCTCATTCATTATGTTATGTGCATTTACATACATGTTATTACACTAATGATCGTCGAAGTGTCCTAATGCAGTGTAAAGGCTCAATACCTCAGAGAGAAAGAGCTCGGTGTGCTAAAAGAAGAAAGAATATAATTATGAAAGCAATACTATGTGCACATGCATTGAGATCATGCTTGTTGATAACTTGGTCAAATAGTAGTTTTTCGGTAAAATATAGTTTTCACGCACTTCGGAGCCGAATTCATTGTATGTTTGACACGTCAAATAGGCTTAGTTCAATATCTAGGACTCATTTATAGCATTTTATTTCTTGGCTCCAGGTAAGCACGAGGTGGCACTCAGGACACTAATTCGTATTTAGTTGCACTAAGCTAATTTAGAATAAGCTTAATCGCGTAATGTCGTTTTTGTGCATTCTAATAATTGAGTGCTAATACTATGTTTGCAACTGGAGTGTAATTGACTTATTTTTATGCTTAATGATTGGTTATGGGGCTAGGTTCCACCAAATTACAATAAGATTGGCCATATAGGATCATAAGTCAAAGTATGACTAGTTTTCACTTTCTAAACTAGGATTCACCAACTTTAGCTACACTTGGGTGTATGGGAATGACCAGCAACGTGGTGAGTATGCTAAGGATGTTTTAGAGCTTGAAAAATGGAAAGTAATAAGCAAAATACCCAAAATACCTCNTTAAGGAGGTACATTTCAAATCCCTCACGTGTTTTGAATTATGAGCAATTGGAGCTAAGTCAAGACGAGAGTTATGAGGAACATCCAGTGAATATTTTGGATACAAAAGAAAAGGAACTTAGAAATAAGAAAATCCCTTTGATCAAAATATTGTGGAAGAACCATGAAGTGGAAAAGGCCACATGGGAAAGAGAAGAATAGATGAGAACTAAGTATCCACACTTATTTTTGTACACAAATTTTGAGGACAAAATTTTATAAGAAAGGGAGAATTGTGGCGCCCGAGATTCTCACATGCATACTAATCCAATAATAAACATATTCTAATTTCATATTAGGCATCTAAAAGTCATTAATACTATTTTCATAGTAACATGCTCATTCATTATCTTATGTGCATTTACATACATGTTATTACACTAATGATCGTCGAAGTGTCCTAATGCAGTGTAAAGGCTCAATACCTCAGAGAGAAAGAGCTCGGTGTGCTAAAAGAAGAAAGAATATAATTATGAAAGCAATACTATGTGCACATGCATTGAGATCATGCTTGTTGATAACTTGGTCAAATAGTAGTTTTTCGGTAAAATATAGTTTTCACGCACTTCGGAGCCGAATTCATTGTATGTTTGACACGTCAAATAGGCTTAGTTCAATATCTAGGACTCATTTATAGCATTTTATTTCTCGGCTCCAGGTAAGCACGAGGTGGCACTCAGGACACTAATTCGTATTTAGTTGCACTAAGCTAATTTAGAATAAGCTTAATCGCGTAATGTCATTTTTGTGCATTCTAATAATTGAGTGCTAATACTATGTTTGCAACTGGAGTGTAATTGACTTATTTTTATGCTTAATGATTGGTTATGGGGCTAGGTTCCACCAAATTACAATAAGATTGGCCATATAGGATCATAAGTCAAAGTATGACTAGTTTTCACTTTCTAAACTAGGATTCACCAACTTTAGCTACACTTGGGTGTATGGGAATGACCAGCAACGTGGTGAGTATGCTAAGGATGTTTTAGAGCTTGAAAAATGGAAAGTAATAGGCAAAATACCCAAAATACCTCCTAGAATTTAAGTTATGCCATTTCTTAGTCCTTAAGTATTATTTTTAGACCAAATCTGGTCATTTGCCTTTTCTTTCTCTCTAGCCATGACCTGAGCCTCTCCAACACCTTCCTACACTTCTCTCAACTTCCCTTAATCATTTCCAAGAGTTTCTAAGTGGTAGAACTCAAGTTGGAGCTCTAGAAAGCAAGATAGATCAAAACTAGTCAAGGTAGTTCTACTAATTCTTCTTCTTATGTTTTGTTTTCTAATTTCAATTCACCACTTGCTCTCAATTAAATAATGGCTCCTCTAGGTTCTCTTGAGTCCTAAAATCAGTTTTAAAGCCTTGGGAATGAATTTGGTGGAGGTAGAAGGCAAGAGCTTTAATAAAAAATTAAACTAGTCAGGGTGAGCATTATGTAGGATTTTGAAGTTATAGTTAATTTCTCTTGTTTCAGCTCTTAAACCAAGGTTATTGTTTGATGAATAATGGTCCTAGAAACCCTTACATCTTGCTGGAAACATAAAATTTAAGTGGAGGATTAAATTTAAACCTAAGGCCCCAAAGTTGCTATTTATGGATTTAAGTGCTTTTATGTGTAGTATATTAAGTTTCCTATATTTGTAATCTGACTTCATAAACTTGGAGTCTATATTTTATTGATCTTATTGTTTATGACACTTAATTCGTAGCTGGTTGTGATGAAAAACAAGTGTAAAAGTTGCTTTAAACTTGTTTAAACTAAAAAAGAATTCAAGTGCACTTAGATTGTTCTAAGTGATCCTCTTTGATGTGTATATGTGGGAATTGGATTGTTAATTATTATTGCAGTTTTAAAACTATGATTTTAATCATGTGAGAATGTCCTAAAAATAGAGGAGGTGCTGTCCAAATGTTTTTAAAATGGAATGGCACCATTTAGAAGCAAATGAGCTAGTTTTTACGAAATTATGTGCCATTTTGGATTAGTTTTATGCTAATGAACTAACATTTATATTTTAGTACTTTTTAAACACTTTTTCAATACTAGTTATTGACTACCAAGTACCTTAAGTGATTTGTATACTTCTGAGTTATTATATGATCAAGTTTCCTAATTTAGTGAAAGTAGTGATTTCGGTCTTGTCCAAGTATCTTAGTTCATTCATTTTAGAAAAATGTGCATCTAGAATAAAATAATTTCATGACAGGTGATTGGCACACCAATCTCTAGGGGATATTGACTCTTTCCACACTCAATTTCTATTCAGGACACTAGGTAAGTAAAGACTTACAACTGCATCACAAGAACTACATGGAATATGCGTTATGTGAAACTTGTTTATTCTTGAAAGTTATGAAATGGCATGTGCTTGGCACGTCTTGCATGAAAATTGAGAATTTCATTGCAGAGTATTTAAAAGTAAGTACCATTGTACCAATTTTAAGAGATAAGTTTTAAGTGCAATTGCTAGTCTGTCGGAGCTGGGTAGGTAAGTCTGTTGATGCAGACTTTCCCGTTGAAGCAGGACTTGCGAATCTTATGATGTTTCTCGTTGAAGCGGGACAATATTAGCGCGGTGTGGGATGCCCCTTTGATTAGGGAAGGAGTTTTCAAAAACTTCACACGATGGTCGCACCTTATTTTACTCTTGGCCAGAGTTTCCGCCCAATGTTATCACGACCTATCGACTTACGGGACTAGCAATGTGCTAAGGGGCCCAACTATGAATATTTTTTAAGAAAATGCGTGGACACAAATGTTTAAGAAAGAAAAGGGTACAATGGGAACTTTATGGGATTTTAAAGCATACATAAGCATGCATAGTTTTTACTTACTGAGCTTTAGCTCATTTTAGTCTTGTGATGCAGATGAGGAGGCACATTTTGGTGTTGACTAGCTGGTTGCCTGGTTTGCCTTTTGTCACCATGATCATACAGATGTGGACAAGCTCGACCTGTGGGTGACGTTTTTGTTTTGAGACATTTTGGTGCAATGTAAATACTATTGCTGATGGCAAAATAGACTCGTGAAAACCTCTTTTGATTTACATTTTATAAAGATACTTTTTGAAAGTAATGCCACGCAGTTGCTTTGTTTAAAAGTTTTAGAAAGTTCAAATTTACCCACCTTTTTATAAAACTACAGATAATGTTTTAGAAAGAATAACACTTCCTAGTTTGGCTGTATATGGCAATATGGTTAAACTAGGGGGCGTTACACTTGAGACCAAGGCAGACCCATCTGTTATCATAGGTGAGATATTAATTTCTTGCATTATAGCTCATGCATTAATAGATTCAGGATTCACGCATTCACATGCATCATTAACATTTGTGAGGAGATTGGGTCGTCTTACAGATCAAATGAGTACTCCATTTGGCACAACACTTCCCTCTGGAGAGGTCATGTATTCAAATAAAATTTTGAGAGCCTATCCTATTATGATTGATGATAAAGAGTTATTTGTAGACTTAATTGTGCTTGAATGGATGACTATGAAATCATTTTAGGTATGGATTGGCCATCAAAGTATTTTGCTAAGATTGACTGTAAAAACAAAATGGTGACATTTGATCCTCCTAATGCTGTTCAGTTCACACTCATGGGTACTCAGTATAAAACCAAGTTTCCTTTGATCTCAGCCATGAAAGCTCAGAAATTGTTCGGAGGTGGTACAGGGTATTTGGCTAGAATTGTTGATACATCTGTGGAGCAGAAGTTGAGACCAGAAGATATGCCAGTTGTGCAAGATTTTCTGGAAGTGTTTCAGGAAGATTTTTCAGGTTTGCCACCTGTAAGAGAAGTTGACTTTGCTATTGATTTCGTACCAGGTACTACACCTATTTCTAAGAAACCTTATAGGATGGCTCCAACAGAGTTGAAGGAGTTAAAAAGTCAATTACAAGAGTTACTAGAGAAAGAATTTGTACGTCCTAGCTTTTCACCATGGGATGCACCAGTCTTATTTGTGAAAAAGAAAGATGGAACTTTGCGACTGTGCATTGACTACAGAGAACTTAACAAAGTGACTATTAAAAACAAGTATCCCCTACCTCGCATCGATGATTTGTTTGATCAATTACAGGGTGCTTCTGTATTTTCAAAGATTGATTTGAGGTCCGGTTACCATTAGTTGAGAGTCAGAGAAGAGGATATTCTGAAGACTGCCTTTATAACTCAGTATGGCCATTATGAATTTTTGGTGATGCCATTTGGTCTGATCAATGCTCCAGCAGTGTTTATGGACCTGATGAATAGGATATTTAAAGAATTCCTAGATAAGTTTATTATTGTATTCATCGATGACATTTTAGTATACTCACGATCTAGAGAGGAGCATAAAGAGCATTTGAGAATCACCCTTCAGATATTGAAAGAGAAGGAGTTATATGCTAAATTTAAGAAATGCGAGTTCTGGTTAGAAAAAGTGTCATTCCTTGGTTATGTTATTTCTTAGGATGGGATTTCTGTTAACCCAGCCAAGGTTGAGGCAGTTGCTAATTGGTCTAAACCTACCAATGTTACAGAGATCAGAAATTTACTGGGTTTGGCTGGTTATTACGGAAGATTTGTTGAGGGATTCTCTAAGATAGCTATGCCACTTACACAGTTGACCAGGAAGAGTAACAAGTTCATATGGGCTGATGAGTGTGAAAAGAGTTTTTAGAAATTGAAACAAAGATTAATTTCAGCACCAGTCCTGACCATACCTTTAGGCACTGAGGGATTTGTTATATACAGTGATGCTTCGAAACAATACCTGGGATGCGTTCTTATGCAAAGTAGAAAAGTTATTGCTTATGCTTCAAGACATCTAAAGGATTATGAACGCAACTATCCTACTCATGATTTAGAATTGGCAGCAGTGGTGTTTGTATTAAAGATTTGCCAGCATTATATCTATGGAGTACATTGTGAAATTTTTACTGATCATAAAAGTTTGAAGTATTTGTTCACTTAGAAAGAACTGAACAAGAGACAAATACATTGGCTAGAATTGGTAAAAGACTATGATTCCAATATCGGTTATCATCCAGGAAAAGCCAATGTTGTGGCGGATGTACTCAGCAGAAAATCATCAGGTAGTTTAGCAGTTTTACATGAATTGGAAAATCCTCTACGGGAAGATTTATGCAGATCAGGCATCGAGCTAATTATTGGGAAATTATCTGCTATGACTTTACAATGTACCCTATTAGACAGAATTATACAGGGCTAGAAGGAAGATCCTGAATTGATTGGATATAAAGAATTAATAGATTCGGGAAAAAAGTCAGATTTCAATATTTCTACTGAAGGAGTAATCAGAATTTAAGGTAGATTTTGTGTACCAGATGATAGAAATTTCAAAGAAGAAATTCTAGTAGAAGCACATAATACTCCATATTCAGTCCATCCAGGTACTACTAAAATGTACAATGATTTAAAGACTCTTTACTGGTGGGCAGAAATGAAAAAGGATATTTTCAAGTTCGTGGAATACTGTTTAACATGTCAACAAGTTAAGGCTGAGCACAAGAGACCAGCAGGAGAGCTACAACCACTTCCATTACCTGAGTGAAAATGGGAAGAAATCACTATAGATTTTATAGTTGGCTTACCAAAGATAGTATCACGTCAAGATGTAGTACGGGTTATAGTTGAGAGACACACTAAAGTAGCTCATTCTATTCCAATTTCTATTACCTACTCCATGGATAAACTTGCTCAATTGTACATTAAAGAGATTGTTAGACTTCATTGAATTCCAGTTTCTATAATCTCATATAGAGATGCCAGGTTTACCTCAAAGTTTTGGGAAAGCGTTCAGTGAGCTTTGGGAACAAAATTGAAATTTAGTACTGCATTCCATCCTCAAACAGATAGTCAGGCTGAAAAGACTATTCAGATTTTAGAAGATATGCTTAAAGCTTATGTTATGGACTTCCAAGGATCGTGGAATCACTACCTATCATTAATTGAGTTTTCCTATAACAACAGTTTTCAAGCTACAATTGGTATTGCACCTTAGGAGATGTTGTATGGCAGAATATGCAGATCTCTAGTTCATTAGGATGAGGTTGGAGAACAAAGTTATTTGGTTCCCGATATTGTTAGAGATACAACTGAGGCAGTTGAGAAAATCAGAAAATGTATGATAGCAGCTCAAAGTAGACATAAATTTTATGCAGATTCAGAATGTCGTCCTTTACATTTTTCTGTTGGTGATAAGGTATTTCTCAAAGTTGCCTCTACGAAAGGTGTCATGAGATTTGGAAAGAAAGGGAAATTAAGTCCGAAATTCATAGGTCCTCATGAAATCCTTGAGAAAGTTGGTAATATCGCTTATAGGCTTGTCCTTTCCCTAGAGTTATCAGGTGTACACAACATCTTCCATGTTTTTATGCTGAGAAAGTATGTATCAGATCCATCCCATGTTCTTAACCAGGAGCCACTTGAACTGGATCCAAAACTAAGCTATGAGAAACGTCCTGTTCAGATTCTAGAGAGAAAGGAGAAAGAATTAAGAAACAAAAAGATTCGTTTAGTGAAAGTTCTATGGCGTAACCATTTTGTTGAGGAGGCTACATAGGAACGAGAAGATGAAATGAGAAATCAACATCAAAAATTATTTAGGTAAGTAAATTTCGAGGACGAAGTTTCACTAGGAAGGGAGGAATGTTATATTTCGAATTTCTAAGTGACACCCAATTCCTTATATAATTAAAGAGCCAATAATAACATAATTGTATAATATTCGCCTTACATTTATACTGTTGTCATTTATGTGCATAAAAATTTTAAGTACTTGCTATATTTGTTATTTCTATAACTATTATTCTCTCAGTAATTTTCAGTGAAATGCTCGGAAAAAAAAAAAAAGCTCATTGGTACAAATTTAACGTGCATTAAGTTAATTATTTTGACATTGCATTTAAGCACTTTAATTAATTAGAAGAGTATGTTAAGAATTAATTAATTTCAATGTTTTTTTTATTTTATTTGATTTTTATTTTTATTTAATTAGAAATTAATTAATTGAGTAAATTATTTATTTATGGATTTCTTTAGGTGGCAGTAATTTTATTTGGTGTGATATTGGTCAAAAGCAACTATAGTAAATCTTTTAGTTCAAAATTAGGCCTATCTCTGTATTTATGTTTTTTTTTCTTTTACAATAACACTCTTGGATGTATAACTAGTTTTAGTGGGATTATTAGTATAAAATACATTTTTATGGGATTTATCCCTTGTATATTATAAGTATTGAATAATAATAATAGTAGTGGACACCAACTTTTTCTGAGCCGGCAGTAAGAAGGTATTATAATGATTATTTGCTAGTATTATTTTAGAGAAATCCTTCTACCACCACTTATAACTATCTCTCTCTATTTATTAAACTTATGTCTTCTCTAATATCCAAACCCACTGAGATATAATCAGCTCTAACCATCTCTTATAATTTCAAGAACTACTTAGAAGGTAGCTCCTTCTTACAATTTTAATAGTTACATCATGATGTTGTATATTTGGTTATGATATACTTTTCTTTTTGTGAGACTAAAGAAAATTTTTACCTCCTCGTAGTTAATTGCTTATTATACACATTCTTTAGTTTAGTTTACTAATAAGAGTTGGATCCAATTATGGTGCGTATTTATTAGTTTCCAAAGGAGAAAATGAGAATTAGTCAAAGTATGAATGTATTATGCAATTGTATGTGAGAATTAAGTTGAGTATACACTTAGTAAATTGTCTTTGTTACCACCGTACTCTTTGGTTTGATTTATAAAAATTGATTTTAATATTTCATGTTCGTGGATAAGTTTGTTAGTCAAAGATATTGAAAGTTAAGCCCAAAGTATATATATATATCTGTATCTATGTGTGTGATTAGATTTGGTAGAAATTTTTTATTCTAATACAATACTTGTATTTATTACATTTTGATTACTTTGAAATAAATACCAAAGTATTGTTTTGTTTACTTTTGTGCGTATGATTATATAAGTATAATGCTTAAAGGAGACCTAGAGATATAACTTCAGTTCTAGGTTTGTTTTATTAATATCGATGCTTTGATCATGATAGTGCTCACGTTTACTCGTTTTTGTAAATAATGAAAGAAATACGATTTCCATAAAGTTAGTTTCTTTTTTTTGTGCTTAAAATGAACTTATTACCACAACTGCCACTACTTAGTATCATGTGATTATAAGAAAGCCAAAGATGTATTTCACTTTTTTTTAATAGCTCTAACTAAATTAAGATGCTACTTATCATGTCCGGAATCTTATATAAAGTTGTGTACTAGTGGCATTCGCCTAAAATGGTGTGCATATTAATCAAATAAAGTTTTCATGAAAAAATATTAGGATCACGTTAATTGTACTTTGAGTATTGAGCATTTCACAAGAGAGTGCGTAAAAGCTCAAAAATAAGGTAAGTAATATTACACCTGCAATGTAAGAAATTATTTATTCTGTGAACTTGTGGAATCCTTGAATTATACGAAAAGTTGTATTTGTTATTCTGTTATGCCTAAAGCATAAATATCTAGATCTGTTATTCCGACATACATGAGGCATGAACATGTGGTGTATTTATATTGCCTGACGAGTATTACTGAATAGGGTGTGGCGGGCCAGGGCCTAATTATCTGGTTCCTTCGGGAACATTATCTGGTTCCTTCGGGGACATTATTTTAGTTCTTTCTGGAACACTCTGATAGCGGTATGGGGAGGACCTCTGCAGTACGCAGAGGGGTTTGAAATGTATTTGAGACTCGAGACTTCCATATGACGGCTTATTATTAGTTATTAGTTATCTGAGTGGCTCAGTATGTGATTCATGGTCTTGTCAGGTAATACGAAATACACAAGGATCCCAATCATACCATTATCTGTTTTCTAGAATATGCACATTGCATTTGTACACGTTACTTACTGAGGTTTATACTCACAAACGTTCTTACATTGTAGATGATACTGCTCATATGTGAGTTTAGAGGAGGAGCACCGACTTTCTGACCGCGGCTTGTGTATATGGGCATTTTGATGCTGTGGTTTCCTGACTGAGAATTTTGTATCTGTTTTGACTGTGTGTACATTATGTATATTTTTATGAGAGGTCCACTTTATTGGTATGTATGTGTGTATAAATTATACTAAATGTAAAAATGAGTTGAGTTTTCCTTTTTCTTTCAGTAAGTTTAAAAAGTTTCAAATTTTCACTATTTATCAGTTTAAGTCGAGTAGCATGTCCTGATCTCACTAAATATTTTTACGAATATCTCTTACGTATGTGTGTTGAAATTTGGGGACATTGCAAGTAAAGATTTATTTTAACGCATCACAAGGACATTAGTAGATACAAGATGTTTTCCTACATGCTTATGTGTATTATTTCAGGTATATATTATTTATATAATTATTGTTTTGTTCATGAAAGACATAAGCATGACATAATCATTTAAGCATGATTTTTAGAGAAGTGAAGTTTTCCACGCATTAGATTTAAAGTAGTACCAATGTGCTGATTTTACGAGATATGTTTTAAATACAGTGTTTAGTCTGTCTATGTTGGGTAAGTATGGTTTGCACAGGTATCCTTTCCGCATAGGTGGGCACGGCTTACAGACTGCTGGGACTGAGCATTATATTATGAGATTTATTAGGTGCATTACTTAGTCAGTCTGTGTTGGATAGGTATGGTTCACATTGGCCATGTGTTTTCTTTCCGCACAGGTGGGCATGGCCTACCGACTGCTGCGACTTTGTAATGTACTTAAGGGCCCTATAAACAAACGTTTTTTTAGAAAAGTGCATCAAAATAAAAAGTTATGAAAGAAAGAGTACAATGGGAATTTCAATGAAGTTTATGCATAAAACACGTTCACGAGCATGCATAATCTTTATTTACTGAGCATTAGCACATTTAGTTTCTGTGACGCAGGTGAAGAGATATATGATGTATAGAGTTCCTGGTTGACTAGCACGCTTTTTTGTCGCCATGATCATACAGATGTAGACGAGCTTGACTTGTGGGTAGTGTTTTCTTTGTATTTTGTTATTCTGGTATGTTGTAAATATTACTACTGATGGCAAGATAAACTGATAAGGAGTTTTTGGTTGTATATTTTGTAAAAAACACTTTCAAAAAGTAATGCCATGCAGTTTCTTTTGTTTTAGAGCTTGAAATGTTTATATTTGGCCCACCTTTTTGCAAAACTAAAAATATAGTTTATGAAAGAATAATACTTCATAGTTTGACCTATATAATCATATACATAAGCTAGGGGGTGTTACAGTTTGTCCTAAATGTAGGAGGACTCATCATGGAGAGTGTTTAATGGGTTCTGGAGCTTGCTTCTGCTGGATATTCCGAAAATAAATTTCCGAAAAAACGATTTTACCGAAAACGATTTCCGCAGTTTTGTAAACAAATCAAGAACGTAGCGGAATTGGTATTTTAAAATTTTTTTGAAATTTTACAAAACAAAATAAACAGGATCGTTGATCTAACATAAATCAATTCATGGATCTTGGTTTAGATAAAACCTGGAAGCGCTTCACAAC
>JXTC01000460.1:202306-230951 GCA_002914845.1 Trema orientale
ATACGTATGTACTGATCCACGTTATGTTTGTAAATAATGCTATCTATCCATAGAGTTTTAAAGAAAACAAAAAGTTCAAATTAACCCGTATTTTTTGGAAAAACAAATATAGGATTATTTTCTACAAGTAACGGCTCTTCAAAAGAGAGAGTTAATAATTTCTACTAGTATTATGTGGATAAGTAGGGCGTTACAGTCAGACACTTCGACGATTGGAGACTTCATCAATCCCGTTGAAATAGACAACACTACATTCTATGGCAAAATAAAGTATTCCATCTTCATTTGCAGAATGTGAACTTTTAATTTAGACATAATGAAATAAAGAATTTAGTCTCTCACATGTAAACACTTTACATGAATAATTCTTTATTACTCATTATTAGTCATGGAAATTTTTAGACGTTTGCACAATAGAAAACATAAACATCACATGTATATAATTGGAACATAATATGGAATTTATGTACAACAAGTAGATAACACTTAAATCCAATAAACATTGTTTAAAATGCCAAATTAAGAAACTGCTTTCTAGGGCATATTCCCAACAGCTTCTTGTGTGAAAAATCTGGACACTTTGCAAAGAATTGTGCAAATTCTACAGATGAACAGAAGAAAGTACCGGCTCGTGTGTATAGGAAGACCGAAGAAGATGCCGAGGCGGACCCATCTATTGTAGTAGGTGAGATTCTTATTTCTGGTATTCCTATTCATGCATTAATAGATTCAGGGGCTACACATTCATTTGTATCACCTGCATTTGTGAGGAAATTGGGCAAAATACCAGAGTACTTGAATTTCAAATATTGTGTGACCATTTCATTTGGAGAAGCTTTATGTTCTGATCAAGTTCGTAAGGCATGTACAATCCAAATAACTGATAAAGACTTGTGTGTAGATTTGATAGTATTGGATATACAAGATTTTGAGATTATTTTTGGTATGGATTGGTTATCTAAATACGATGCTACTATTGATTGCTATAAGAAGAAAGTAGTATTTCAGCCACCAAGTATAGAGAAGATCACTTTTGTTCGTACCAGTGGAAACTCGATGATTTCAATCGTTTCCTCAATAAAAGCAAGGAAGTTACTAGAGAATGGATACATGGGTTACATGGCAAACATAATGGATACTAGAGAAGAGTTAAAAGTGAAGCCTTAGGAAATTCCGGTAGTTAACGAATTTTGTGATGTATTTCCTGAAGATTTGCTTGGGTTATCACCGGATAGAGAAATAGAGTATGATATTGATTTAGGATACTTCTTTTCATATTCCTTCAGTTGCCTAGAGGCGTAAGCAATGACTTTGCCATTTTAATGAGAACACATCCTAGACCATTCTTTGAGGCATCGCTGTAAACAACAAATCCTCCTGATCCAGACGGTATTGAAAGTATAGGAGCTGTTACTAAACGATACTTCAATTCCTCAAAATTCCTTTCACAATTATCATTCCATTGAAACTTCACATTCCTCTAAATTAGTGGAGATGGATTTGAAAAGCAAACTTGAGTACTAAGGAACCAATTGGAAATCACCAGTGCCAGTACATTACCACTTGTGAGTTTTTATGTGTTTTTCTTTTTCTTTTGCTCGAGAACGAGCAAAATCTTAGGTTTGGGGTGTGTCAACTCCTTAAAAGTGGAGTTATCTATGTGATATCTCAAATTCCTAAACGACACTCAGTTTCTCATATAATTAAAGAGCCAATAATATCATGTGATTCCACATCATTTTATGTCAGTGTCATTTTGTGCATACAATATTTTAGTACTTACTTTAGAATATTTGTTATTTTTACTAACTGATATCTACTACGAAACTTTGCAGTGGAATGCTCATTCTAGGTTCTTGGTACAAGTCTGACATATATTAAGTCAATTATAATGATTATTTGATATTTTATTGATAAAAAAAGGGCATGATATAAATTAATTAATTTGAATGTGACATATGGGTTTAAGTCTTTGAGGTTGCTTTTAATTATGACATTAATATTTTGGCCAAATTGCTTATTGAATATGTGTGATTTTTCTAGTCACATACTAGTTTCTAGATTTTCTAATCTTCCCTATATATAAATTTCTATTAAGTATTTAATTTACAATTGTTTGGTCTGATCTGGTTAATATTACTAAATACAATAATTATATGTAATAGTGTATTCTTAAAAGAAAGAAAAAAAAAAGAAAAAAGAAAGAAAGGGTGACCAACTTAGTCTAAGTCAGTAAATCACTTTTAAATAGTATACCTTGTTGTTATTGTTGGGTTTGGAAATCCAGAAACTCTTCATTGCTTATCTGTACCCCTCTCTATTCCTTTTGTATGAGGTATATAAGTGGTGAAAGAAGTTAGCTTCTTTTTTGTTGTCTTAAAGAACTTTAAACACTTAAAATGATTGAAGGTAATTAATGGTATTAGAAATCATATATATTCTAAGAAACCTTTATCCCTCGTTATTTTGTTTTATTTTAGAGCCTATACTTTGTATGATATATATATGTTTATATATATTGAACTCTTAGAGAAATTATTGTATTACCCATAGCGAGAAAAATTGGATCAAATTATTTTGGATGATTTCAAGCTTTGATTTAACTTTTCGTACTTCTGTTATTTTACTTTTTAAGGAATTTGCATTGTATTATGTTAAAAGAGAAGGTTAAGCTTATTAAACTTTTAGGAATTAAGTTTGAGTTTAATAGATTAATTTTTTTATAGTTTGTATGTGCAATTTTGTTGATATTTCGGAAAGAAGAAAAAGGCACAAGTCAGGTTTATATGAATCTTGTTTTAAGTGGAATGTCACTTCAATTTATTTAATGGTACTAGTTATATGGAAGGAAAGTTATGACAATAATAATGGAGTAGTATTCGTATGTAGTCACTTCAATTTATTTTATGGTACTAGTTATATGGAAGGAAAGTCATGATAAGAATAATGGAATAGCACTCGTATGCATCAGACTTCCATCTTTCCTTATTATTAAAGACGTCATAGTGTAACGTCCCCCAATTCCACACACGTACGTGAGAGATATTCGTAAAAATATTTAGTAAGATCGGGAGACGTTACTCGACTTAGAACTGAAAGATAGTGAAAATTTAAAACTTTTTAAACTTCCTGAAAAAAAAGAGAAATTCTACTCATAATTATACATACATATATACACTTTGGCAAAGTGGGCCTCTCATAAAATATAGATAATATACACACACTCAAAATAAATACAAAATTCTAAGTCAAAAAACTACAGGGTCAAAATTCTCATATACACAATCCGTAGTCAGAAAGTAGACGCTCCTCCTCTAATCTCAAACATCAGTAGTACCCTCTGCAATGTAAGAATATAGGTGAGTATGAAACTCAGTAAGTAACGTATGCAGATGTAGAGTGCATATAACAGAGAATAGATAATTATATGATTGGGATCCCTGTGTATATTATATTGCCTGACAAGACCATGAATTGCATACTCAGCCACTCAGAGAACATGTAACATATCATGAGCTATATGGACATCTCGAGCCTCAGAAAGTCCCCTCTGTGTACAGCAGAGGTCAACCCCATACCGCCATCAGAGTGTTCCCAAAGGGACCATAGTATCCCCGAAAGGACCAGAGTGTTCCCGAAGGAACCAGAATGTCCCCGAAGGAACCATATCACATATTTGGGCGCTGGCCCGCCACACCCTATTTACCAATACTCGTTAGGCAATATAAATACACCACGTATTCATGTCTCATGTAAAGCATAATGACAGATATGTATGTACATATATGCACAAATTCAACATTCAAAAATTTCATATTCACAGATTCCACAGATTCACAGAAACAGAGAATTTCTTATATTGCAGGTGTGACATTACTTACCTTGCTTCCGAGCTCTTATGTGTTATTCAGTGAAATACTCTTTGCTCTAGGTACAATTGACATGGCCCTATTAATTTTCAAGTAATAGATTTCTTCATTAAGCATATAATACCATCAAACTAATTTATTAGCTTTGGCCTAATGAAAAGAAATATATATATATATAACTATCCCTTAAACATTTCCAAATAAAGGTAAATAAATCACTAAGCAATTAAATGATATATAAAGATTTTCCAAACTCCAAGTTTTCACACATTACTTACCTGGTTCACACTAAACCTTGCAAGAGTTCATAAAAATTATTATATCACTAAACATACTTGTGGCAGCAGAAAAAAAAAAAAACTTTATCCAATATATTAACCTTTATTAGGGAATAACATTAAGTAGATTTTCAAGGCTTAACTATATATATATATCGCATACAAAAGCATGCACTAATCACGAAACTACATTAATTAATATATTTAAATTAGCTTCAAATCTTAAAGTTATAATTGCCTTACTTTTTATAACTCTCGGATAAGCAATTTCATGAATAAGCATAGGGACAAAACTATCATAAGAGTATTAAAATTAGTTAATTCCTACTTTCACTAAAAAGTCATACAATACATGTTTCAACTCATTGAAACTAGGATAACTACTAGTATTATAAAGTTTAATCGAAAACCCACAGTTTTATTGGTGAAGTACTCTTCCATTGATTAATATATAAAAGTACACACAAGTCACAATAACAACGTACAGCAACTCTACAAATCAATAATCCATACATCATCACATAAATTCATGGATATTAATTACACACACAAGACCAGGTAATATATATATCAAGTATCTTTTTGAAAAGTAAAAAGTAAAACACATAGCAGTGATTATTATAAAAAAAAAAGTATTACTTTTTCTGCCAACTATTATAGTAAAAAGAAAGAAGCTTACTTTTCTACTAATTGAAGGCTGGTGGGGATTAGGCTCGTACCTCAAACAACTGTACCCTTTTTTTTTTTTTATATTACAATAGAGTTTCAGAGAGAATAGAGGAAGGTGAAGGTGGAATAATGATGTGCGGTTGAAAGTTATAGAAACTCCTAGAGCAAAATGGTATTATTATAGGCTAGTATAGGTATTAGTAGCCGACTTTTGTTAAGTCGGTTAAACCACTTTCGCATTTTTTTTTAACTATTATTATTATTATTATTATTATTGTGTAATAATGAGTAAAAACAAGACTTAATAATTAAGTCTAACACTTAAATATAATTAACACAACTGAAAGATGAGATGAACTAGTTTCCCATATAAATAACATAACAATAATTAAATTCAAACAATAATTTAAGTATATTATACAAAAAAAATATAATAGATTTACCTATTAAATCATTATTTTTAATGCAACAAAATAATAATCTTGGTCATGTTGAAATAATTGATTTACTAAAAGCACACTTGTAATATTATTATAGTTAACTTAAGGCACGTCAAACTTGTACCCTGAGTCTGCACGAGCATTTCACTGTAAGAATTTCTTAATAATGATGTTAATAAAATAACCAAAATTTTAAAGTAGAATCTTTAGAATTATATGGGTATAAATGACATAAATAATTAATGTAATGTCATGTCATTATTGGCTATTTTTCTATGTGAGGAACTGGGTGTCACATTGAATTCCGGGTTATCACACATAGATTCTTAGGTGAGGTTGACAGTAGTTCACTTTAATTCTCCTAGTTCTAAGAGTTTGTTAAGTTCTGGGATACTAATGTTTATGAGTTAGTTTCTATATTTTGCTTCATTTTCATGAAGATTACTCTTGAACAGATCTTATTAATTTCTTCAAAAAGTTTTGGTTTTGAAAAATGAGAGTACTAGTTTTTGTTACATCAATTGTATAATGCTCTAAAAGAGTATGTCTTTGTCATCATACTAGGAACACGTCAATAGTATCTAGAGCAAAGAGCATTTCACGGAAAAATCATATAAAGGCTTAGAATCGAAGTAAGTAACGTCACACCTGCAATGTAAGAAATTCTTTGTTTCTGTGAATTTGTGAAATTTGTGGATATAGAATCTGTGAATATGTGTACATACGTATTTATCATTCAACTTTGCATGAGACATGAATACGTGGTGTATTTATATTGTCTGACGAGTATTGGTGAATAGGGTGTGGCGGGCCAGCACCCAAATATATGATACGGTTCCTTCGGGGACACTCTGGTTCCTTCAGGAACACTCTGTTCCTTTCGAGGACACTATGGTTCCTTCGGGAAAACTCTAACGGTGGTAAAGAGTGGGTCTCTGCTGTACACAGCGGAGATTTTTTTTGGGCTCGAGACATCCATATAGCTCATGATATGTTATATGTTCTTTGAGTGGCTCAGTATGCAATTCACGGTCTTGTCAGGCAATATAATATACACAGGGATCCCAATCATATGATTATCGGTTCTCTGTCATATGCACTCTCTATTTGCATACGTTACTTACTGAGTTTTATACTCATAAATATTCTTACATTGCAGAGGGTACTGATGCTATGTAAGTTAGAGAAGGAGTGCCGACTTTCTGACCGCGGCTTGTGTACATGAGCATTTTGATGCTGTGATTTCCTGACTGAGAATTTTGTATATATTTTGAGCATGTGTACATTATGTATATTTTATGAGAGGCCCACTTTGTAAGAGTGTATATATATATACATTGGAGTCTATATAATTATGAGTGGAATTTTCCTTTTTCTTCAGGAAAGTTTAAAAAAACTTTTAAATTTTCACTATTTTATCGGTTATAAGTTGAGTAGTATCTCCCGATTTCATTAAATAATTATACAAATATCATTACGTACGTGTGTGAAATCGAGAGATATCACAGTTAGTATCAGAGCTTATGTTTTAAAATGATTCTGAAGACCACTTATATACACACATCGAGAAGGAAATGATGCCTCACTCCTCTGTAAGTTTTTGACATGCAATTTAATATCTGTTATAAATTTTTTTAATTGCATTCATATTCTGGTAATGAATATTATCGGCTATAATTGGAGCTATGGATTCTGGGTGTTAGGATATCAATATGGTGACTACTCTGGGTCAAGATAATTTCAGAAGGGTGATCTTCTTCACAGGGTGGTAATCAGGATAAACAGTTAGCTTCTTTAATACAAAACATATTGGAGCAGCATATGAGACATGAAAATCAACCTAACCCTCCACCACCACTACCACCACAGCAATGAAAGGATACTAGTGAGAGTGTTAGGGAGAGACTCAGAAAACTCCAGCCTTTGACATTTGATGGTGGGGTTGATCCGATTCAGGCAGAGCAGTGGATTAGGACCATTGAGCGTATGCTCGCTTATGCCAAGGTTCCCGATGCTGATAAGGTTCCTTATGCTAGTTTTATGCAGAGACATCATGCCGAATACTGGTGGGATACTATGAGCACTATTCACGATATTACTACTATGACTTGGGAACGGTTTAGAGAGCTATTCTATTGAAAGTATTTTACTAATGCCATGAGAGCCAACAGAAGGGTAGAATTTGCCAATCTGAAACAGGGAGAGACGTCTGTTGTGGAATACATCTGCAAATTCGATGACTTATCACGACATGCACCTCATATGGTTGCCACCAATGAGCTCAAGGTAGAACAGTTCATGCAAGGTCTGAGGAAGACTATTGTCTGAGATTTGAAATCAGGTGGAATTCGAGGAAAACCATTTGCTCAGATTGCAGACAAGGCATTAGATGCTGAGCAAGCAGAAAAGGATGTTTTGGATGAGGAAAAGATTAGGAGAGAAAGACTGGCTAGAGAAATTCAAAGAGGCTTCAGACCCAGTTTTCAGGGAAATAGAGGAGGACCGATTCATAGTCAACGTCCTAAGGATATGAAGAAGAAGGGAGCTCCAGCTCAACAGACCAGATCTGATCAGGGCAATCGTCCCAGAACTTACCGGTGGACTACCACTACTACTATACTACATTGCCCATCAAGTGGGAAGAATCATTCTGGAGAATGTCGTAAGGGTGCAGGATTATGCTACAAATATGGTAAAAGTGGTAATTTTATTAAGAACTACTCTGAAATGAAAAATGATTAGAAGAAGCTTGGTGGAAGGTTGTATGCTATTGCTGAGATAGATGTTGAGAAGAAACTCAGGCAGAACCATCTGTTATCACAGGTGAGATATTTATTTTTGGCATCATAGCTCATGCATTAATAGATTCAGGATCCACGCATTTACATGCGTCATTAACATTTGTGAGGAGATTGGGTTGTCCTGTAGATCAGATGAGTACTCCATTTGGTGCCATACTTCCCTCTGGAGAGGTTATGTATTCAGACAAAATTTTAAGAGCCTGTCCTGTTATGGTGAATGATTGATAGTTATTTGCGGACTTGATTGTGCTTGATATGAATGATTATGAAATCATTTTAGGTATGGATTGGCTATAAAAGTATTATGTTAAGATTGATTGTAAAAAGAGGATTGTGACATTACATCCTCCAGATACTGATCAATTTATACTTTTGGGTACTCAAAATAAAACAAAGTTTCCTTTGATATCATTAATGAAAGCTCATAAATTATTAGAAAAAGGTTGTGCAGGATATTTGGCCAATATTGTTGATATGTCGATGGAGTAAATATTAAGACCAGAAGATATGTTGGTTGTGCAAGATTTTCTGGATGTGTTTCAAGAGGAGTTGCCAGGTTTACCACCTGTAAGAGAAATAGACTTTGCTATTGATTTGGTACCAGGTACTGCACCTATTTCTAAGACACCTTACAGGATGGCGCCAGTAGAGTTAAAGACTCAGTTATAGGAATTACTAGACAAAGGATTTGTACATCCCAACTTTCACCATGGTGTGCGCAAGTTTTGTTTGTAAAAAAGAAAGACGGCACTATGCGATTGTGTATTGACTATAGAGAGATTAACAAGGTAACTATTAAAAATAAGTATCCCCTACCTCGCATCATCGCATCGATGATTTGTTTGATCAACTATAGGGTGCTTCTGTATTTTCAAAGATTGATTTGAGGTCTGGTTACCATCAGTTGAGAGTCAGAGAGGAAGACATTTTGAAGACTACCTTTAGAACTTGGTATGGTCATTATGAGTTTTTGGTGATGCCATTTAGTCTGACTAATGCTCCAACAACATTTATGGACCTGATAAACAGGATATTTAAGAAATTTCTAGATAAATTTGTTATTGTATTCATCGATGATATTTTAGTATACTCACGATCTAGAGAGGAGTATAAAGAGCATTTGAGAATCACCTTTCAGATATTGGAAGAAAAGGAGTTATATGCTAAATTCAAGAAATGTGAGTTCTAGTTAGAAAAAGTGTCATTCCTTAGTTACGTTATTTCTTAGGATGAGATTTTTGTTGACCCAGCCAAGGTTGAGGCAGTTAATAATTGGTCTAGACCTACCAACGTTACAGAGGTAAGAAGTTTCCTAGGTTTAGCCGGTTATTACAAAAGGTTTGTGAGGGAGTCTCTAAAATAGCTATGCCACTTACACAGTTGACTAGGAAGAGTAACAAGTTTCTATAGATTGATGAGTGTAAGAAGAGTTTTCAAGAATTGAAGCAGAGATTAATTTCAGCACCAGTCCTGACTATACCTTTGGGTACAGAGGAGTTTGTTATTGATAGTGATGCTTCAAAACAAGGTCTGGGATGCGTTCTTATGAAAAATGGGAAGGTTATTGCTTATGCTTCAAGACAGTTAAAGGATTATGAACACAACTATCCTACGTATGACTTAGAACTGGCAGCAGTGGTACTTGCATTGAAGATTTGGCAGCATTATCTTTATGGAGTACATTGTGAAATTTTCACTGATCATAAAAGTCTGAAGTATCTATTCACTTAGAAAAAATTAAATATGAGACAAAGACGTTGGCTAGAATTGGTAAAAGATTATGATTGTGACATTAGTTATCATCCAAGAAAAGCCAATGTTGTGGCGGATGCACTCAGCAGAAAATCATCTCATAGTTTGGCAGCTTCACATGAATTAGAGAAACCTTTGCAGGAGAATTTATGCAAATCCGGTATCGAGCTAATTAAAAATTATCTGCTATGACGTTACAGTCTACCCTATTAGATAAGATTATACAGGTCCAGAAGGAAGATCCTGAGTTGATTGGATATGAAGAATTAGTACAGTATGGAAAAAAGTCAGATTTCAGTAATTCTGCTGAAGGAGTAATCAGATTCCAGGGTAGACTTTGTGTACCAGATGACAGAAATATCAAGGAAGAAATTATAACAGAAGCACATAATACTCCATATTCAGTCCATCCAGGTACTACTAAAATGTACAACAATTTGAAAAGTCTTTACTGGTGGGCATGAATGAAAAAGGAAATTTTCAAGTTTGTGGAACATTGATTAACATGTCAGCAGATTAAGGCTGAGCACAAGAGACCGGCAGGAGAGCTATAACCACTCCCTTTACCTTAGTGGAAATGGGAGGAGATCGCTATGGATTTTGTGGTTGGGTAACCAAAGACAGTATCTCGTCAGAATGCAGTTTAGGATATAGTTGACAGACACAATAAGGTAGCTCACTTTTTTTCGATTTCTATGACCTACTCTATGGATAAACTTGCAGCATTGTACATTAAGGAGATTGTTAGACTTCATGGAATTCCAGTTTCCATAATCTCAGATAGAGATGCCAGATTTACTTCAAAGTTCTGGGAGAGTGTACAACGGTCTTTGGGAACTAAATTGAAATTTAGTACTACATTTCATCCTCAGACAGATGGTCAAGCTGAGAGGACAATTTAGATATTAGAAGATATGCTCAGAGCTTGTGTCATGGATTTCCAGGTGTTATGGAACTATTACCTACCTCTGACTGAGTTCTCTTATAATAACAGCTTTCAAGCGACGATTGGTATTGCACCCTATGAGATGTTGTATGGTAGGAGATGTAGATCTATAGTCCACTAGAATGAAGTTGGAGAGCGACGTTATTTGGACCCTGATATTGTTAGAGATACAGCTGAGGCAGTTGAGAAGATCAGAAAACGTATGATAGCAGCTCAAAGTAGACAGAAATTTTATGCAGATCCAGAACGTCGGCCTTTACATTTTTCTGTTGGTGATAAAGTATTTCTCAAAGTGGCCCCTATGGAAGGTGTTATGAGATTTGGAAAGAAAGGAAAGCTGAGCCCGAGATTTATAGGTCCTTATGAAATCCTTGAGAAAGTTGGGAATATCTTACAAGCTTGCCCTACCTCTAGAGTTATCAGGTTTACACAATATCTTCCATGTTTCTATGTTGAGAAAGTATGTATCAGATCTATCCCATGTTCTTAGTCAAAAGCCACTTGAATTGGACCCAAAGTTAACTTATGAAGAATACCCCGTTCAAATTTTAGACAAAACAGAGAAAGAATTGAGAAACAAAAAGATTCCTTTAGTGAAAGTTCTGTGGCGAAACTATTCTGTTGAGGAGGCAACGTGGGAATGGGAAGATGAAATGAGAAAGCAATATCCACAGCTTTTTGGTTAAAAAATTTCAGGGACAAAATTTTTAGTAGGAGGGGAGGATTGTGATATCCCAAATTCCTAAACGACACCTAGTTTCTCACATAATTAAAGAGCCAATAATAACATATGATTCCGCATCATTTTATGTCAGTGTCATTTTGTGCGTACAATATTTTAGTACTTACTTTAGAATATTTGTTATTTTTACTAACTGATATCTACTAAGAAATTTTGCAGTGGCATGCTCGTTGTAGAGGCTCTTGGTACAAGTCTGACGTGTATTAAGTCAATTATAATGATTATTTGACATTTTATTGATAAAAAAAGGGGCATGATATAAATTAATTAATTTGAATGTGATATATGGGTTTAAGTCTTTGAAGTTGATTTTAATTATGATACAAATTACTTATTGAATATGTGTGATTTTTCTAGTCACATACTAGTTTCTAGATTTTCTAATCTTCCCTATATATAAATTTCTATTAAGTATTTAATTTATAATTGTTTGGTCTGATTTGGTTAATGTTATTACATACAATAATTATATGTACTAGTGTATTCTTAAAAGAAAAAAAAAAAAGAAAAAAAGGGTGACCGACTTAGTCTAAGTCGGTAAATCACTTTTAAATAGTATACCTTGTTGTTATTGTTTGTTTTTGGGAATCCAGAAACTCTTCATTGCTTATCTGTACCCCTCTCTATTCCTTTTGTATGAGGTGTATAAGTGGTGAAAGAAGTTAGCTTCCTTTTTATTGTCTTAAAGCACTTTAAATATTTGAAAGGATTGAAGGTAATTAATGGTATTAGTAATCATATATATTCCAAGAAATCTTTATCCCTCGTTATTTAATTTTATTTTACAGCCTATACTTTGTATGATATATATATATGTTTATATATATTGAACTCTTAGAGAAATTATTGTATTATCCATAGCGAGAAAAATTGGATCAAACTATTTTGGATGATTCCAAGCTTTGATTTAACTTTTCGTACTTCTGTTATTTTACTTTTTAAGGAATTTGTGTTATATTATATTAAAAGAGAAGGTTAAGCTTATTAAACTTTTGGCAATTAAGTTTGAGTTTAATAGGTTATTTTTTTTTATAGTTTGTATGTGCAATTTTGTTGATATTTCGGAAAGAAGAAAAAGGCACAAGTCAGGTTTATATGAATCTTATTTTAAGTGGAATGTCACTTCAATTTATTTAATAGTGCTAGTTACATGGAAGGAAAGTTAGGACAAGAATGATGGAGTAGTACTTGTATGCAGTCACTTCAATTTATTTTATGGTACTAGTTATATGGAAGGAAAGTCATGATAAGAATAATGGAATAGCACTTGTATGCATCAGACTTCCATCTTTCCTTATTATTAAAAGATGCTATATATTCTTAGGTGAAGTTGATAGTAGTTCACTTTAATTGTCCTACTTGTAAGATTTTGTTAAGTTCTTGGATACTAATGTTTATGAGTTAGTTTCTATATTTTGCTTCATTTTCATGAAGATTACTCTTGAACAGATCTTATAAATTTCTTCAAAAAGTTTTAGTTTTGAAAAATGAGAGTACCAGTTTTTGTTACATCAATTGGATAATGATCAAAAAGAGTATTTCTTTGTCATCATACTAGGAACACGTCAACAATATCTAGAGCAAACAGCATTTCACGGAAAAATCATATGAAGGATTAGAATCGAAGTAAGTAATGTCACACCTGCAATGTAAGAAATTCTTTATTTCTGTGAATTTGTGGAATTTGTGGATATAGAATCTGTGAATATGTATACATACGTATTTATCATTTAGCTTTGCATGAGACATAAACACGTGGTGTATTTATATTGTCTGACGAGTATTGGTGAATAGGGTGTGACGGGCCAGTGGCCAAATATATGATATGGTTCCTTCGGGGACACTTTGGTTCCTTCGGGAACACTTTGGTCCTTTTAGGATACTATGGTTCCTTCGGGAATACTCTGACAGCAGTATAGGGTGGACCTCTGCTGTACACAGAGGGGATTTTTCTTGGGCTCGAGACCTCCATATAGCTCATGATATATTATACATTCTCTAAGTAGCTCGGTATGCAATTCACGGTCTTGTCAAGCAATATAATATGCACAGGGATCCCAATCATACGATTATCTATTCTCTATCATATGTACTCTTCATTTGCATACGTTACTTACTGAGTTTTATACTTACAAATATTCTTACATTGCAGAAGTTACTGATGCTATGTGAGTTAGAGGAGGAGTGCCGACTTTCTGACTGCAGCTTGTGTATATGAGCATTTTGACGCTGTGGTTTCCTGACTAAGAATTTTGTATCTGTTTTAAGTGTGTGTGTAGATTATGTATATTTTATGAGAGGCCCACTTTTTAAGAATGTATATATGTATACATTGGAGTATGTATAATTATGAGTAGAATTTTCCTTTTTTTTCAAGAAAGTTTAAAAAAAGTGTTAAATTTTCACTATTTTATCAGTTCTGAGTCAAGTAACATCTCCCGATTTTACTAAATATTTATACAAATATCATTACGTGCATGTGTGAAATCGAGGGATGTCACATTCTAGTACTAATTTTCCTTAGATTTTGCAATGTTCTAGTTTATATTAAATTGTTTCAAGTATTTTTCTTGTTATTTTGAAGTTTTGTGTAAATAGGAGAATGAAACAAGGTGTTTGATAGAAAATGAGGTGAATGTGTGACTCACATTAGGTTTTTCAAATCATTGGAATCGAAGTTGAATCGGGTATGGTTGTAACGCAACAAAAATGAGGCAAATCAGAGCTCAAACGAAGAAATGACACACCCGGGAAGTCGCGACGCCAAACCAGCCGAAAAGTAGCACTGCAGCACCAAAATTTGCACCGTAGTGCCAACTCTCAAGAATTTTTGGTACTCCAACACTAAAAATGGCACTGCGGCAGCACCCCCTATGCCCTGAGTCAATAATTTATGACTGAGATCAATTTTTTGACGATCTAAGGGGTCTAAATTCAGCCCACCTTAGGTTTGCAAGAGCCACCTCTTTAAAACTCTATCTTTAGGATTGAAAGACGCATGTTGGGATAGAGAAAAAGAGATGGAGGAAACCATGAAAGGAGAAGAAGAAAAGGAGGAAGAAGAAGAAGATATGCTCTATTCCTCTATTTCCTGATCTCCTCCACAACATCAACACCGCTCTTTGTTCATACCATCTTTTATTTATTTTTTTGTGAGTTTTCTCTTTGTATTTTACATATTTCGAGAGTGATATTATTGAGAGCGAATCTTTGAGGGAGGATTCAAGAGAGCAAGAACCAAGTTTGGAGGAAGAGATTGACAATCTCCATGAACACCTTTAAGCTCTTCAAAGAGGAGGAATTCTAAAAATCTTTTCTCTTTGATATTTGTATTTATTGATTTTTTTGGATTAAAATGCTATTGTTTTCAATTTATATTATGAGCTAAATATTTCTTTGTCTAGTTTTACTATGTGAACCAAATTTCAATATTTTGTTTGCTTATTTCTCTCTTATTTTATTAATCTAAACCATTGTTGAGTTATTGTCTACGCTCAAAATATACTAGCGGCTATCACAGTATAGATTAAGGTGTCGATCCCATAGAGAAGTAAATCAACAATAAAAGGTAACGAAAAATAGAAAGAAAAATTGAAAATAAAAATAAACTGAGTAATAAATTAAAATAATCACAAAATAATAAATGAAAAATACCAATATGAGAAAACAAGACTTCAAGATTCACCTAATTGCTCGCCTAACTGTTACCAACTTCGATTCCTATTTATCATTCAATTATATGTTTCACATCCCAAATACATAACCGGAAAATATAGCAATTAAGAACAATATTAGTCTAAAGTATTCAATACGAGAAATTCTTCTAATTAACACCAAAATAATATATCTTATTAGTTATCTAAGATCGACAATATATCATAGAGATAATACTGCAATAAAAGATCAACTAATAAAATAAATATAATTATAATCTAGTTTAAATCACCACATAAAGAAAGTATGACTGAATTTATATGAGAAACTAGAAAATAATATATTGAAAATAAAAATATTGAAGAATTTAACAAACCAAATATATAAGCGTTGAAGCACTCTCAGGAATCAAAGCTGGAAAACAGAAAAACTACACAATCAAGATCATCTCTCTAGCCTCTCTAAAAACTAGCCTGACATTGAACTCATCTCACACTCTCTCTCTAGAAAAAGTAGAGTTTTCTCTTTCAAAATTGGTGTGTATTTTTCCTCTCGCGTTTTGGATATTTATAGCTGAGGTTGGAGTGTTGTGCAAGTTCCCATGTCTCTAAAGATGACTTCTGATTGGCTGGATGATGTGTTAAACTCACACAATTCTCTCTTTCTCTTTCTCTCTCTTCCTCTTTTTTATTCACGTTTTCTGGGCAATGAGATGTGATCGGGTACGGGAGAAACACGTGAACTCGGCACGAAAATCGCGCTTGATTGGCTGGAGTGAAAGTCAAAGTCCATGGAATGAGGTGGCGATTGATGAATGGCTAAAAATTCAGTTGCATGAGAGGCGCGAATCACTGGATCCGGCACGGACTGGAACTGCTGCAGCCGCGGGGCCCGCATGTCTCCTGGCGACTCATGCGCCTTCTCCTCCGCGTGATGCGCACGCACCCGCCTGGTGCTCTTGAGGCTCGATCCGACGGCCAGGAAGCTACCCTTCCACATGCGCACGCCTGGGTTTTTGTTTTTCCGTTTTTCTTTTTTTTTTGTTTATTTTGTTTCCTTTTTTTTTAAATCTGAAACAAAATAAAATAAAACAAATCATTATCTAAATTAAATAAATTCCTAATCTAATTAAATCAAACTAAATTATCCTAAATTAAACTAAATAAAATTAAATACCTAAAATCTAATAAAATTATATCTAAATACTAAAAATCAAATTAACTATAAAATAACCTAAATTAAACTAAAATTATTCAAAAACACACAAAATAGGTATTTTTAATAGGTATTTTTCCTATTTTGAGAGCTTGAGGAAAAGACACTTTGACCGGAAATTTCTTTTCAGCTTCTTGTGGAGGAGCATCTTGAGTACTATCCAAGGTGGTAGTGTTACTTGGTAGAGTTGGACTATCTAAAGTCTTACCACTTCGAGTAGTAATGGAATTGACTTCTTTAATATTTTGCGTATTAGCGCCAGAGGTTTGTGCCAAGTGTTACCCCTTTGGATTAGCCTGAGGTTGGGCAGGAAATCTTCCACGCTCTTGTACAGTAAGAGCACTAGTCAGCTTAGTTATCTGACTCTTAATCTTTTTATTCTCTTCCACCACCTGTGTAAGTACAGACTCAAACTTTTGATTAGTTTTATTATGTGCCTCCATAAATGCCTGAAGTGTTTCCTCTAAAGGATTTCTATTGGGTCGTGCATTGTATTGAGGTGCAGAGTAATTCCTAGGTGGTGGTGCCTCAGTGTTCCAGTTATTGGTACTAGATGACGCAGGTTAGTTTTGGTCAGACCTCCAGCTAAAGTTTGGGTGGTTTCTCCAACCAGGATTGTACGTGTCGGAGTACGGTGAGAAAGGCTTTCTAAACGTTCCTAAGGCATTGCATTGTTCTTCATAAACCCCTCTCATCTCACTGTAAGTTGGGCAATCATGAGCTAAGTGTTCCACTCCCCCACAGACAAAACATGTAGCTTGAGATTCCACCCTAGCAACCGTATGTGTGACTCTACTATCTCTAGTTTTCAAAGCCTCTAATTCCCTAGTCGCAGCTTCTAGTTGGGCTTTAAGGCTATCTTCTTCCCTAAGATGGTAGATTCTGGTTGGTCGTGACCTATTAGTGCTATCAGTAGTACTAGGTCCAGTCCACGTGTGGGCTTTCTCAGCTAACTCATCCAGGTAGTCTATCGCTTCATCTTGGTCTTTTTGTAGGAATTCTCCATTGCACATCATCTCTATAAATTGGCGCTCCCTAATGGTTAATCCCTCGTAGAAATAACTTACTAGTCGCCAATTTTCGTACCCATGGTATGGGCACATGTTCAGTAACTCTTTGAATCTCTCCCAGGCTTGATATAAAGTTTCGCTATCTTTTTGGGAAAAAGTTGAGATCTGTCTTTTAAGGCTACTGGTCTTATGGTGCGGGAAGTATTTGTTAAAGAAAGCTCGGGTCATTTCCACCCATGTACCTATGGATCTCGGTCTCAAAGAGTATAGCCAACTCTTCGCTTTATCTTTCAAGGAGAATGGGAAAAATTTTAACCTAACAGCATCTACTGCATTGGGTTGGCTATGAAAAGTGGCCACTACCTCTTCAAATTCCCTAATGTGCAAATATGGATTTTCACTATCTAGGCCATGGAAGTTAGGTAACAGTTGGATCATGCCAGGTTTAAAATCCATTTGCAGCATATTTTAAGGAAAAATAATGCATGAAGGTGTGGCTGTGCGGGTTGGGTGTAGGTAATCATTTAAAGTCCTGGCAGCGTTATTCTCAATTTGATTCATGTTGGCTGGTAAAGGTGTTTCTGATGAATCTGTGCCTGACCAAGAGAATGAATCTTCTTCAAAATCTAGCCATCTACTAAGTCTTCCTATTCTCAATTATTATTTTTTTTTTATTTTTTTATTTTTTTAAGAAAGGAAATTTGTGAAGTAAACGTAAAAATTATACACTAAGAATGTTTCCAGATCGATTGGAAAGGGTGCAAAAGGTCCCACTTAAAACCCAACTTTTCTAGATAGAACTCTCCGAGGTTCCCAGGTGAGTTGGAGGGGTCACGGTTGCAGTCCTTATTATTCTGTAACGAATCTTTCTTAGGCAATGCCTTTGTGATAGAACAATCCCAGTTTCTACCGATTACGCAAACAATAAAAAAAAAATTTTTAAAGAAAAAAAAAAAATAAAATTAAAAACAATGAGGGGAAAAAATAACTAATTAAAAACATAAAGTCTAGAAAATTAATAAACCTAATTAATAAATATAAAAAATAAACTAAAAAAAAAGAAAACAAAATTTAAAAATAAAAGAAACTAAACCTATAAGAAAAATATTTTTACAAAAATCTATAAGAAGAAAAAAAAATGAAAGAATTGTGTACCTTTTTCGTTGATTTGGCTTACTCAGCAACGGCGCCAAATTTTGTCTACGCTCAAAATATACTAGCAGCTATCACAGTTTAGATTAAGGTGTCGATCCCACAGAGAAGTAAATCAACAATAAAATATAACGAAAAATAGAAAGGAAAATTGAAAATAAAAATAAACAGAGTAATAAATTAAAATAATCACAAAATAATAAATAAAAAATACCAATATGAGAAAACAAGGCTTCAAGATTCACCTAATTGCTCGCTTAACTGTTACCAACTTTGATTCCTATTTATCACTCAATTATATGTTTCACATCCCAAACACATAACCGGAAAATATAGCAATTAAGAACAATATTAATCTAAAGTATTCAATATGAGAAATTCTTCTAATTAACACCAAAATAATCTATCTTATTAGTTATCTAAGATCAACAATATATCACAGAGATAATACTGCAGTAAAAGATCAACTAACAAAATAAATATAATTATAATCTAGTTTAAATCACCACATAAAGAAAGCATGACTGAATTTATATGAGAAACTAGAAAATAATATATTGAAAATAAAAATATTGAAGAATTTAACAAACCAAATATATAAGCGTTGAAGCACTCTCAGGAATCAAAGCTGGAAAACAGAAAAGCTGCACAATCAAGATCATCTCTCTAGCCTCTCAAAAAACTAGCCTAACATTGAACTCATCTCACACTCTCTCTCTAAAAAAAGTAGAGTTTTCTCTCTCAAAACTGGTGTGTATTTTTCCTCTCACATTTTGGGTATTTATAGCTGAGGTTGGAGTGTTGTGCAAGTTCCCACGTCTCTAAAGATGACTTCTGATTGGCTGGATAATATGTCAAACTCACACAATTCTCTCTTTCCCTTTCTCTCTCTTCCTCTTTACTATTCACATTTTCTGGGCAATGAGATGCGATCGGGTGCGGGAGAAACACGTGAACTCGGCACGAAAATCGCGCTTGATTGGCTGGAGTGAAAGTCAGAGTCCATGGAATATGGTGGCGCTTGATGAATTACTAAAAATCAGTTGCACGTGAGGCGCGAATCACTGGATCCGGCACGGACTAGAACTGCTGCAGCCGCGGGGCCCGCATGTCTCCTGGTAACTCACGTGCCTTCTCCTCCGCGTGATGCGCACGCGCCCGCCTGGTGCTCCTGAGGCTCGATCCGACAGCTAGGAAGCTGCCCTTCCACACGCGCGCGCCTGGGTTTTTGTTTTTCCGTTTTTCTTTTTTTTTTTGTTTATTTCGTTTCCCTTTTTTTTTAAATCTGAAACAGAATGAAATAAAACAAATCATTATCTAAATTAAATAAATTCCTAAACTAACTAAATCAAACTAAATTATCCTAAATTAAACTAAATAAAATTAAATACCTAAAATCTAATAAAATTAAATAAAATTATATCTAAATACTAAAAATCAAATTAACTATAAAATAACATAAATTAAACTAAAATTACACAAAAACACACAAAATAAATAAGAAAAGAACATAAATAACTCTATTTTCGTAGAGGTATCAGTTATTTATTTTACCTTATGCTTATTGCTTCTATTTACACTATAAAATAACGACCCCTTGCCGACACATTTTAGCATAGGCGAAAATATAGTTTTTTTGTCAGAAAATCATTTCTGACGAAAAAATGCGTCGTAGACCATGAGTTATGAACCGTTAGAACTTAGTAACGATCTTTCATATGAGGAGATTCCAGTAAAAATTTTGGATCGTGAACTTAGAGAGTTGCGAAACAAGACTATTTCTCTAGTTAAAGTTCTTTGGAGGAATCATGTAACTAAGGAGGCGACGTGGGAACGAGAAGAAGAGATGCGTGCAAAGTATCCCAATCTTTTTGGTACGTTCAATTTCGAGGATGAAATTTAATTTAAGAGGGGAGGAAATTGTAATACCCATGATTAGAATGCCCTAGAATTGCTAAGTGTTACTTGTTATTAATTGTATTTAATGTTATTTAATTTATATAGTATTTGTGCCTAACTTGATTCTATACAGTGATAATGTCCAACAGTGCTTGATCGACGTATACGTGCTCTGATTTAAAATTATAACATAAAGTTCACATTTACTGTATATTGAGAATTTTTATTTGTCATATTATATTTTGTTATGAGTACATTATGAATCTAATTGTCTTACATGCGTACTAAAATTTTGTAGATTCCTAAAAAAAAAAATAGAAGAAAAAGGGAAACCTAAAGTTTAATTCCACTAGGATTTCAATTATATATATTGATAAAAATATTTATATTTCTATTTTTTTTCTAAACCCTAGCCACCTCTACCTCTTTCTCATCGCTCTAAAAACTCAGAAAGAAATTCTTTAAGCATCATCGTTTGTGTATTTCTCCATCTTTAAATTTTTAAATCTCCAAGAGAAGTCTAAGTTCAAGAATTTCAAGATTTTTTTTATCACTCTTATTTGCTTTGCGGGTAAAATCTCAACACATGCTTTTTTTCAATTGTTTATTTATTAATTTTTCTTCAGGTATGATAATAAATCTTAATTGACTGTATTTATGTGATTAAACATAATTTTATTGATTATTTTGTGAATTTAATATTCCTTAGCACGTATATGTCACTATTTTATTTTCTCATAAAACAGATCTCGGTATTAAACGAATTTTTATAAATAGCTCGAAATTTATTTTTGTACTCTTCTTTTTCGTAAGTCTTTCAACAGATGTTTAGTTTAGGCTCAAAAATTTTCAGAACCAATAGTATATTAATTAAATAATAATAAATATTTGATTACACGTTGTCAGTGTGCTGAAAAATCTGTCAATAAACACTTTTCTGAGATTCCAAATTTTATATTATTTTTATAGAGCTCTCCAGGGTATATTCTTGGACATGTTATATGATCACTGTAAAATTTATAGGTAGTGTTTCTTAATATATTATTGTTCATAAGTTTCTAAATTTTTTGTGTACTGTTATGATTTGGTGCTGACAGTTTTATAAGAGGATAGTTATAAATTATGAATAATTAATTAACGTAACTTTTTGAGCCAATAAAAATTTTTAGTTATATTTATATATGTCTAATATGTCTCTAAAAAGTTTCAATATAAAAATATTTTTGTAGTAGGAGAAATAAATCGTTTTGTACCTGTTAGTCAAAAAATAAACGAAATTGACAGATTTTATGTTTAAATTCTAAAAATACATAAATATTATTTTTAAGTGTATTTTATGATTTCTTTTAATTTTGTATAGTAAAATATTGTGTTAAGAATGCTGTTGTGAAATTTTTACATCAAATTGATTAGTGAGTAATGAGATATAAGTTTTATATGAGCTACTGTCAGTTTTAGTTATTATTTTGTACAAATTTTCGGAGTTCCAAACTACAAGCGTATTCTATGAAATTATTTGTGGGATTATTGTATGAGATATTGATTATATTCTATATTGGATATTTTCAGTTTTATACATAAATTATGTTCATCTTAAGTGTATCAAAGATAAAATAATCTGTCGAGAAATTTAATTGAAATAAGAAAAATAAATTAAGCAAATTTGCATTTATAATAACGATGATGTAGGCAGAGCACGTAAGTCGTAAGCATTCGGAGGGCATTCTCACTTTTCTTGACTTTTTATTTTCACTTGGATTCAAGGTAAGTAAACCATACTTAACTGCTTTAATTGTTTATATGTTTTACATTGTATAATTATGTGTTATATGTATTTTACGTGAAAAATTGATGACATATAACATATTATTTTACGTGAGGCATGGTCATCCATATGCATGACATTATTTTATAAAATGGTATGTTTCAAAAGAGCAATAGTTTATAATGGAATGATTTTTTTTCTAAATTAATTAAAGATTTTGAAAAGTAAGATTTTAAAGAAATTGGTATGTGTCTATGTCTAGATGGCTGAATGGGCACGGGACGCGGGGGATCAGCGTACCCACCAAGGATAAATGATAATAGACTATATTAGGGAGATGCCCCATATAATTTTGACTCCGGGGACGATAGGCCCTTTTCGGGATCATTAATGTGTGTGTGGCTACATAGACTAGGTACACTCACTTTATACCTCTAATATGGTTCTACCAAGGAGTCGGTAGCAAAGTAAAAACTGGTTCAGCAATCACGGCCCACTGGTTACCAAAAGCTTAGGTATTACACTGAGCGCTCTCAAGGATTAAAATGAAACGTCCTCAAAGTTATAAAAAGATCACAAAGAACATTATTTAAAAAATAACTAAGGCATGCCTCATCAATTGTGTGCATTGTGGTTTACTTACTGGGCTTTTAGCTCATTATATTATTTAACATTTTTCAGTTGATGAATAGTAGGATGGCGGATGGTAGTGATGAGGCGACTTGGCGACATGGTGGTCTAATGGTCTAGATTTTAATTGGATGAACATTTTCTAGCCTTTATTTTCTAGTAATGATATTTATAGTTTTAGAAGTTTTCTTTAACTTATGTGACTTCAAATTACTATTAGTATTATCTTTAAGAATTTAATAGAGACTTTAATGAGTTATTTATTTTAAAAAAAATATTCCGCATTTTATCTATGTTTTAAGGAATTCAATGATAACATCTCCTAGTCTAATAACCTTAGATTAAGGGGGTGTTACAATTAAATGGTATCAGAGCATGATTTTAAACGATTCTGTAGACTTTTCTAGACCACTACGTCATGTCACCGAGAGTCGATTCGCTGCCATCTGGTAATATTAAATATTTTATTTTATTTAAATTATCCTGTTAGTTCATTCTATGAAGATTATATGTGTATACATTTAGTATTTTACTGTTTGGGCATAACGGGGTTACAAAAAAAAACTAAGGCTCTTCTTTTCTCTTAAGCTAAGAATGGTTGGGCCAAGTACTAGATCACGGAATAATGGGAATCAAGAGGTGAACCCTATTAACCAAAACATGCCGCCTGAAACCCCACTAATAGTGGGAGCATTAATGTAAGCAATTGCAACTCTTGGGCAGATGCAACAACGAGCACCTACCCAGCAAAGATTGCCAAGTACTATTTCTGAATTTAAGAAGTTATCTCCTCCATCCTTTGAAGGCACTACTGATCCACTTAAAGCTGAAAAATGGTTAGCTGAGATGGAAAAGGCATTTGTTGTACTCAATTGCGCAGATAGGGACAAAGTATCACATGCTGCATACATGCTTGAAGGAGATGCATATGACTGGTGGCTAATGATTCAACGTCAACATGAGGGAAATGCTGCACCCTTCACTTGGGCTATGTTTCGAGATGCTTTTTATGAAATGTATTTTCCAAAAAGTGTTCAACAACAGAAAGAGGGAGAATTCACACAATTGGAGCACAGAAATAAGTCAGTTGCTGAGTATGAGGCAGAGTTTGCCCGTTTGGCTAAGTTTGCTCCTACACTAGTGGCAGCTAAGGCTAGTAGAGTTCGACGATAGGCTAGTAGAGTTCTACGGTAGGCTAGTAGAGTTCGAAGGTTTGAAGAGGGTTTAAAACCCCAAATTAAACAGGCTGTCATTCCGTTTGAACTTAATTCATATAGTGCAGTAGTGAGTAAGGCACTCTTGGTGGAGAGAACACAACTGATGGCACGAGAAGAGTTCAAAGCTCAACAAGCAAACAATAATAGTGGCGGTGGAAACTCAAAATTTTCGAAGAACAAGGGACAAAATCAGAAAAGAAAGCATGAGCAAGGGAATAATAATAACACTAGAGATGATCGTGATAAGCAGCAGAAAACTACATGCCCTAAGTGTGACAAGGAGCATCGAGGGGAGTGTCGTATGGGAACCAATATGTGCTATAAATGTGGTAAACCTGGACATATCTCTCGTTACTATAGAATGGGCCAAGCATCGACTAGTGACAACTCTGGTGGTCAAATGAAGACTCAAGCCCGAGTTTATACCATGACTCAAAGGGAAGCGGAGGATACACCTTCTATAGTTACTGTTATACTCTTATAACTTTAACTTATAGTTGTTACGTGGCTTAATTATTTTTTTATTATTTGTGTTAGGTGTTATGGATATTTGTGGCTTGTCTGCAAAAGTACTTATAGATTCAAGGGCTACTCATTCTTTCATTAATAGCAACTTTGCTAAGAAATTGAATAAGATATTTATACCATCAAACACCTAGGTTAGCATATCCACCCCGTCGGGAGATATAATGGAATCAAGAAGCATCTTAAAAGCCTATACAATCAAGTTTGGAGGACACACTTTATTTGCTGATCTTTTAATTCTTGGATTCCATGACTTTGACATCATATTGGGGATGGATTGGCTTAGTAAGTACCATGCTAACATAGATTGTCATGATCGAGTCGTGGTATTTAATCCTTTGAATGAGCCAAGCTTTAGTTTTACTGGTGTGATATCCTAAATTTCGTATGACACCCAGCTCCTTACAAAATTAAATAGTCAATAATAATGTGACTCTACATCATTTAAATTAAAGTTATATGTGCATTCATAGTTAAGCATAAATTGTTAAAACTCTTAAATACTCATTATAATTTTCTTAACCGTCATTTACTAAGTAAATTTTACAGTGAAATGCTCAAGACACGCTCATGGGTACAAGCTTGATGTGTATTAAGTTTATTTTCTACATGATTATTTAGACATATTAATTATTAGGAAATACTTGATTGGCTCAATAAGTAGTTTCGATATGATTTTTAAAATGAAATTTGTTTTGATGTATAGTTAAATCTTTGATTATGTACACTTTTGAGAATTTTTGGTTCAAATTTTGCTTACTATATTTTCTTGCTTTATTTCAGTTTGAGATTTCTAAAAGATAATTATATTTATTTAATAGTAAAATGAGTGCTATATTATGCTTTATTGTTATTTGTGTGTTTTATAATTAAAAAAAAAAAAAAAGGGAAACCGACTTTGAATAAGTCGGTCATTTTTTTTAGTTACTTTATTGCTTCTTCTAAACTCAGAAAAGGATCGTATCTTTTCTCTACCATCAACTAGAAATATCTTTTAATGAATCTCTCTATTCTCTCCTAAGCCACTTACAAGAAATTCACATATAAAATCCTCTAATTTAGTACCTGAGATTCTAGTACACGAGAACCAAGATTCGGAGTTTCTTTTTGGTAAGTAAATTTTCATACTTGCTATTTTCTACTCTTTCTTAAATAATTGTAGGAAGTTCTCTTAGCAAATTTTTATCTAAAATATTATGAATGATTCACGCACAGACTTTTAAATATATGCCTAAGATAAATATCTCTATTTCCTTGAAAAGAAACGAATTGTTTATTTGTATCTGTTATACGTGTAGTTTATTCCTAAGTGGAGCCTTGTGGAAGTTACTATATCTAGGTAATTAATTTCTTCTCTACGTGGATATGGAGTTTAATTGGGGTTATATGCAATTAATATAGCAACAAAGTAAAAAGGAATCTGTTTGAGAAATATAGATCTAGTTTTTTGTTTTATTAGTTGAAGTCTCATATTCTTAATACTTTTACTTACTGTTATACGTTTTCTTCATATAGGAAAGGATTACTTGGAAATATTAATTGGCAGACATATATATTTTGATCCTAGAGTTAAAATACTGCTTGATTTTCAACCAAAGTCTTTTATTGGTTTGCTTTTATCAACGTTTTGAGGGATCTTTCTATTAATCAGGAGGTTGTTTTTTTTTATTCCATTGTCTAATTATTTGAATATCCGATTAGGATAAATTCTCTTTCCTTGCTAATTTTAAGTTTTGGTGATGATAATCTATATAAGCAAAGGCATGTCTTACTAATCAATATAAATTTTACGTAATAGTCATTTGTACTTCTCATATATAAAAATTTATACTTCTTCCAGTGGTGTTTGGAACCATAATTTCTCTATTATGCATTTTGTTGTTTGAGTGAATTATTTAATGATAATATTAGGGACATGTCAATTGTACCTAGAGTGAAGAGCATTTCACCAGAAATTCCATAAGAGCTCAAAATCGATGTAAGTAACGTTACACCTGCAATGTAAGAAATTCTCTGTTTATGTGAATCTGTGAAATTTGTGGTTATAGAATCTGTGGATATGTGTACACATGCATTTACCATTCATCTTTTCATGAGACATGAACACGTGGTATATTTATATTGTCTGACGAGTATTGGTGAATAGGGTGTGGCGGGCCAGCGTCCAAATATCTGGTTCCTTCAGGGACATTAATAGGTTCCTTCGGGGACATTATATATATTTAGTTCTTTTGGGAACACTCTAATAGCGGTATGGGGAGGACCTCTGTAGTACACAGAGGGGTTTGAGATGTATTTGGGACTCGAGACCTCCATACGACGGCTTATGATTATTTATTAGTTATCTCAGTGGCTCAGTATGTGTGTGAGTACCCAGATGTTTTCCCCGATGATTTGCCTGGGTTACCACCTGATCGAGACATTGAATTTAAGATTGACTTGATACCAAGTACTGCTCCAATATCAAAAGCACCGTATCGTATGGCACCTACGGAGTTAAAGGAACTCAAAACGCAACTTCAAGAACTACTAGATAAGGGATTTATCTGACCAAGTTATTCTCCATGGGACGCTCCAATCCTATTTGTCAGGAAGAAAGATGGGTCCTTGAGATTGTGCATCGATTATCGTGAACTAAATAAGGTCACAATTAAAAATAAGTACCTATTATCTCGAATTGAAGACTTGTTTGACCAACTACAAGGTGCTAGTCATTTCTCTAAAATAGACCTACGATTAGGTTATCATCAGCTGAAGGTTAAAGAATATGATGTGTCTAAGACTGCTTTTCGTTCAAGATATGGGCATTATGAGTTCTTGGTCATGCCGTTTGGTTTGACTAATGCCCCAGCTACATTTATGGACCTAATAAATAGAGTGTTCAAGGAATACTCAGACCAATTTGTGATCGTTTTCATAGATGACATTTTGGTGTATTCACGCTCTTAGACGGAGCATGAACGACACTTGAGATTGGTTCTTGACATCCTCCGTGAGAAGCAATTATATGCTAAATTCAAGAAGTGTGAGTTTTGGCTAGATCATGTACCGTTTCTTGCCCATATCGTTTCTAGGGAAGGTATAGCCGTAGACCCTAGTAAAGTTGAAGCTGTCAAAAGTTGGCTCGTACCAAAAAATATAGGTGAGGTTCGTAGCTTTCTGGCTTTGGCTGATTATTATCGTCGTTTTGTGGAAGGATTTTCCCGAATTGCTTCTCCTTTGACACAATTGACTAGGAAAAATGTCAAGTTCCACTGGTCCGACAATTGTGAAAAGAGTCTTCAAGAATTGAAGCAACGATTAACATCAGCGCCAGTTTTAGCTATCCCCGCGGGTACTGAAGGGTTTGTTATTTTCAGTGACGCATCCAAGCTCGGTTTGGGTTGTGTTTTAATGCAGCATGGTAAAGTAATTGCTTATGCATCGTGACAGTTGAAGGATTACGAAAAGAATTACCCCACCTATGATCTTGAGTTAGCAGCTGTTGTGTTTGCTCTCAAGATTTGGAGGCATTATTTATATAGAGCCAAGTGTGAAATCTTCACAGACCATAAGAGTTTGAAGTACTTATTCATACAAAAAGAGTTGAATATGCGACAACATCGATGGTTAGAATTAGTAAAGGATTACGACTGTGTGATTAACTACCACCCAGGAAAGGCGAATGTGGTTGCAGATGCATTGAGTAGAAAGACTATTGGAAATCTTTATATCTTGTAGGGTACCTCTATTCCTTTAAGGAATGAGATCCAAAAATTTGATTTAGAGCTGATATTAAAAAGGGAATATGACATTTTGCTGCTTTATCGATCAAACCAACTATCTTGGAAAGAGTTAAAATTGCTCAATCGAATGATCCGATGATTACCAAGTTAAAAGGTGACGTGCAACTAGGAAAACGTCTTGAGTTGGTAATTTCCGAAGATGGAGCGTTGAGGTATGGTAAAAGGTTGTATGTACCCAACGATGAAGAATTAAAGGAGGAGATTATGAACGAAGCTCATTATACTCCTTATTCTATCCATCCAGGAGGTACTAAAATGTTTCGAGATTTGAGCAATCATTATTGGTGGGTTGGTAT
>JXTC01000460.1:234379-244399 GCA_002914845.1 Trema orientale
GCAAACCATGTGTTCTTGGCCTTTGGTTATGAACCCATCTGGTTGCTGCATGTAGATATTTTCTTCAAGATGCCCATTGAGGAAAGCAGTCTTGACATCCATTTGCCAAATTTCGTAATCTAGCATTGCAGCAATAGAGAGAATGATCCTGATGGATTTAAGCATTGCAACTGGTGAAAAGGTTTCCTCATAGTCGATTCCCTCTTTCTGAGTATACCCTTCGGCTACAAGTCTAGCTTTAAAGGTTTCCACATTTCCATCTACTCCTCTCTTTCTCTTGTAGATCCATTTGCAACCTATGGGTTTTACTCCATTTGGCACCTCTACAAGTTCCCAGACTTTATTGGAATACATGGATTCTATTTCTAGGTTCATATCCTTTTGCCATTCTTGAGCATCCACATCTTTCAAAGCTTCGTTATAACTAGTGGGATCCTGCATATATTCATTGGAGATTGCTGTATAGGTTTCTCCCACTAACATATATCTAGCTGGTAATCTAGTTACCCTCCCACTACAACGAGGTTCTGTTAGTTGTTGCTCTTCAGGGATTGTCCTTTGATCTTCTAGTTCATGTTCTTCTTCCTGTGTTTCTATAGGTATAGAAGGCTGAACATTAACCTGATCATCTGATAATTCTTCTAGAATTATTTTACTTTTGCCCTTAAAATTATTCATATAGTCTTCCTCTAAGAAAGTTGCGTGAGTACTCACAAAAATTTTCTTCTCTTGAGGACTATAGAATAACCAACCTCTCGTTCCTTTTGGGTATCCCACAAATATGCAAACTTCCGAACGAGATTCTATCTTATCTGCCTTTGGTTTCAGCACATGTGCTAGTGAACCCCAAATATGGACATGTCCCAAACTAGGTTTACGACCTGACCATAATTCCTTAGGAGTTTTAGGCACTGACTTTGATGGTACTAAGTTTAGAAGGTACATTGCAACCTCTAGTGCAAGTCCCCAGAAAGAAATTAGTAATGATGAATAGCTGAGCATTGACCGTACCATTTCTAGAAGAGTTCTATTTCTTCTTTCAGCAACACCATTCTGCTGAGGAGTGCTAGGTGCTGTGAGTTGGGATATTATCCCATTCTCAACCAAGTAATCCTTGAATTCTCCAGAGAGATATTCACCACCTCGATCAGATCGAAGTTTCTTAATGTTTAAATCTAATTGCTTTTCTGTCTCTGTCCGAAACTCTCTAAATTTCTCAAAGGCTTCAGATTTATGACGCATTAGATAAACATAGCCAAATCTTGAGTAATCATCAGTAAATGTGATGAAATAATCATAGGCTCCTCTTGCTTGTACATTCATTGGTCCACATATATCTGTGTGTACCAATTGTAAAGGTACAATGGCACGTTCTCCTTTGGCCGTAAACGGCCTCTTGGTCATCTTTCCTTCTATACAAGATTCACAAACTGGCAATGATTCAAATTCTAATGAGCCCAAGAGCCCATCTTTGATCATTCTTTGTATCCTGTTTTGGTTAATATGACCCAAACGTAAATGCCAAAGGTAAGATTGGTTGAGAGATATTTTTCTCTTCTTTGATACATGCTCATCATTATTAAATATTGTATCACACATAGAATGGATCTTAGGACTTAAATGATATAAATTGTCTCTCAATGAGCCAGAACATAAACTTTTATTAGACTTGGAAATAGAAACTGAGGATCCAAAATTTACAGTATAACCTTGCTCAAATAAACAAGCAACTGAAATAAGATTCCTCTTAACGTCTGGAACATAAAAACAATTATTCAAAACCAAAGTCCTATTATTATCAAAAGATAAACAAACAGATCCTATTCTAGATGCTGATACGAACTGGCCCGTTCCCAATTTCAAATTCACACTGCCTTCACTTAGTTTCCGGGTTTCCTGAAACCAAAAAAGTGAATTACAAATGTGATTAGTTGCTACAGAATCTACTATCCAAGTATCCATAGAATTCTGAACTAAACACACCTCGATCACAAAAAGATTACCCATATCTGATTTCACAATCTTTGGGCATTCTTTCTTCTAGTGTCCTTTCTCTCCACACTTGAAGTATTTTCCCTTAGGCTTGCCATCTTTCTTGGTGGAGGGTTTCTTTTTCCCAGCCTTATTCTTCTTCTTCTTCGTATTCTTACCCTTCCCTTTTGGTTTGGGCTTTGAAGAAGAGGCCTCGGCGAGATTAAGGCTTCCTTGAGATTTTTCAGAAAGGTAAATCTCTTCCGCCGAGGCAGTTCGTTCATTAACTGAGTCATGGTCAACTTAATCTTGTTTATGTTGTACCCGACCTTGAAGTCCTTAAATGTATCTGGCAGAGATTCTAGCACCATATGGATTTTGGAGTCATCATCGATTTGGGCTCCCTGAATTTCTGCCTCATCAAAATGATTCATCATTTTTAGGACATGCTCACGAACTCTTACACCCTTGCCCATTTTAGTGTTGATGACACCTCTCAATGCTGCTTGTTTACCGGACCTAGTGTTCTGCCCAAACATCTGTTCCAAGCTAGCTATGATCTCAATAGCAGTGGCCATTCCTTGATGTTTGGTCTGGAGAACACCAGAAATCGAGGCTAGTATATAGCATTTGGTCATTTCATTGGCCTTTTGCCATTTCTCATACGGCCTCCTCTGATTTCTACGAGCATCAGCAGGTGGTGCATCTGGGCTTGGCTGGGTAAGGACATATTTGTAATCTTCTGCAGCGAGAACTATATATAGATTGCGTTTCCAATCTATAAAGTTGTCTCCAGTAAGTTTGTTTTGATTCAAGATAATAGCAAGTGGGCTAAGAGAAGATATTTTCTAAAATAATAAAATATTCATGCATAAGAGATTTGAAAATAATTCACAATAACATAAACAATCATTTATGCAAAAAACCATAAAAGCATATCTGTTATTGTAACAGTAATATAGTACTACTTGGGCAAGCTATCCGTAGGGGAAGTCATGCTTATGTTTACTATACTCAACTTATCGTTGAATTATTTTCTATCAAGTTTAACCTTGAAAATAACTACTGTTATCCTTTTGGGCCTAGATTTGTTAACAGAGCTTCGTGGGGAAGGTTAATAATAAATTTAGTTAAGTGTAAAACCATCGATTTAGTCTACATATTTTCCTTTTAAGAAGCCACCGTAGGGGTGATCATCCTTAGAGAAAAATACTTTAACATTATCCTTAAAAAAGGGGTTTAATCAAATAAATAACTGAAGCATATACCCTCCGAAGGGAGCATCACCGTATCATGAAGACGAGGTATATACTAAATTTATTTATAAACCATCAATGGAGCCCGCGGGAAAAATTATCCTGAATTTTTCCTCTCCCACTTAATATTTTGAAAAATGGTTTTTAATTAATTTTAACAACTTTCTAGTTTTAATTGCTATATTATAAATTACATGCTCCCTAATAATTTCTAGGTGAAAACCTTATATTAGAACATGTAATTATCATACAATATATAAAACATAATTGTTAAAACATGTACTATGATGCATAGGGTGACACTACTTATCTATATGGCATGTTATCAATCAATTAAAGCAAATAATTAAAAACTGTAAACAATCCCAATCCATGGTTTTCCTAAGAAAATAATAAAACAAGTCCTAAACTATTACAAATGTAATTAGGCTTAATTAATATTAAAACAAGTCCTTTGATTACTATTCATCCATAATTAATTTTAATTGTCTAGATAAAATTAAGATTACCCAATTATAGTACTTAGTAGAAATTCAATATCAACCCCTGTGAGTACGATAACCTTATGTAATATTTTACTATAAAACTTGACACCGTGCACTTGCGGTATATAATTTATTGAACAAGTTTTTGGCGCCGTTTTCGGAGATTGGCAATTGAATTGGTACTAATATTGTTACTAAGTAATCTTGATTTTAATTTAGACCTTTTATTCTTTTTACTTATTTTATTCTTGTTGTCGTTGTTGCTTGTTAGGTGTCCTTTCTTTGTGGCTTATGCGAAGAGCCCGTAGCTTGGAATTGTTACCATTTGATTCCGAGATTGAACATACTTATCGAATACTAAGACAATAAAGAAGACATCAAAGAGCCCAAATCGTGGCGGAGGAGGCCAACAACCGAGAAGCAAATAATCAACAAGTAATAGCCTTACGGGATTACTTTAAGCCTGTTGTCAATGAGAACTATTCGGGAATTTGGAAGCAAAACATCAATGTCAATAACTTCGAGTTGAAACCTACCCTCACTAGCATGGTTCAACAAAATCAATATGGAGGTTTGCCTAATGAAGGCCCAAATGTGCACCTTGCTATATTCTTAGAGATTTGTGATACCATTAAGATGAATAGTTTTTCAGAAGATATTATTCAATTGCGCTTGTTTCCTTTCCCCCTTAGGGACAAGGAGCGAGGATGGCAATAATCTTTGCAACTGGGGTGTATTGCAACACGGGAAGACTTAGTTCAGCGATTCCTTTCGAAGTTCTTCCCTCCATCAAAGACCTCTCAACTTCGAGGTGAGATTCCACAATTTTGCCATTTAGACTCTGAACCACTTTATGAAGCTTGGGAGCATTTTAAATACCTCATTCGAAAGTGTCCCCAACATAGATACCAAAATTGGTTCTGAATCAAATTATTCTACAATGGGTTGAATGGACAAACAAGAACAATTATTGATGCAGCGGCCGATGGTATTCTCTTGTCTAAAACTGCCAAAGAAGCCCAATTATTGTTAGAGGAAATGGCATGCAACAACTATCAATGGCCTAATGAGCGGTCAATTTTGAAGAAGGCAGCTGGAATTCATAAAGTCATTCCTATTGTTGCATTTTCAGCTCAAGTGTCGGCTCTAACAAACCAAATTACAGCCATCACTACTAGAGAAGCTTCATCAATCAAGGAGCTGGTAATGGTTGCTAGTACTTCTTTTGTTGGTGATGGTGGTGATCGAGAGTGTGATGCCCAAGATCCTCACATGCATAATAAGCCGATAATAAACATGTTCATATTGCATAATAGACATATCAAGCAACTAGAATCAACTTTGTAGTAAATTGTTCATTCCTTATTGTTAAATGCTTTCGATATGTATTATTGTACTAATGTTTGTTGAAGTGATCTCATGCAGTGTAAAGGCTCAGTACCCTCAGAGGGATAGCTTGGTGTGTGAAAGTAATAAGGAATATATTCAAGAATAGCAATATTATATGCACATTCATTAAAATCATGTTTGTTGATAACTTGGTGAAATGTTAGTTTTTCGATAAAATGCATTTTTCATGCTTTTCAGAGCCAAATTAACTGTGCGTTTTACATATCAAATAGCTTTAATTCAATGTTTAGGACTCATTTATAGCGTTTTATTTATCAGCCCCAGGTAAGCACGAGGTGGCAGTCACTGTACTGAATTGTGTTTAGTTGCACTAAGCTAGCTTAGATTCAGCTTAATCGCGTAATGTCATTTTTGTGCATTCTATTAATTGGGCATTGATACTATGTTTGAATTATGAATTGGAGTCTAATAGAATTTTTTTTAAGTTTAATGATTGGTTATGGAGCTAGGTTCCACTAGATTACAATAAGATTGGCCATATAGGATCATAAGTCAAAGCATGACTAGATTTCACTTTCTAAGTTAGGTTTCACCATTTTGGTCTACACTTGGATGTATATGTTTGAGCAGCAACGTGGTGAGTATGCTAAGGATGTTTTAGAGCTTGAGACATGGAAAGTAAGGAGCAAAATATCCAAAATACCCCTTAGAATTTAAGTTATGTCATTTCTTAGTCATTAAGTATCACTTTTAGACCAAATCTGGTCATTTCTTTCCTTTTCCTTCCCAGCCACAACTTGAATCACTTCAGCCACCTTTTAGACTTCTCTCAACTTTTCTTTACCATATTAAAGAGTTTCTAAGTGGTAGAACTCAAATTAGAGCTAGAGAAAGCAAGATAGGTCCAAACTAGTCAAGGTAATTCTACTAGTTCTTCTTCCTAGGTTTTGTTTTCTTATTTTAATTCTCCACTTGATACTACTTAAATAATGGTTCCTCTAGGTCCTCTTTAGTCCTAGGATCAATTTCAAAGCCTTAGAAATCAGTTTTGTGGAAGTAGAAGGCAAGAGCTTCAACAAAGGTTCAAACTAGTCAAAGTGAGCTTTTTGTAGAATTTAGAATTAGTGATTTATTTCTTTTACTTTAGTTTATAAGTCAAAGCATTTATTTGACGAATAAAGGTCTTAGGAAACCTTATATATTGCTGGAAACATAGAATTTAAGTGGAGGATTAAAGTTAGACTTAAAGCCCCAAAGTTTACTATTTATAGATTTATGTGTTTTCATTGTTAGAATAAGTTCTCTATACTTGTAATCTAATTTTATGAGATTAAAGTGTATATTTTGTTGATCCTATTATATAAATATATTTTTTTGGTTGCTGGTTGTGACAATAGAAAAGTGTAAAAGTGGTTTTAAACTTTGTCTAGACTAAAAGGAATTCAAGTTCACCTAGGTTGTTCTCAATGATCCTCTTTGAGATGTACATGTGAGAATTGGCTTCTAAAATGTTATTGCTGGTTTAAAACCATGATTTTAATCATGTGGGAATGTCTTAAAAATAGGGGAGGAGCCGTCCAAATATTTTTAAAAATAAATGGTACCATTTAGAAGCAAATGGACTAGTTTTTACGAAAGTCTGTGCTGTTTTGGATCATTTTTGTACTAAAGAGCTAGCATTCATGTTTGGATGATTTTAATTAGTTTTCAATGCTAGCTATTGGCTACTATGTACCTCATATCACTTGTATGCTTTAGGTTCATTTTGTGATTAGATAACCTGATTTTGTGAAGGTTATAATTTCAGTCTTGTACTTGTTTTCTTTAAGCATTTTACATCATAGTGATTATTCTAGTAACAAAATTGATATCAAGTCTTCCACACACGTTGCCACAGAGGATACTGACCCTTTTCACTGTCTTTTCTGTCAGACATAAGGTAAGTAAAGATTTATTTTAACTGCACCGCAAGAACAGTAATAGATACAAGATGTTTTCCTACATGCTTATGTGTATTATTTCAAGTATATATTATTTATATGGTTATTCTTTTGTTCATGAAAGACATAAGCATGACATGATCATTTAAGCATAATTTTTAAAGAAGTGAAGTTTTCCACACATTGGATTTAAAGTAGCACCATTGTACTGATTTTACGAGATATATTTTAAGTCCATTGTTTAGTCTGTCTGTGTTAAATAGGTACGGTTTGCATGTGCATCCTCCCCATATAGGTGGGCACAGCTTACTGACTGCCATGACTGAGCATTGTACTTTAAGATTTGTTAGGTGTATTACCTAGTCGATCTGTGTTTGGTCGGTATGGTTCGTATTGGCCATGTGTTTCCTTCCTGCATAGGTGGTCACAGCCTACCGACTGCCGCAACATTGTAGTGTACTCAAGGGCCCTATAAAGAATTATTTTCTAAGAAAAGTGCATCAAAATGAAAAGTTATGAAAGAAAGAGTACAATGGGAATTTTAATAAAGTTTATGTATGAAACACGTTCACGAGCATGCATGATCTTTACTTACTGAGCATTAGCTCATTTAGTTCCTGTAATATAGGTGAGGAGATATATGATGTATAGAGTTGCTAGTTGGCTAGCACACTTTCTTGTCACCATGATCAGACAGATGTAGACAAGCTTGACTTATGGGTGGTATTTTCTTTATATTTTGATATTTTGGTGTGTTGTAAATATTACTACTGACGACAAGATAAACTGATAAGGACTTTTGGTTGTACATTTTGTAAAGATACTTTCAAAAAGTAATGCCACGCAGCTTCTTTTGTTTTACAACTTTGAAAATTTTAAATTGGCCCAAATTTTTCGAACAAAACTAAAGTTATGGTGTATAAAAGAATGACCCTTCCTAGTTTGACCTATATGGTCGTATAGTTATGCTAAGGGCTGTTATAGAGAGCAAGTTCAATATATCAACAAACAGAACTTTAATTACCGAGGTAATAACTTGTCTAATAACTTGCCTACATATTGTCACCCAGGACTCCAAAACCATGAGAAGTTATTGATACGAACCTCGCCAACTTGTGACGAAACTCGAAACATGGATGATGTCTAGGACCGTTCTACAATCAGATTCGGATGGGAAACCTCGACCCAACACCTATAAAGAGATGTGAACCTTGGTATAAGGGAAGACGCCACAATCAAGGATGGAAAACTTGATTGATAAGTCAGGGGATGAATGCCACAGAGAAATCTGATAAGTTCGAATAAGTTCTCAAAGAACCAAAGAGAAATTGCTCTCAATTTTTGATGAATTGTAATCTGATTTAATGAATGAAAAGTGTACAATTTATAGGCCAAGGGCCACGAAAATCTTAGCTAAAAATCTCCTAAAAACGTCTAAGGCAACTTACCCAAAATCAGAAAAGGAAAGTAGGAAAATTACCTCCTAATAACTATCCTAAATTCAGCCTCAATTAAAAGGGAGTCAATCTGATTTTAATCCCTTAATTTTCAGCCTATTACATGCCCATAAAGGATAGGAAACAAGCAAATAAATCATTTTGGAAAACTACCTAAAATAAGTAAAATAGGAAAGTAAGCTATGACTTGGCGTCCAAGTCTTTACAAAGCTGATTTTTATGCACCTATCAACCCTCTTGCACTTGAATTAAGCTTATTATGGGCTTAGAAATTCGTTCATCTCCTTCAATGGGCCTCCACGCGCATGTCTGAGCCCAAATGTCTTGAATCAGCCCACTTAATTCATTTTTGAATCTCTTTGCACGTGCTCTCGTAACTGGACCAATGGGAACTTGAATAGGATCCGCATTCCAAGCTCTTGTGTAACGCCCCCTTCGCCTAACCCTATGACTACACAGGTCAAACTAGGGAGTGTTACTCTTTCTTAAACCATAACTTTAGTTTTTCCAAAAAGTGGGCCGAATTTAAACTTTTCAAGTTTTTAAAACGTAAGAAACTACGTGGCATTACTTCCTGAAAGTTTCTTTACAAATGTACGTACAACCAAAAAGTATCAGTTTATCTTGCCATCCACAGTAATATTTACATCACATCAAAATATCGAAATACAAATTAAACACCGCCCACAAGTCAAGCTCGTCTACATTTGTATGATCATGGCGCAAGAAAGCGTGCTAGCCAACCAGCAGCTCTACACATCGAAAACCTCCTCACCTGCATCACAGGAACTACATGAGCTAATGCTCAGTAAGTAAAGATTATGCATGCTCATGAACGTGTTTCATGCATAAATTTTATTGAAATTCCCATTGTACTCTTTCTTTCATAACTTTTCATTTTGATGCACTTTTCTTAGAAAACATTTCTTTATAGGGCCCTTGAGTATGTTACAAAGTCGCGGCAGTCGGTAGGCCGTGCCCACCTGTGCGGGAAGCAAACACATGGCCAATGTGAACCATACCTACCCAACGCAGACCGACTAAGTAATGCACCAATCTCATAGTACAATGCTCAGTCCCGGCAGTCGGTAAGCCATGCCCACCTATGCGAGAAGGATGCCTGTGCAAACCATACTTACCCAACGCAGACAGACTAAACACTGTACTTAAAACATATCTCATAAAATCAGTACAATGGTACTACTTTAAATCCAATGCATGGAAAACTTCATTTCTTTGAAAATCATGCTTATGTCTTTCATGAACAAAACAATAACCATATAATAATATATACTTGAAATAATACACATAAGTATGTAGGAAAACGTATTGTATCTACTACTGTTCTTATGATGCAGTTTAAAATAAATCTTCACTTACCTTGTGTCCGATGGAAAAGATAGTGGAAAGGGTCAGTATCTGTAACACCCCCTAGCTATACTATGTATAAATACGCTCACTTATACGTAGGAAAGCCAAACAGTGTTATCTTACTTTCATTAACTTTACAAAAGTGGAAAGTAGAGGATAAATTTAAACTTCTTATTTGGTTCTGAAAAGC
>JXTC01000461.1:0-22136 GCA_002914845.1 Trema orientale
TTTTCCCCGGTGATTCAGGAGTTTTAGTTTGTGTTGTTTACATACTTCAATGTGCATAATTTGATAGGATTTCGATTTCGACGTGATTGATTCCGCAGAGCTTTTCTGACCAACATGGACTTACTGTTCAAAATCAGATCTTTATGCAGGAAAAAATAAAATAAAATTAAAATTAAAATCATAGAATTGAAAAGAGTTGTTCTTGGAACAAAGCCATTGATTCTTTACTTGTCTTGGCTGCTAAAACAAGCATAAGACACTGTTCACATTGGTTACGATTCGGAACAAGAAATCGATCCATGAGTACAACAAGATTGATTAAAAGTGAATAAACAAGACAATTGACTTTTGACTCGTTTCGATTTGCCATGTAAGTTGGAATACCAATGATTGAGTGCTCATTAATTATCTTTAAAGACAAAACTCAAGTCTTATAACTTTTACAAGACACACCTTAGAAAGAAAATTATTACAGAACTTTTCTTCATATCAGGTGAAAGGGCCCTCTCTATTATAATATCAACTTTGGAAAAGCCTACAACTTTGGAAAAGCCTATGTAAAGCTACCAACGCTATTGGAAGTACGGTTTAGGCACCAAAAAGCATCATTCTCGTTTCAAATTTTCAATTAAAAAGGAGAATTAAGTGAAAAAGAAAAAAGAAGAAGAGAAGACTTGATTAACGACAATTACAAGATAGCAGGATAAGAGACTGAGCTAATAGAGTCCGTGTGAGGAGTGAATGCCTTTTAAAGCTGGAAACATTGGTTAAACATCTACTGGATTTGATTCCTTATAAAATATCATTGCATCTAAAGAACAACCTTCTTTCAAAGTGTTTTTTTTTTTTTTTTTCCAAAAATAATGTAAAAAAGAAATAGCCACAAATACAGGAAAACCAGAAAAGCATTGACAATTATTGACAATATAGAAAGGCATGGCATCAGGTATAGAAAAAAGGCTTATTACCGGTGGGGGAAAGAAAAAGGTATAGAGAAAAGGCTAGCGTTTAACAGGGAACAATGAATTTTATGACAACTAAAGAGCAGCAATTTTAGTCAAAGCCATTCAACATGATGATTACTGTAGACTTTTTGGGGACAGAACTGAGTTTTTTACTGATTATATGACACCAGTCCCCCGTAATTTACTAAAAATATCTCTCAGCGAAAGAACCAAGATTGTACGACGTTGCCAAATACAGTGATGTGCTTACTTATTTTGAGACAGAATGACAGAAAGCACAAACCTACAACTAGTATTTCATTTGAGAATTGAGAGGAAAGTAGAGATGCAAACGGATTTGTTAAACATTAATGGTTCATAGTGATGCCTATTCATAATTTGGTGAACGAGATATAACAGACAAAAGCGGAGACACAATGCCACAAATTACGAAGAACGACAATTTTGATACTCCACGAAGAAGTGGAAAGTATCTTAGAATCATAGACTCGATCCATGGTATGACCATTTGTAACAATAGTACAAAACCTTCTTTTAGTGGACTATTTTGGACAGAATGAGGAAGCAAAATAGTAATGTCGCAAACGACCTCACTTCTAAGTTTACTTTCTCTTTCCCATGTGAAGTAACAAAAAAGAGATTTCAAAAAAGGGCCGGGCGTTGGAAAACAGGAATGGCTGACATGATTAATCAAAAGTAGAACAGAATGGTTTACTTTTTCACTTTTCTATTTGGGAGCAATAGTTACTTGGCTAAAGTGAAGGTGTAGCAATAATCACGTAATCATTCTACTATACTCGACATCGACAGCAGTAGTAATAAGCCAGGATAATAAACAAGAGAAAGATATATGAATTTAACTAAGAAAGCGTAATTAGATAGACCTGATTAGTACAGAACTAGTACTACATAACGAATACACTCAATTTTAATATAGAGTGACTTTGCGAGAACATAATTGGTTATTCGATTCTTATATCCAGTCTACTCATAAAACATGAAAACTACGCAAATAAAAACAGAGGCAGGCATACACGGATGGTCCTCTTGCCAACAAATTATCCATGGAATAATGCCGTTTCGAAATATAATTAACTTGGTCAATCAGGCTAGTAAACTAAGCAAGTATAAAATATGCTGAGATTAGAGTTCAATGCAGGCACTTTCTATTACTAAAATCTGGTCTAGGAGCAAAGAGACTAACTTCAAAATACAAATAACGTTAATAATTACTATACAAAAAATTACCAAAGCCGAAACTTTGTCGGAGAAAGCTGTTTCAATTGACATATTCTCCCAGAACTAGAGGTTAATATTTGGGGACAGGAATGTTAGTTTCAAGATTAGCAAAATGATTCATCTACGAAAACTAGTTACCAGTTTCTGTTGATTTCCCTGCATATAGCTGACACAAGATCATCAAGGTGAGAATTCAAGCTTCTTGCATAATGCCAAATCGATTTTCCTTGATTTCCCTGCAGTCCTCATAGGAGCACCAGGACAAGTATCAGCAATTTCATTTAGATGTGGTGCCGTAGGAGGTGTTCTACAGTCATTTGAATCCCACTCCACACTTGAAGTCCCAGCAAGAACAACCTCCGTTTGCATTGAAAGAATAGTTTCCAAGAGATTTTCATACACAGTTTCAATGATCACTTCATCCGAGACGAAACACGAATCATTCCTGTGACTCTTCTCTTCTAAAACATCGATGGAAGACTCAAAACTCAGCCTCCTCGCAACAACGCTCCTAGATTTACTCACAAATTTCCTACACTGGGGAGCCAATACAAGGTCCTCTGGACCAGGGGCAAAGGGATCAAAAACACCATCCTTAGGCGTTTGGGGGCTGCCATTACCATCACAAACACCATCCTTAGGCGTCTGGGGGCTGCCATTACCATCACAACACACAGGGTTTTCCCCATTTCTGTCAGTCTCTGACTCGAAGCGAGCTACGCTAACACTAGTCATCTTCTTTACAGACGTGGGCGGAGAATTGAGGTCGACAGGGAAATCCCCATTCTCTCGTTCGGAATCAGGAGTAATGGGCCCTAAAGAATTTGTCTCGCTAGCTACCACCAACATCGCTTGCCCCTCCTTCTTACGAGATTCCACAACACTAACCCCATCCAATTTTTCCAAAGAACTCGTAGAGAGATCTACGCAGTTGTCCATTTGATTCGTGCAAGCTCCAGAACCCATTTTATCTTCAACTTTTTAGGATAAAAACGCAAACGCAGATGGATAAACACCAACTGAAACAGAAATAAAAATAAAAATAAAAATAAAATAGAATTCTGAGAAATGGGTTTTTATCATCATTGCAATTCAATCAATACACGACTCAAATACATTTGACTATAAACTTCACAACCCTAACCAAAATGACAACGAAAATGACACACCATATATAATAAATCGGAATTTTCATAAAATGATCTTCGGTGTAAGGATAATTATCTCATAAAATGACTTCTTACTCGAAACTTGGAGAAAAAAAATTGGGGGAAAAACAGAAACCCTAGTACCAGAACAGCAGAGATGAATCCAACGAAATAAAATTCAAAAAAAAAAAAAAAGAAAAGAAAATAGACAAAAAGAAAAAAAAAAGATTTAGGAAACCGCAAATGAGAAAATTAAAAATAAAGAAAAGAAAAGAAAAGTACCTGAGCTGAGCGAAGAGTTTGGGAAAAAATCACAGAAAATAGAGTTGCACAGCACCAAAGTCGAAGAGGAAGAAACGCGGCGGCGGGAGAAGAGAGAGGCCCAAAAGGCAGATACAAGACAGAGAAGAGAGGAACCCCACTCGCTCGCTCGCTCTCACTTCTCTCCCAACTTTTCCTCTCTTTTTTTTATTTTATTTTTTTTAATTATTCTGAGCTATAGATTCTGAATTCGTGTTGTTAAGTTGGATTGGGCTCACTTTTAAACAATTATTTATTTATTTATTTAACTATTCGTGTTTCTAACAATCGGAAGCAAACACATGTAACTTATGTATCTGGAAAGTGGAAACCCATACTTCTGTCATCGAAGCACACGCGTTGATCAAGTTAAACTCCTGGGGCCCACTTCTTAGAACACCCCCGCGGATGAAAATACTGCGACCATACTGCGACCACACCATATATATTTTCTTTTTTGCTTTCAAAAAAATATATATTTTTTCTTTTTATTTTTGAGTATTTTATTAAGTTATTTATTGAATTATATGGGTTAAAATATAAATTTTTTATTTTTAAATTTGAGCAGGGTCAAATTCGGGACGCCACAAATACATTGGATTCTGTTTTGTCCACCGCCTTGCGAAGGACAATTCTTGTTCGCTAATGCCAAGAATACCGCCCTACATGCCAATTACCAATTTAACTATTATTAGTTTCTTTCTTTAAATAAAAAATATATATCAGTTTCCATTAAAAAATGACGACTTGTGACACGTATGATTATCGTCTTAAGAGGATCGAATCACTAGTAGAAAGAAATACAAAAAATAAAAAAGAAAATATAATCATTAATAAATTAATATAGAGACTAGCATAATCAATTCAACCTTAATGACAGATTGCAAAATAAAATACGAGAATTAAGCACAAGAGATTTGGACGGGCGTAATTTGAATTTTACCTGAAAAGTCCATGAGAAATTCATGCATACAAATACGTGTAGTAAAACATTTTGTAAATTTATATATCCATGTAGACAAAAAAAAATTGTAAATAACTCTAAAAAATTGTAAAGATATATGTTGGTGAAATAAAATTGCAAAATTTTCTAATATTCATTACATTTGTCAGTATTTTAAATTGTAAAGATATATGTTGGTTAAACAAAATGGCAAAATTTTCTGAAATTCATTACATTTGTCAATATTTTTAATTTGATTGTTTATAAATTGGGTCCTTCAGTATTTTTTTCTTTTTCTTTTAATGCGCCCCTTAGTTAAATAACCTTTAAATAATATTCCACAACCTTTGAAAAATTTTCTAGGTTCAATTTTTGGAAGTACCTCAACAAGATGAAAATATCTCTTCGTTTTTATGTTTTCATAACTAGTCATTAATTTTTAAGCTCATGTTTATTAATCCGTAATCAAATGAATTATAATGAAAATAAGTTAAAGAGAATCAATATTCCACTCAAAAAAAAAAAACAAAAGAATTAAGAAGAGCAAGAAATTATGAGTGAGAATTGTTAGGATTATGTAAATACGTAGAAGGGAAAGTATTTCCCTTCTCTCATTTCCATTATACTTCACCACAGATTAGTAAACATAGCCTAAATCTATCACCACTTTTATATACTTTTGAATATTTAATTATATAAGAATGTCAAAAAATGAGGTAAAAGTGATCATATTCTTAACCAAATTGGTAACCAACTAACCATACCTACTTCTAAAGTAGAGGTTTAAGATTCAAAAATAGCGTTAAAAATAACCAATGAGATTCTGAGATAAAATAAAAGTTAAATTAATTAGAAAATTACATAATTTAAACTATTATAAAAAGGAACCAAATTTTAAAACTTTAAATACAACTGGGCCCAAAATATTAATAAAATTCAAAAAAATTTGCTCTATTACAATTTTTGGGCTAAAATTTGTTTTTAAAGTATTCAACAAAATTGTTCCACAACCTTACGGTGTTAAGTTTTATAGTATAGATGGTCGTAAAGGTTGTCGAACCCACGGAGATTGAAATTAAATTTTTACTAAGTACTATAGTTAAAAAAATCCTAACTTTATTTATACAAGTTGAATTAAAATAAACTACAAAAATTAAATAAACTAATAAATAAAAATACTATGCAAATAAAATAAACTCTCAACTAAGGGACATAGGGAGATACCAATTAATAAAAACTTAGAGGTTTGATTTCACATGGCCTTCAACTATATCCTTTAATTATAAATTTATTTCTAAATCAATTATTTTTAGTTTTTTTTTTCCNAGCACGAGAAGCTAAAGAATCAGCTACACGATTACCCTCTCGATAGATATGAGTGACCACAAAATTTATATTAGCAATGTACCATAATGCTCTACACCAAGCTGATCTCCAATGGAAAAGAGCTTTAAGAGAACGGGCCAAAAGAAGATAAATTACTTAGACTGAATCACTCTCTAACTAGAGACGCTTCCATCCATATTTCCAAGCAAAATTAATCGCATGAACTGCCACTGCTAATTCTACATCAAAAGCATAACTAATTCTTAAAGGAATAGAGAAACATCCACGAACAAATCCTCTATGAGTCCAAAATACCCTTGAATACCCAGAAAAATTCGGTGAGCCATAAGCAGAACCATTAGTGTTGACCTTAATCCAGGACAGAGGAGGAGGTCTCTATATAATTTCAACAATGATTGGCGCCTTTCAAGGCCTATCTTTGACCTGAAGCTCTTGTAAAATTAAGAGATCAGTCGTAGAGTTAAACATAGAGCCAGAAACCAAAGGCTCAGTCTCTCTAATAAAATGCCATAAGAGAATAAATGCTGAAAATATAGATGGCTTTTTTTCTTCAAAAATTGCCAAATTCCGAAGATGCCATATAATCCAAAAAATAGAGATCAAACTAGCTTTTCAGAAAGCTCGAAGTTGCGGGCTAAACAAGTAAAGTTGAGCTCTATCCCAAAGATCCTTCACAGAGCCCTCCAGAAAGACTAAAATACAAAATAATGAGGTCAGGGCTGACCAAAGCTACCAACAAAAGGGCAATCAAGGAATAAATATGATGAGTAGAGGAACGACAGAAACAACAGTAAGACAAAAGTTGAAAGCCTCGCCTCATCAAAAAAGATGAGGCAGGAAACTGATTATGAAGAGTCCTCTAAAATAAAATCGACCTCGAATGAGGGATGAAAGAAGACCAAATCTACTTTTCCCAAGAGCAAACAACTAGAGAATCAGAAAGAAAAATATAAGCATCAGCGCAGGTAACTATACCATCCAAAGAACCCATCCAGTACAAAGTATCCGGGCCATCTAAAATCACAACAGACTTAATAACATCAGCTATTTCCAAAAAACGATCTATAAAAGCAGTAGGAAGAGACCAACTCGAATCCGTTAAAAAATCTCTAACTAAACTCTCTAATGGAGGATCAAGAAATAAAGAAGAAGATACCAAGTCAAACAACGAGGAGCCCAGCCAATTATCAGTGCAAAATTTGACTTTAGAATGTCTTCCAACTAGGCAACGAGATTCTTCACGAAGATCTTAATGCAAAGGGCGAAGCCCAGGCCAAATGGAAGATTTAATCTGATATTTGAAATCTCCATTGCTCTTAAAGAAACATGCTCGGAGATAAAAAAAATAAATCAGAATCAACAGTCATCACTCTTTAAGCGAACTTTTTGAGAAGGGCTTTATTGAGCAAGGACAAGTCACGAAGGCCTAAACCACCCTCCTTTTTAGGCCGATAATATTTCTTCCACGAGACTTGGACCGGCTACTTTTGGAGGACCAAATAAAATTACGAATTACCTTTGTCATTTTACTTAGCAAAGAACTAGGCCATCTGTAAATCTGAAAAGAGTTAAGAAGTGAATCATGGATTACAGAACTATCCAGAGCGACACTGCCAATGAAGGAGAGGGATAACCCTTTCCAACAACGAAATCGAGCCAGTAAACTATCCATCCAAGGAATCAACTACCGCTGACAAGGAACTGCCACGAATAAAGGAACCCCCAAGTAGTGCAACAACTCTCCATCTTGCTTTATATCACAAATAGAAAGCAAATCCCTAATTTTGGCAGGGGAAATTCCCTTACCAAAATAGATATTAGACTTCTCCCAATTAACTAGCTGACCCGAAAGAGACCCATACAACTCAAAAGCCGAATGAATAGCTCTCAAGTTCTTTGGTGAAGCTCGACAGAAAATAAAAATATCATATGTATACCAAAAGCGGATCAAAGCACTCTTACCACGAGGAGGAGAGATAGAATCAATAGCTCTCGTACTGAAAAGATAAGTCAAGTAACGGCTCAAAAAGTCCTCTGCAAGGCAAAAAAGGAGGAGAGAAAGGGGATCACCTTGCCTAACCCCACAAAAGCGTGAAAAGTAACCATAGGGGGCCTTATCTAGAAGGACTGAAATGCTGGCAGAGCTAAAGCGAGCTGAGACCTAAGCAGTGAAGGTAGGTGAAAAACCAAAGGACCTGAGGACCTTCAGAACAAAGGACCAACTAATAGTATCAAAAGCCTTGTGAATGTCAATCTTTAAAGCAACATGACCACCGAAAACTGAATTGCTTAAAGAGTTAAAACACTCAGAGGCTCCCAAAATACAATCACCCATCTGCCTACCTTGCATAAACCCAAACTGATTCGGAGAGATAATTCGGGAACTAATAGGTTCCAGTCTAGTAGCAATAATCTTAGTGATAACCTTGAAGAAGAAATTTCCTAAAACAATAGGCCGAAATTGCTCAATCTTATTAGCTTCTGTAGCCTTAGGGATAAGAACTATAAAATTAGAATTAACACCATGGAACATCTTACCGGTACGAAAAACCTCCTGGACTGAGACAAAATCATTATCCATAATAGGCCAGCAACTATGCAAAAATCTTTCAGTGTTGCCATCTAGACCAGGCACAGTAGAAGGATCTATATCAAAAACAATATTTCTAATTTCTTGCTTAAGAGGAAGACTTAACAAGCAAGAATTATCATGATCGGTAACTAAAGTAGGAACATGCTCTCAAATAATAGAGAAATCACTTGGAGAATGATTCGGCTCAGAAAACAGAGAGGCATAAAAGTCAACGGCATAAGCTGCAATACGATTCGGATCAGTCACAATCTCGTCATTGATAATCAAAGAGGACAAAAGCTTGTTAACTTTACGTCTCTTAAGAGTTACATGGTAAAATGATGAGTTACGATCCCCTCTTTCTAACCAACGAATATGATACTTGTCTCTTAGAATTGAATCAAGTAGAGTTAAAGCATTATCCAGAGCAGCCACAGCATCAGCTTCTTTCTAAAAGATCTCCTTAGAAAAGCCATCGACTTGCAACCTATTCTGAATTTCCATAACCCTATCTGTAGCCATGGTAACTCTAGTAGATAAATTACCAAAAACTTCCTAATTCCAAGCACAAAGAGAAGCTTTGAGGAGTTTTAGTTTCTGTAAAAGATAGGAGGTGGGGCAACCTGAAACTTGAGAAAACCAGACACCAGAAACCAAATCGAAGAAGGTGGGGTCATCTACCCAAACATTCTGAAAATGAAAAGGTCGAGGACGAGGAACTCCCGAATCTCTTCCAAACAGAAGAAGAAGATAGTGATCTGAGTGCAGATGAGGCAAAGTGCTAGAAGACAAGTTAGACCAGACATCAATAAACCCAGATGTGCATAAAGCTCTGTCTAAATGGGAGATAACCAGACCCCTCGCTCCTCTACCAATCCTGGTGTAGAAAGCACCCCTAGTGTCCAAATCAATAAGAGTAAAAGCATCCAAAAAACCTGCAAAGTCAAAACAAGAAGTGGAGTATATAGTACCCGTTGTCTTATGAGAGCCTAGAACAATATTAAAATCACCCAAAACACACTAAATAGGAGCAACCATGTCCAAAAGAGAACTCCAAAGCTCCTTCCTAGAAGAAGAAGAAGAAGTACCATAAACAAAGGAATAATGAACTGTTAACATACCCACCACAACCTCAAGAGAGACATGCTGAGAGTGATTACAAATGACGAGAAGACTTTGAATTCTGATCGAAGCAAAAGCCCAAATAGTGGGAGTGTCCACCTCATTAGTTCAAAGGAATTATAGGCCCTCTCGAATTCTACAAAATCTTAGGTTGTGATATTCTAATGTTGCATCTAAAATTTCCTCTTTCAAGTGCCAAATTCTAAATACCATTTCATCTAATAAATGATTAATTAAATTGTAAAGCATTAAGAACATAATAACACAAATAATCATGAAAAAACCTCATAAAAATTAAATTGAAATTTAAGACATGGTATCAAGTAAAGGTTACATCATTCCTCTAAATAAAAATATTGAGTTCATAATAAAAACAAAGCAATATTCCTAAACATGATAAATTTGAGAGAGCAAGAAAAGAAAAACTGAATAAATCTCTAGGTCTTTCGTTTTCTCCCTCTCCTCTCCTTGCTATCTCTCTTATGTATGCAGCCAAAAGTCCTCCAAAAGTCGTGCAAAAATATGCCCTAGCAATCCTAATTTATAGAATTCTTAAATTAGGGGAACTGCCAAAGTAGCACTATGGCACCTAAAAGTAGCACAAGGATGCTCAACTCTCGAGTATTTTCCCATTTCATCTCTTCTTTCTCTTTCCTTTCTTAATTCCTCTCTGTCCTTTATTTTTGTAGAGGTTAATATAACCTAGGGTCCCCAAGCTTTTCCCAACGTATCACTTAGATCCCTAAACTTTTTTTTGTAGCATATAAATCCCCAAACTAATGGTTATTATCACACGTTAGTCCTTGGACCTATTTCCGTCCAAAAGAGCCTTGAAAATACCAAGTGTTGCACATATGTTCTTTTTTCCAAGGGTATAACTTGGAAAATAAATTAGCAGCTGATGATCCTCTTCTTCACAAGAAATATTTGGGGGAAAAGCTAGGATTTTCAAGTTTTCCAAATATCTACAACCAAAAAATAAAGTTCAATTAAGTTCTGATAGTTTCAACATGTTAAAAAATAAAAATAGCATTCAACCAGCTAGAAAGAAGAAATGAATTTAAACTCATCAATTACCTTTTGATCAGTAATTCATATGTCAGCTAGTAAAGGTAGGACTGGGTGTGGACTTGACCACAATAGGTGAAGAAAGAGGAGTGGTCTCTATTCTTCTCATCAACTCCTTGATTGTATACAAAAAGAGACATGGACAGAGATACTTATAGTAACCTGGTAAGCAATCTCAACTTCACTATTGCTTGTGGTCGATGTCACTCATTTACACCTGAGAAATGCTTGAGCACACGAACTTTTCTCGGCAACTACAACTTAAAATTTGCCACCATAAATTTTGAAAGGAAAAAAAATAAACAATAACTTTCTACCAAAATCTCTAAGTGGTAAATGTTATATTTTCATTAGTCATTCTCGTTCTGCACTAAACTAAGCAATTTTGGTTCACTTTTCAAATGAAAATGAATACTTCTAGTTAGGGCTGGCAATTTGAACACGACCCACCAACATGACTCGAAATCCGCACGTTTAGTTGACACGCTTGACACGAAATTGACCCGAATTAACACGATTAATTAATTTTTTATCAAAATATATTATAAAATATTAAGTAACGACTCCATGGAAAATATTTTTTAACAAATTTCTTGTGATTTAAATGAAAAATAATAAACTAATGAGCTAATTTACCTTAATAAAGTAAAACTAGAGTGAAAAAATCAAGTAAATAAATAATTATAATGTTTAGAAGTATTATAACACGTGAGTCTAACTGACGTTTTCATTAAACAGGTAATCCGCAGGTAACACGAAACCCGCACGACATTAAATGGGTCGACATGAATGACACGAATTGCCAGCCCTACTTCTAGTATAGATAGAAAAAAGAGAAAGATTAAATTGATTAATCATGTTTTAATAGAAATAAAAGTCGAACAAACAATAAATAGAACACGCGTTCAAAGTTCTTCATAGTTAAGACATTGAATCTTCTATCAAAATCATTTTAAACTTTTATCAATCATTCCTATTCCCCATTAAATCTGGCTTCTCCATTAAAAATTTTCAAAACCTAGTATACTTTTCAAGTAAAAATGGATAGTTTAGATTATGACCTTGGTGAGTGGAAGTAACGCCAAAGCTTTTGGGAGCAGTGATGTTGGAATTAGATGTGTGAGAGTGAGAAGCATCAGTCTGACATTCATGGAGTATGAGCCATTTGGAACCAGAAGACAACCTAGAAACCCATTGTCGGCGCCGGCAACTGCTATTACTGTGGCATGACTTTCTCGCCAGTGAGATGTTGGAGCCACGTATTTTTCCTAGCTTTTCTCCCAAATTTCCCTGCGAAGAAGAGGATCATCAGATGCTAATTTATTCTCTAAGTTATACCCTTGGAAAGAAGAACATGTGCACAACATTGTGGTGTTTTCATGGCTCTTTTGGATGAAATAGGTCTAAGGACTAACGTGTGATAAAAATTATTAGTTTGGGGATTTATATGCTACAAAAGAAGGGACCTAAGTGATACGACGAGAAAAGTTTGGGGACCCGAAGTGATATTGAATAATGATTGGGACACCAAAAACTTGCACTAAAGAGTTACACTAATAATATGGTATCCGTTTAAATTACTATTTTATGTCTGAGTAGGACCATAACATTTGAAATTCAGTGATTGATATAGATGCCAACTCATGTAGTGTAAGTTTTTTGTGTAAGTTATTAGTGTCTCTAGTGTTACTCAGGTGATATTAACCCTTTTTTTAATTCAAAATCTAGCACGAGGAGAATAATCTAGTGCGGCGCATTTAGTAAAGCTCAACATAAAACTAGCGCCTTATTATCTATCAGAAAACGTTGGGATAAGGAGCTGACGTGGCAACTCACGGCTGGACCAGAAACCAAGGTGCACAGATCTTGCAAAGCACATGATCTGACTGGCTAAAAAGACCTAAGTTAGTTGCTAACTCGTGGGCCCCACCTTGCCCGTTGCTCCATTTGTGTCACACGCGGTTGCCTTGCTTGACAACCACACCCGAGCTAGATGAAATCTGGACGAGATCCAATGGCTTAAAATTGCGCTTGCTCCCTTGTCTTCACATGCGTGGCTGGATCTCCTTTCTTCTGTATTTTTATTTTTTTTCTTTTTAAATTTAAATCAAAATCAAATAACTTAAAACAAACAAAAACTAATCATATCAAAATTAACCTAAATAATTAAACACCAAAATAAAAATAGAAATAAATAAAATAAAACAAAATATAAACACTTAAAATCAATATTTCAAAAATAAATAAAATTAAATTAATTTATCACTAAAGATTCTTAGAGACACATTTTAATAGATAAAAGAGCATAAATAATTTTGGTTTCATAAAATTATCATAAAGCTTAGAAAAATAAAGGTTCTTTGTGATGCATTCAATTTTTTATTTTATTTTTCATTTGAAATTTTTTTAAGATAGTATTTTTGTGCCTTCTCTTTTCCTTTCTTTTTTTCTTCCGTGGTTGTGCTTTTACGTTAAATTATTTATGAAATTTGATTTTATATAGTAAAATTATTTTAAAAATAGTGAAAAATTTCAAATGGTCAAAATCTTTTGAAAAATTCCAAATTTATTTAGGAAAATATAATTTTTAAAATTATTTAAAAAATACCATTTTTTACTAACTGGTGGGATAGTTGAGAAAACCAATCTGGTTACTTGAGATAATCAGACCGGCTATCTCAAATAACTCGATTGATTAATTCAAGTTATTCGATTGGTTATTTTAAGTATCTTTAATATCCTAATTTTGAAAAGTAAGTGATATTTTTCTGTATGAACATGAAAAGTGGTATTTATATTTTTCTGTATAAAATGAAAAGTCGTATTTTTCTACATGAACTTTAGAAAATGATATATTTATAAATGAATCCCGAATTTTTTTTAAAAAAGAAAAACAGCCCATCAGGGATTTTTCAAGTCCTAACTTTTTTCATCCTTTTGTTTTTCCTTTTTATTAGTTCCTTTTTTTAGTTGCCATATTTTATTTCTGTTATTTTTTAGAGGAAATTTAATTTTACATGATAAAATTTCAAAAAAAAAAAAATTGAAAAATCCCAGATTTTAAATCTTTTGAAAAATCTCGGATTTATTTAGAAAAATATTATTTTTAAAATACTAATTTTCGATCAAGTTACTTGAAATAACGAGTCTGCTTACCTCGAGTAACTTAATTGGTTATTCAAGTAACCCGATTGGTTACCTTAAGTACATTTGAAAAGTACCAAATTTGAAAAAAAAAGCAGTATTTTTGTAAATATTTTTTCCACGTATTATTTTTCTAAATGAATTTTTAAAAAATAATATATTTATAAATAAATTAGGAATTTTTCAACAAAGTTTGGGTTTTGGACACTTATACCTATTTTTCAAAAACTAATATCAAATATACGACCTTTCAAAAATAATAAAAATCCGTACGACCCTTTTATAGCATTTTTTTAAATACTTTGAAAGTTAGAAAACGCGGTGGCATTTTAGTAAATAAGTCATATTTTTTTTACAGGAAACCACAAAGTTTTCCTGGAAACTAATTTGGTTTCTTATTAGCGGAATGTTCTTTAAGTAAGTAAATCACAGGAAACCGCAAAACTTTCCTGGAAACCAGTTTGGTTTCCTTTATCCGAAAGCCCTATATGTAAGTAAATCACAGGAAAGCACAAAGGTTTCCTGGAAACCATTTTCGTTTCCTTTAGTCGAATATCCTGTACATAAGTAAATCACATAAAACTATGAACATTTTTGGAAAATCATTGTGATTTCTTTTTTGCAGAATGTCTTGTAGCTAAATAAATTACAGAAAATCATCGTGGTTTCTGAATATCCTGTACGTGAGTAAATCATATGAAACTATGAATATTTCTGGGAAACTGTTGTGGTTTTTTTTTTTTGCAGAATGTTCTGTAGCTAAATAAATCATAGGAAACCATTGTGATTTTCTTTTAGCAGATTGCCCTGTAACTAAGTAAATCACAAGAAACCACAAAAATTTTCTAGAAACCATTGTGGTTTCTTTTTCAAATCATAGGAAACAATAAAAGAAAAGTTTTCTGAAAGCTATTGTGATTTCTTTTTTGAAGAATGCCTTGTAACAAGAATTGGGTGAAGCATTGAACAAGAATGCTGAAGAATATGATCAAGTTTTCAAATTAAGTAATTATATTTTTTAAGTAAAAGCAACAGAAATATATATTAGTTTTTGGATTCTAGCAACTAGTTTCCAATAACCAAATTAATTAAATTAACCAAATAGTTCTACTGTTTATGATAGAAACTAATTTAGTTTTCAGTTTTTATTAACTAAATAGTTATGATATTTATGGTGAAAACTAATATAGTTGTTGATTTTTAGTAACCAATTTAGTTTCTAGTTTCTAAAAATCAATTAATTTATGATTTCTAATAATAAATTAGTAATTAATTTTAAGAGTGATCAGCTACAAGTAAACTAGTAGCAAAAAGAAACAAGAAAAAATGGAAATTTTAAGATGTTATTTGGTCTTTCTTAGCAAGAATTTGTTATTTTTCTAAAAAAAGTAGTACAAAAATAAGTAAAAATTTGAACATAGTATTCTTGGTATCATTTATCAAAAGGTAGTACTAGGTGTCTTTTTCTCAAAAAGGTTTGCTCATTTGAGAGTTTTTAATTTTTTAGACATTGGGCCTATTTTTTTTCATAAGAGACCCTTTTTTAATGTAATTTTTCGCCACATGTTTTGAGCCCATCATAAGCCATTTTTGGCTCTTCTTATCCAAAACTAATTTTCTATTTAATTTGTGTAATTATTTTCTTTTTCCTTGACCTTTTTTAATTTTCTTAAGATTTTAAAAATAGGTGATTTTTTTTTTTTTAAAAAAAATTGAAGTGAAACCGACAATCAGCAACTAAAACTACCCATTAGATAAATTTCGGGCAACAAACTACTTGTTTTGAACTCTCTCCAAAGAGAGTGACCATAATTGACCGAAAATTACCGTTTGGGAAAATTAGGTACTAGATACAACAAATTGAGTTAGAGTCTTAGATTATAGTTGGTGAAATTGGAGAGTTATCAATAGTCTCCCATTTAGGTTATTCCAATGTATATGACTTCAACAGTCAATCACTAAAATACCGTCCTTCAACTATTGGGTTAGTATGGATGGATATTCTACTAACTAATATGACGAATTATTAAGAACAATGCTATGAGACACCAGTAATATCCAATACCACTAACTAATCATAATTATAAAAGAAAATTAGCCCAAACACGTTCATTCGTAAAACATTTTAAAAAATACGGTGTACAGATTTTAACATTTGAAAAATATGGTTTTGAAAAAGTAGAATACGGTTTTTTTAAAAACTTTTAAAAGATGATCTATCTCGCTGTCTTACTCAAAAAAAAAAAAAAAAAAAACTATCTCGCTGTCGCACGTCAATAGCATGACCCATTACTAAGGCTTGATAGTCAAAGTTCTCACACGTCCTCTTTTTTTTTTCCTTTAATTGTTTTTCAATTTGTTTAGTTATTTTCGTTTACTTATGTAATTTGTTACTTTCTTTTTTGTATTCTTTTTTTTATTTTAATTTAAATTTCATAAAATAGAAATAAATTTTAATATATTTTTATTTTCTAATGTTGACTTTTTTTATTTTTTTTCATTACTCTTTTCAAAATATTTTTTTTATTTTCATTATTATTTTTTGAGAATTTTATTTTTATTAGTAAGACATTCCTAATTGCACCCAAAAAGAAAAAAAAAACTATAAATAACCTTATATGATGTTACCTATAGTATCCGGGTAAATTGAAAAGGAAAAAAAAAAACAAAAGATCTTACCATATATGTATCCAATCTAGATAACCTTGGTATCCGAATAAATTGGGAAAAAAAATACCATACTTATGCTACTAGGTTACTTACGGTATCTAGATAAATTGAAAAAAAAAAGAAAAAAAAATTACCATAATTGTCCTATGTGATTACTTATTTTATATGGAAAAAATATGAAAGATGGTCAATAAGATTGAAATTATTATTTCTTAAAAAAAAAAGCGATATATTACTATAGGTGTCCTACTTGATTACTTAAGATATCCAAGTAAATTGGGAAAAACAAATTAAGAAAAGAAGGAAATATTACTATATGTATACAATCAGGTTACTTAAAGTATATAGACAAATTGGGGGAAGGGGAGAGAAGAAAATAAAAGAACTAATTATTACATAGGTATCTAATCAAATTAATTTAGTATCCAGAGGAGATACCACATGTATAGTACTAGATTACTTATCGTACCTAAGTAAATTGGAAAAAAAAAAAAATAACAGAAGAAGAAGAAGAAGAAGATACCATAAGTATCTATGTTACCATAGTATCTAGTAAATTAGAGAAAAATCATACTCATAAGTATCTTACTATATTACTAATGATATCCATCATACTCATAGGTATCTTCTTATGTTATTAATGGCATCTAATATTATTATTAAAAAAAATGATATCCAATAAATGAGAAAGAGTATTTAGAAAAAAAAAATAAATATAGAAGTTAAAACTATGAGGTTACTATAAGTATCTTATTATGCTACCTATTTTATTTGGAAGTTTATTTTGTTTTATTTTTAATGTTATCATAGTATACAGAGGGGATATTGCAAGTATAATATTAGGATACCAATGGTATCTAAGGAAACTGGGGAAAAAAAAAAAAGATACCATAAATATCCAACCAGGTTACCTTGNAATTAATTTAGTATCCAGAGGAGATACCACATGTATAGTACTAGATTACTTATGGTACCTAAGTAAATTGGAAAAAAAAAAATAACAGAAGAAGAAGAAGAATATACCATAAGTATCTAGGTTACCATAGTATCTAGCAAATTAGAGAAAAATCATACTCATAAGTATCTTACTATATTACTAATGATATCCATCATACTCATAGGTATCTTCTTATATTATTAATGGCATCTAATATTATTATTAAAAAAAATGATATCCAATAAATGAGAAAGAGTATTTAGAAAAAAAAAATAAATATAGAAGTTAAAACTATGAGGTTACTATAAGTATCTTATTATGCTACCTATTTTATTTGGAAGTTTATTTTGTTTTATTTTTAATGTTATCATAGTATACATAGGGGATATTGCAAGTATAATATTAGGATACCAATGGTATCTAAGTAAACTGGGGGAAAAAAAAAAAGATGCCATAAATATCCAACCAGGTTACCTTGGTGTCCAATAAATTAGGGAAAAAATCGTACTCATTGGTTATCTTATTATGTTACTAATAGCATCCAACAAACGGGGAGGAGTGTTGAAAAAATAAAAAATAATCAAAAGAAATAAAATAAAAACTGTGAGATTGCTGTAAGTATTTTATCATGTTACCAATTTATCCAAGAGTTATTATTATTATTTGCAAAAAAAATACTTAGGTATTATTTTAATAAAAAAATAATCCAGGAGCTATTTTTTTATGCTTACATATTTATTTTATTAAAATATTTTGACATGTTTCACTTTATTCATATAATGTGTGGTATTACAATTAAAAATTTATAAATTCTAAAATGCAAAGGGAAAAAACACACAAACGAATAAATAAAGAGGATCAAATTGAGTAAAAAGTTCAAAATTATGCAAATAAAAGTAATGATTAATTTTTGAAAAAAAAATTGCATCAGGTATCAACCCTGATGCTGACGTGTATGACATCAGCACGAGGGTCGATGCTGACTCATGTGCGTCAAACTCTTTTGCTTCTTGTTTTTTATATTTTGGCTAGCAGATGTATGAAACATTTTATCAAGTCGTATTTTTTTAGAGTTTTCATATTAAAAGTCGTATTTTTATATTTTTCTCCTCCTGATCGTAATTTTTAAATCTTCTATATAAAAAATCGTATTTTCGTAATCCCCTAATTATAATTCAATTTGGGCCTATATGAGACCTAGTTTATTAATTAAAATTTTTTTGTGATAGACATAAATGTTATTGTAGTGTTGGACACTACTGGTACCTTATAGCATTGCCCAATTATTATTTGATTACTTATTAGGTTACTGGTCACCTATCAGAAACTATAACATGCTAGTTAGGAGATCTCAAGTATGAGTTGAGCTCAAGAAAAGCTAAAGATGCTCAAAATCCTAGCGAATAAGGAAATTGATCCTTAGGCGTTTGCCGATAAGAATATCTTTAAGGAATGTTAAAATTTAAATTAAGATAATATTACTTATAATTATCTTATTGCTAGGTTGTATTAAAGGGGAGGGCTACAGTAGGGGCGCCCCTACGTAGGGCCACCCTTTATACACCGTTTGATGGGAATCTGTGGGGAATAACAGGAATCTGTGGGGAATCTGTTTATACACAGATTCCCATCAAACGGTATATAGACAGGACCTTACGCAGGGACGCCCCTACTGTAGACGCGCCCTGTATTAAATATCAATATTCAATAATTTGTTTTTAACTTCGTTATCAAAACAGGAAACTTCCTTCGCTATCCTAAATCTATAAATAGGAAACATCACTACTATAATGGACCTATTGTACACAGATTTTCAGCTACTTGAAGAGAAGGCCAACTCGTTCGACGCTGGTCGATTCGCACAGACCGGTTTTTGCTGGAGGAACAAGCTGCACCCCATTATCAAAAAAAAAAAAAAAACAAGCTGCACCCCACTTCGAGATTCATTATTACAAGTTTGTCAATTTTCGAAATATCCATAAACAATTTCGGGAAATCAAATTCAAATATTTATTTGGGGATGGCTACGGTAGGGGCGTCCCTACGTAGGGTCATGCCTTAATTATCGTTGGATGAGAATCTGTGGGGAATAACGGGAATCTGTGTAGAATTTTTTTATATACAGATTCCCATCCAACAGTGAATAGACAGGGCCCTATGTAGGGGCGCCCCTACTGTAGACGCGCCCTATTTACAAAGTTAGATATTTGCCGATTTTTGGGATTTACTTGATTTAAATTCAAATAAATGTCAACCTTATACATAAAGATCCTATTTTGGCCTATAAATTGAAAGAGATAGGACAGAAGAAGGATTAGATCCTCTTGTATTCAGAATGGTTGAAAGAGATAGGACAGAAGAAGGATCAGATCCTCTTGTATTTAGAATGGGGATGGCTACGGTAGGGGCGTCCCTACGTAGGGTCATGCCTTAATTATCGTTGGATGGGAATCTATGGGGAATAACGGGAATCTGTAGAGAATCTATTTATATACAGATTCCCATCCAACGGTGAATAGACAGGGCCCTACGTAGGGGCGCTTCTACTGTAGACGCGCCCAGAATGAATACTCAAAGAATAATAGTGATTATAATGGACATATATTTTTTATACAAAAAGCTGAATAGTAATTTACTATCTCACTGTTATACTAAATTTTGGTTAACAGAATTGATAGAATGAACCCACACAAAAATTGTGCTAGATATTCTCTATAAAAGAGAATCGGTGGACGTAGGCCAATTTCATTCGGCTTAACCACATTAAATTCTTCGTGTCAGTTTATTAATATTCATTCATATTTATTGTGCAAATCACGGGTTTTGTCTCGGAACCATTTTGCTGGGTCGAGTGTTTCTTTCTACAAGTTTGGATGAGGTTATGATATCTTATTTCTTCTTTCTTAATGACACTATTCTCCCTTGTTTGGTTTCATTAGAAAATAAAAGTGTCACATTCTTCAATTGAAAAAAAAAGTCACATTCTTAAAAGTCGGGTCAATTCGTATGGTTAGACAATTAGCACACAAGTAGATAATCTTATACTTTATTACCTTAAAAAAAGTATACACTCCAAGAAAATTTCTATGTTTGGTAGGAGGGAAAAGGGTAAAGGAGGGAAAAGGGTAAAGGGAAAGAGGAAGAAAAAGAAAAAAATTGGTAATTTGGTAAAAAGAAAAAGAGATTAAAAGAGAAAATGGAAGAGAAGAGGGGAGAGAAAAAAAAGTAAGGTGTGGTCCACAAAAATTTTCTACTCCAAAATGGAGAGAAAAGTAGAAGGAAAAATACTTTAGCCAATCATAAAAATAAATTTACCAAATTAATCTTGTATATTAATTTTTAAATTCATTATACTGAGTGTAAAATAGTCATTTTCAAACAAGTTAGTTTTCTTTTTTCTCTTCGTAACTAACAACTATGGAGAAAAGACACTTTTCTATCCATCCTACACATTTTCTTTCTTTCATAATTTTTCTTTCCTCCCATGTTCTTTCTTCTCTTACAAACATAACCTAAATGTAAAAAAATTCTCTACAATGGCTACTGCCAATGGTATCCAGTGCTACCAATGTTAGAGCTGGCAATTCAGGTCAGGCTTAACGGGCAGTCCGATCCGGCCCACTTTTTTAGGCTCATTCTGAGTCTTTGTTATTATAAATCTTTTTAGGGCCCAGAATATTGTTAAAAAAATGGGCCAAGCATGGACCGGAGTGGGCAGGTCCAGCCCGCCTAGAAGGCCCCAGGCCGGGCCCGTCTGCCTTTTTTGATGGCCTGACCCAACCCACCTCATCTACCTCTTTGAACCTATTATGTGCGGATTAGCCGGTCCGACCCGTCCATTTTGTTATCTCTAGCCACCACACATTAATAGAGTTACGTAACATAAATTTTTGTTGTGAATCTCAACACTTTATTAATGTTTGATGCCGTCACCAATTGCAGAATGGCTCCATAGCGTTAATAGAGAAAAATTGGTGGCTTTGGTGACAACTGAAAATAAATATTCCAAAGACAAAGAGAGCCGTGACTTTTGGACCATTCAATGTATTTCTGATTCTCTGGACTCGTAAGTCGTGATACATTAAAATTTAGGGCAACATGACTTACATATTTTCCATTTCCTACATATATTTATTTATTATTATTTGTGGTGGTGGACCGGTACTTGTTGCGAAACTTTCCAAAAAAGCCGTCTTATGTGTCTAGAAAAAAGAGAAGCAGTCTTGTCCAAACGATTAACAATAAACCTCCCATTCATCGCCCGCCAAACACGCACCTCTTCTAATAATTTTCTCCCTTTTGATCCATTAACATTTTTTTTGGCCCCAGTTGACTTTAATAAATCAATTCAACCATATTTTTCTGGGAATATAATTTGAGTCGTCGTCTTAGCCATTACCATTCCCCACCTTCGCAATTGGGCTACCCGCGGCTGATGAAGTGATCCTCATATATTAATCCACGTCTCTCACTCTCTTTCCTTTCCGCCATTGCAATTTGCACATCCAACCTCCAAAAACGACAACGTTTTTCTGGAAAAAATAGACAGAGAGAGAGAGAGAGGGAGAGAGATGGGGGAGGCCACGGAAGCAGCCGCATCTTTAGGAGCTGAGACCATCGCTCCGTCTCCGCGCATTCGCAGCCTCAGCAAGAAGAGATCATCGTCGTCGTCGTTCAGGCT
>JXTC01000461.1:33345-44844 GCA_002914845.1 Trema orientale
AAAAAGGCTAAGAAAACACCTTGAAAATAACATTTTGTTGTTTTCTGAATTTTCTATTTTCTTTAACTCTGTTTTTAAAAACTGTTCTCAGAGAACAATGCCAAACACCTTTACTTGTTCTCAGAGAACAGTTTTCTGGTTTTTAAAATAAAAAATTGTTTTTTAGTTATGATGCCAAACAACCTCTTAGAATCTAAAACTCGCTTTTAAACTGAAGAAAATGAAGTAGAACTAAAAGAGACTGGAATGAAAATTGAAAATTAGTCTAAATTAAGATTTTTCCTTAGATAAACGCAGCAAAAAGTATGATATAAGACAAAAAAGGTTATTGACCGGAAGGAAGGAAGGAAAATCTACTAGATTTCAATGGTTTAATATACCTCATGTATATTGGATTGGAAAAATATATCCAATGTAATCATAGAATGGTAATTCATATGTCATTTCCACACCCAACCATTCACAGCCACCTAATTATGAGATTGACAAATATCATAGTTAGACATAACATATACATTAGATAATTCATGAGTCCCTTAATCGATTAGGTAAAGTTCTAAACTAGATCAGGTTTCCTCTTTTGAGTTTAATCAACATTCGAAGGCAGTAACAAGATTTACCTGCAACCAAAGTTAATTTCATTCATGGAGATAGAACAATAACAATAACTCATGATCGACATAGCTCAAGTTTAAACTATTAATGAGGACGCAATGAGAATCGTACCTGACCCAGATTCCTGTAAGTCAATTCTTCGACTTCAAAATTGGAAGTAGACAAATGATGTTAGCAATGGTCTTGGACGCCTCAACTCTAGCCTGAACCAATTTATGACACTTAAAGGCTGAACATCGAGCTCCAATAGAGGAACGAATTGTGATCACGAGCTCAGCAGTTCTCGTCCCAGAGCCGTCGCTGCTACTTGCAAAACGAAAACGTCTCTTGATGATCGAATTCCGAAGATTTGAAGGTAAAACAGACTAGGGATTTGAAATGCATGAGATTATTTCAGCGAGGACGAAAAGAAATTTCGTGGCTTGATGAAATCCAGGATTCAGGAAGAAAGAAAGAGAGAGAATGCACTGCGATTTCGGGATGGAGTTGCAAATGAGAGAGCTAGGGATAGATCGTGAGATGTGAGGTGACTAAGAGATAGGGAGACGTGGCTGTATAAAAACAACACGCATAGATGACGACCTTCGATATATATACCTGTCATTTATTCTTTTCAAATAGATGCGCGCGGTTTTTAATTGCCTTCGTGGTTTTTTTAAAGGAGAATAGATGATGGGGTTTTAAGTACCATGATCTTAGGCCATTGACGCCCTGTTCCCTATTGCCCTTTTCCTAGTAGTGTAATGGTCGAATTTAAAAGTCAATACTTAAACTAAAAAGTTCAAAACTATTCATCAATGGCGAAATTAAATCCGGATAATAATGAGTTGAAAGACTTATACCATGATGATCCTCGTATCAAGAAGAGTTGAACGAGACCAGTTTCACGGCCTGAGGTGTCCGGAAATGTCGTTGGAGGCCATTTTTCTTTACGGGTATTTTTATTCCTCGCCGGCAATCTGCAGCTCCGGTGACCCTGGAAACCCAGCAAGATGGTCGTGGCGAAGTAGGGATCAGCTCTGTAGCGGTTACAGCTCTCGTCGACAGCTGGAGCAGCTTGGGCAGGCGGCGACCGGTGGCGTCGTGGAGAGACGAGGGAGATGAGAGGGAAAACGAGAAGGAAGAGAGAGAAAGGGGATGGGGTGGCCACGAGGTTCAGTTTAAATGGGCTGTGCAATTTTTAAAAATTTAAAATTACACTTTAGCCCTAAAACGCAAAAGATTATCTCACTTAGGTCCTTCCAGAAATTACAATTTAGTCCCCGATATTTGAAACGTTTTGCACTAAAGTCTAATTTTAAAATTTTATTTTAATTTTAATTTATTATTTTTAAATGGTCAAGTAACCAATTTACCCTTAAAAGCTTTGGGTTTTTGCATGATTTATTCATTTTCAACAAATATTTCTATGCATTCTTTGTCCACTCCGGTAAAAAAAAACAAACTTAATGAAGATAACTATTTTACCTAGAAACGTTTGTACTTCAAGTTAAAAAGCACAAATGGGTACTGACTACCCCACGTCCACCCAAACCTATTAAGGAGTCTACTCCGGCAGAAAGGGAAGAAACCGAGAGAATTTTGATGAGATTGGCTAAATGTTATATTATAACATTCATGTAGGAAGTTGCAGTAGCAACATAAAGGATAAACATGCTTCAGAATTAATGTTTTCCCTGCATGAGTTATTTGATAGCAAGACCATGATTTCTAAGCTAGAAGCCATACGACTTTTATGAATCTTAAGATGAACCCTGGTCAGACTGTAAACGGAGCACATGATGAGACTCATGGTTCATGTGAATGTTGCAAAGTAAAATATGGAGCAGAATTAGATGTGGAAAGTAAGAATGACATGATTGTTACTTCATTAAATGAATCGTTTGATCAGTTCGAGCTAGATTACTTGTTGAACAATAAGCAATATTCTATGCAAGGTCTGATCTTGCAAGATATTCTGCTTACTGATAAGACACTTGGCAAAAATAAGAAGGCTGAAGCTTATTCTGCCAAAAGGATGTACGTAGTATAAAACTGTAGCTAAACCTTGTTCAAAAGGTAAAGGTAAGAAGCAGCAGAAGAAGACTGTTATCTGGAATAAATAAGAAAGCAAAGAAGGATGGGAAGGCAAAGGAAAAATGTTATCACTGTGGGGCCAAAGAACATTAGAAGAGAAACTGTCCAGACTACGTAGGAAAAGATAATGAGGCTAAAGAGTTTACAAGAGACTCAAAAACTAATTGACGGGAACTCAACTTGCGCTAGCTTGAGCACAGAAGCGTTGGTTTCAGTACAAGTGGTGGAAGAAGTCCATCTCTTGACGAATAGTCTAATACAACAACAATCCGTGCATCACAATTAATACGTTGTTTTCTTTGTTTCCTTGAATACTAATTATACAAACTAGTAATTTTACCTCAACCCAGTTTATAGTCCAAAGCTAGCTAGCTAAGAAATAAAAGTGATACACGATCAGCAAAATAAAGCCATCTTACTGGAATTATTATTTATACATATACTAATTCAACATTGGAATATGGAGAATAATATGGTAACAAACAAGTTTGGTTTATGCAGAATAATATAGCAGAAATGTATTATATTAATGTAAATGTGTACTCCTAAATTGGTAGATGGAGAGCGATTTTCATAATGATTACACAAATTAAGCCACAACTATACATACACAAATAACTATATAATTTGTGTGGACGGTATGCATTAGAAAAAAATGTGTGGATGATATTCAACCCTGAAATCATGGTGAGTTGATTAAAACAAATAAAAGATACGTTGGTTGATTCCAAACTCGTAGTTTTATTTATTTATTTTTTTGTGCAAAGGAATAATACATATATATATATATATACACACACGATACGGAAAGAAGATCTTAATAACTAGCTTGCATTCGAGCCCCCACCCCTTCCCCCCCAAAAAAAGCCCAGTAGGTAGATGCAGCTTAGTAGTTTTTAAGAGTTTGTCTTTCGATTTGTTCTTAAGTTCTTCAGCTATTTTATATTGAATATTCCATTCGCTGTAATTGCTGTTTACGCATGCATGGATGAGATGGATTTAAAAAAGCACAATGCAGTCAAGCATAAAAAGTCTACGGTTTGTGTATATATACATATTATTTGTAGACACATAACTAATAATGCATTTTAAGACTCAAACAAGGGATAAAAAATTGCTCGAGCAATCTAGCTAGCCCGTATAAGTTACGAGTGGGCACTGCTCTTTGATATTTGGGACTCAGGACCACAAGATGCGCAAAGTTTTGACCTTTAATTCTTGCAAGTATTAGACCAATGCCCTAGAATTTATTGGAATTTTGTTGTTGAAAATGAGAAAGACATGGCTCAAATTACGGAATTCTTTTAATTGATCTAAAAATAACTTTCTGATTAAATATTTTAATTGACTAATGATGCTAGCTAGGGACATCAACTTAGTTTTTTTGACACCAATTCATCCGATAGTTTTTTTTAGCACAACATATAAGCGTCAGTTTCTTCACTAATTTGAAATAAATGTGGGCCTAAGGTTCTTGTTGGTGGTTAAAGGGATACCTCTAAACCTCCATAACTTGCTTAAAGGGTTATGCAATTTTTTTTTTTTGGTTTCCCTATTAGCGCCAACAGAAGAAATTTTTACATTTGTTGTCTTATTTTATACAGGAAATCTCTTCAATTTGTAACAATTAATTAGTTAGCCAATTAGTAAAATTTTCGAGTAATTAATAGATTTATTCCCAATTAAGAAAAAAAAGTTGTGATTGGTCGTAAAAAATATTTGATTCGAAACATGCAACATAATTTTCTGTAACAATTGTCTTTTTTTTTTTTTTTTTTTGGTTTTTTTTAAAATCAAATGATGAACTTCATTTCATTAATAAATACAATACAGTCACACATCTAATATAAGGATCAAATTACAAATAATTCATAGCAGTAAACAATCAACCAAAGTTCATTTCCAGTAGCAAACTGAGAGAATAGACTATACACAATATATATATATATATATATAAATGATGTGTACATAAATTCACAAAGGATATATTGGAGCTCCATAAGATATTAAAGAAGAGAAAATTTATGAATTTAGCTTATATTTTATTCATTGACTATAGTGTATATATAGAGTACATGAGATAACGAAAAGAGCTAAATTGTACAGGAAGTTATCTTCGTATTTTAATTCAAATAATAAAACATACAAAAGATAACAAAATCAAAATTGAACTTTGGTTGTTTATTAACTGGGTGTGAGTGTAGGAGTGTTTGAATTCTTATCCTTATCCTTATCAATAGATATATCTCTCCAACTCGTTTAAATTATCCATCACCAATAAAATTAGTTTCTTCGACTAATACAAGAATGAATCTTTCGCAAAGAATGATTTTTGACAATATCTCGAACGATTCAGATCTAAAAGAAGATAATCAAAACTTAAAAAAAGAAAGTAAAAGGGGACAAATCTACACAGATCTAGAATCAGATGAGATAATATATCTTGAACAACTACTTTCATATATACAGAAGGATTATTAAAATGAAAATATAAGAATTAAAATGAAAATGTAAGAATATCACCACAAGAGACAGAATCCAAGAAATCTTCTTAAGTGGGTTAAAAATCTATGGGGAGAAGGGTTTCAAAGAAGATGGAGAATTATATCTAGAAAAAGGGGGAAAAAAAAAAAAACTTGAATCAAAACCATTAATATCATATCTGCCGCGCGTAAGAACGTTAGTATATAAGATTTATTGTCACTAGTATCATTTTATTTTGAATCTTTGATCCATATAATAAGAGAACGTTGCGAAGTTTATATATACATAGGCTATACGAAATTAACAACTATATAATGTGTATATATAGGTTTTCTAAAATCATGACACGATATTCTTTAAAAAAAAAAAGATAATGACACGATAATGTGGATAATAGTTACATCTGTTTATTTAGATTGAATCATGAGTAAGTAAAAAGCGGGGTTACGATGTTCTCAACTTAGGAGGAGGAGGAACAAGAAAAAATAAAATCGAAGCCAATATTCTTCTTTTAATATGATTGCGGTATAGAAACTAGATATGATATCTTTCGTATTTCTTAGGCGTTTGAAATAAACTATGTGGGGTCCATATATATTGTCATTTGTGAGGAACAAATGTTAAAATATAGTGAGGATCACATAAATAAGAACTGAATGCTAACAAATTTGCATCTATTTGGCCAGGATTTGATTCGTTTATGATAATGTTAGTATGTTACCAAAGCACCCTCCTTTGGACCGTGTCAGGATACCAATGAAGTCCTCCCAATAATATATTTTCATATTCTTTGAGTTTTGTCTTTTACTAGGCAGGTAGGAGGGACTGAGGCTTAAAATAGTGAACAAATTAATCCAACTTCAACATATTTTCAAGGCTTAAAACAAGGAACATATTTCTTTAATTAGAAGAAATTAAGACGACAATTTGGCATTAAATTAAGTAATACGGTCATGCTACTTTTATTGCGAGTCCAAATTGATGACTTACGAATGGTGACCGGTCACCCTCTCAATTTGCACCAATATTTATTTGCTCTGACGCAATTAGTACCATACCAAGGGTTCATCGATCTCCATGATTGATAGTGAGACATCCCAACCATCGCTTCTACTTTTGTTTTTTAGCCGTTGGGTTATACATAATTAATTGAAGTGTACATGTACGTTAATATATTTGTTTTTTCACTTCCATCCCTCTATTCTTGATAATTCCTAATTTAAACAATTTTTAAAAAACTACTTGTTGTGATCCCTGTACTCTTTTGCTGATAATTAGTTGAGGAAATATTAGAAATTAAAGCATTTCTAAGACTTTATTAATCCTACAATTGACGAGATGTCTTCATGGTTTCATATATTATTTCAACAAGTCACTATGAAACATCCTCACATAATCCGATTACCATCTTTATTTTCGGTAGTAATTAAGTTTAACGGATAAATTAACTTGATTTCTTTTCGAAAATATATTTTTCCGCGGAATTCTGATGTGGAATTCTTGGAGCATTAATGGAATTATTGAGGGGATTCCGACCTGGCATTTTTTGGGATTTCATGGGATTTTTGAAGTGTCAGATTTTCGTGATTTTCAGTCACTATGCGGCAATGGTTAATGATCGATAGTCACCAGCTTTGCTATATATAGGCCCTTTTTTCAGCAAAAATTCCTTCATTTCGGCCTTCAAAATTACATTTTATTTTATTTTTTTGAAAAATAATCGTTTTTAGTAACTTTTCATAGAAAATTTAGGATTGGGTCCTATTCGGCTTGACTACGCTATCAATTCTCATTTTTAAACAAATATCATTTTCTTATTTACTTTCAGGTTTGATATTCTTTTAAGCCCAAGTGAGCGTAATTAGATTATCTCAGTTTAATTATGAATGAAATTTCAAAGTTTCTCTTTGTTCCCAATTTTCGGTATGGTTTCTTTGAATCAACAAGATTTTATGTCTGCATTCTAGTATTCGTGGCCAAGTAAATAGAACGGTAGAAGGTTAATTACGATAATCTTTTGTGTATCATATTTATTAATTATTTCGCTACATCAAAGTCTCACTACTATATACGATTATCAATAATCTTGAAATCCAGTCATTTCATCACTAAGTATCATGAAGATTAGAGGCACATTGGTCTATTACATAGTATGTTCATAAAAACATCACTAGTGGTAAAATAGCCACATTACCAAATACGTAATGGAATTACAAATTTGATATAGGTCATAAGTAAAGCCCCAATACATTATTTTGTGACAATTTTCATGTAATGTGTATATTGATAATGATTGGCTTACAAATGATAGATAGTACTAGCTATTCGACACATACCATTTTGTATAATAATGTACCCATTTTTTTTTTTTAATAATATAATCCGCACATTAAGTCCAACTCGATCCAATCATGATTATGAAAAGATCTATATAAACAACAATTGTAGGTTCGCCTTATTCCCTTGCTCACCTAACAAGTCTCGTTATGCATCCCTTTTAACTCAGAGCATGACCAACTCTCTTGTCCTATCAAAATTCATCTCCAAAAAAGCTAGCTAGCTTCTTACAGACAGGTTCAATCCTAAAACTCTAATTCAATAGTGGAAAGTACCACCATGCAAGATCTGGACACCAACAAAAGTTTCTCTTTCAGCTCCAAGTTCAAGTATTCCTCCTCCTCACTAGCACTCTTCTCCGACGACGAGGGCGACGAATACAATGATCAAGAGCACAACAAGGACAGCGACACCGACGAGAATTCATTTATCGAAATTACTTTCGACAATCCCACGACTAATCGAACCGTCGACGACGACGAAGACACCGGTGGCCACCGAGGGCTTCAGGATAATTTAGACCACCTGCGTATATCGTTTTCTTCTAGCTTTCCTGCATCGATCCCTGACGTTCACGACAACATCGATGTCTCCAATTGTCCTCATGAAGCGGCGGCAATTAAGGCCATATCGGCATTCTCTTCGTCGTCATCGTCGTCTTTGTCGTCCTCGGTAAGGTTATCGGCTTCCACTCTGCGGTCTTCTTCGACCGGGACTTGCCGGGGTCCGGCAATTGTGGGGTCGTCGGAGTCATTTAGTTTGTACGAGAGTTCGAGACGGAGAGATCAGCTGCCGGCGTTTAACCCTCTCGTTCACACGTTACTCTTCAGTCTAGAGGCGCCGCCTGAGACGGCCGAGGAAATTGACGGTCGTCATGCTCAGCCAGATAGTCATAGGCAGTTGGCTATGATCAACGCCGACAACAGGTATTTCTACACGTGGCCATCCTACTTACCATCATGTGTGTTGATACCTTCTTTTGATTTTTTTTTTTTTCTTTTTTGGTATTTCATTTCATGGGTTCCGGTTGACCATTTGCAGTCTTATATGATTATTATATATGAGTTTACTGTTCTTGCGTACCTATATAGGTGGCCATGAACCGTGTTTGAAAGGTTACAAAGACTTTATAAGTTGAATTTTCTAAATGAAAAGAGTGCTTACAATCAAGTTTATATATGTAGTGGATCCACTCGTCAATTAAAAGTAACGAAAATACACCAAAAATTTACGCTAAATAATAATATCTCATGTATTTTAACCATTTAAATGGGACCATATCATTTAAAAGTTAGTTTATATTATTACTCCAATTAATACTCTAATTAATAACTCAAGCAACAGATTATTAATCTTAGAATTTTGTGAGTAAAATATAATCCATCATAATAAAATTTAATAATACAAAATTTTTATCATTATGTTGATTAATTTATTGAGTTCCATTTTTTGTGTATGTTTTCTTATATACTTTTCAATACATAATATCTTTTAGCTAGGGCAATTCAACTTTTTTTTACCTTGTCAATTTCTTATTCTAAATTAATTTAATGCATGAAGTATACCAGTATTAATATACACACTGATAAAATTTTTCCCTCTAAATACAAGCCTTTTTCTAGATTTCGATGAACTAGTGGATTATTTTTCTTCATGGCCAATTAGCCAAATAGCGGTTAGTAGTGTTAATATATTTTAATTAATTATTAATTACTGAATCAATCTACCAAAGAAAATACCGAATATTTATATTAATTCCTTATTACGAGCATATATTTATATTGACAACTTAATCGGCTGCATTAATTGCCACCATTTTTCTCGTCCTACCATAAGTAATATTAAATAATTAGAGTCCTTTTTATCAACTATACTCTTCTTTCTTAATCCACCCCTCAAAAACACAATCGATAAAAACAAATCACTCCCTAAAAAATTTATGGAAAAATCAAAATACTTTTTGTCATATTATAGTTTTCATAATCGTAGATGAATGTATAGGGAATTTTAAAGTTTAACGATTTTAATAAATTAAGTCTCTCTCTAGAACCATAAAAAATAACTCAACAACAAAATTTAGCCTATCTCCTCTTTTACATGAAAAAATATCAAATTCTTTTGTTAGATATGTGGTGAAATTTTTTAAACAAAACAAGAGGTTGTAAAAGACAAAAAAGGGTGTGGAAGATCTTCAAAATTATTGGGTGGGAAAATAAATCAAATTTCAAAAAAGGTATGCATGTTTTATCCCCAAAAAAAAGTATGCATGTGAAGCGAATCAAATTCCTAGAATAGATATCGATTTTCCGTCTCTCTGTTTTAACAAGAAGAATGCTAGGATTATTCTCTTCTATACTCCTGAATCTCACTGTGATATTTTGATTATATTAATAAATTTTAATAACATAACAAATCATTATAAAGTGAACGAAGAATAGCACACTCCTCGTTTAGCAAAAGCTCAACAAAAGATTAATTTATTACCGAAAATAAATAAATAAATGTCTAAAAATAATAAACAAAACCAGTAGTTCGATAAATATGTCTCTCTCACTGCTTCTCTACAAAATATGCTTTCGAGGTCTAAGAATGATCATCAAAATGCCCCCATTGATTTCGATTATTTTTTCTATGGTTTTTAACATAGGTTAAAAATTTGGTCCAAAATAATATTCTTCAGAGAAACATTAATTTCCTAAATTTGGGGTGTTATATGAAGCATATTTTATGGAGTTTCCCACAATTATTTATTCTTTTATTCCATCATGTATTTATACTTTCCCTCTTATTTTATGCGAAATTAATATCGAAGGAGGGCATCAAGCATTACACAAGCAACGGATAGTGGCAATAACAATCATGGTATCATGAAGTTCTTGATGATTAAGTTTCGAGCGACCAAAGTACGAAAGCTGCTCACTTCATTATTCGCAAAATCACGTGGCGATCACCTTAACGTCTATCAAAACAAAGCCAACGACAGATACAGGCTGAAGAGATCGAGACCGTCCAAAGAAACACTTGACTACTACTATGATCATCATCATCATCATCATCATCGGGGAATCTACTTGAGCAACGACAATATCAATGTTATGAACGACATCAAATACTCTTCTCATCATCAACACAAATGTTCTAGAGCGTTAGACGTAAATTTGGGTGCAGTCCGAGGAGTTTTAGAAGCTGTGAACATGACAAGTAGTACTCATAGTCGCACCAATAGAAAAACGAGCAGCTGCCCTAGCTCGGTAAAGTCCTCTCCAATTCACCAAGGTTTTGCAACCGATGATTCAGGTAAGTTTTTCGCCCGAGAAAACTCAATCCAGGCCGCCATTGCCCACTGTAAAAGCTCACTTGGCCAATCTTCTGATTTTCGCTTCTAAACTACTTGTCTATTTAATTACACACTTTCACAGTGAGAGGAGCATATATATGATGTTTCTTTTATATACAAGGATAGGTTTCGAAAGTGCTCTCGTTTTCTTATCTTCCCCTTTATCATTGTATTATCTTCTACATATTTTATTCCATGTACATTAGTCAGAAGAGGTCTCTAATAATGTCACATATCTACGTTGGTTTAATCATATTTACTGTTGTATTGATGATGTGAATCTATTTATATTGCTTCATTTCGAGCTAGTAGCGGAGCCAAAACTCTTTTCAGCGGGACACAGATAATTCTTTTAATACAATAATAATGCAAAACAAAATTTAAAATTTTATATATAATAATATATCCAGAGGACATTAAAAGAATTTTCGTCTTTTATGACGTCCTCAGTATCATATTATAAAAAAATAAAATAAAATTTTACGTTCATGAAATCTTGGTAAAAGTACAAAACTAACAACTAATATCATCTTTTTCTTCAATCTTTCAACTTTTTCACCCTAAATTCGTGTGTTTCCCTCTCACAATTGAAGATTTCGCCCCAAATACGTGCTACCCTCCCCAAATATCATCTGTGGGTCTCTTTCATT
>JXTC01000461.1:45217-55821 GCA_002914845.1 Trema orientale
CAACACATTCGTTCACTTTCTTTATGCGTTATGCGTGCGGACGATAATGTGTGTCAATTTTTGGTAGATGATCATTATATAAATAGACACTGATAAGGCCGTATATCACATGACAGAAACAGAGGAAACGAAATAAAACACAACATACAAAGAAATAGGGGAGGATTTCTTTAAATTATTCGGGGAAAAACAGAGGAATAGTTCTCATTGTCTGTTAGGAGAAGAAATTAATCTTGCAAAATCTTGTCAGCTGGAAATTACAAGTAGTTTAGGCAGATTTTAGATGACATAGAACACAAACCAAAAGAAAAAATTATTCCGAGTCTTACTAACAAACTCGTAAGAAAATCTAGGATAGTAAACAATAATAGCAAATTAACAAGAGGCATGATCCCACTCAAAAACGAAAAACAAAAAAAACAAAAAAAACAAGAGGCATGATGCAAACAAGAGAAATATAAGAACATGTTAAATATAGGATATTAAACAAAACTTAAATTGCAGTATCCTTTTAATAGAGTTTTTTGTTACTTGGAAGACGTTCAAGAACTCTAGCGAAAGATAAAATAATACTAGCAATATTTTTAATAGAGTTTCTTCGTAACGAGACAAAAACATCTAGGTAATAATTCGACTACCTGCTACAGGGTTAATCCTCTGTCGGATTAAGTAGTGCTCCAGTGAAAATAACGAGGTTTGAGAACTCTTCAGCGATCATGAACATAAATGGGTGGTGAGCTATAAAACTAGGACGAGGAGGTGGCTGCTCAGACCCTTCTTCATAACCAACATAAGTGTCAGCAAAGGTGGCTGCAGAAGCTTCTGTCCCTTCTTCATTGACTTCAATATAGGACTTGTGAAGCATTCGATTGATAAAAACATTGGTAACATTAACCATGTTTGTGAAATTAGCACCAGTTGGATTGAAAGGCAAGGCTAATCCCTTACTTTCAATCAACTCTGCAGCATCAACACAATACGAGAATTTCAGCTTTGGAATCCACACATGGGAAAGTTCAACTTCTCTCAGATGTAAACACTTGGGTTGAAGCATTGTTGTATCGGAATTGAACTTTTTCACCATATCTTGTAGTCCTTTTCTTCTGTGAGGGAGAAAAAAGTACATAGAGTATTGTTTGTTAGTGCATTGACCTCTCTGATAAGGGAGCTTGAGAACCTTGTAATCATCAAAGGATGCATAAGAACGGTACACATCTTTACTAATCATGAAAGGCACTTTCATAGTTTTTCGGTTAAGAAGGTGAAAATTTTTGTCTAAAGTCATGGAGTCATCAAAGGCGTCTTCCCAAGCTCCTTTGAAATATAATGCATTTGCAAGACAAAGCGGTGGTTCCAATTCTACATGTGGTGGCAAGAGGACTTTAATCAGCCCCTTTGTCTCCTTCTTTACCCATGAATTTACCCTTTTTTTAACTTTCTCTGCCTATGTAGAAAGGATAATCGAGTATTAGATCATATAATAAGTAAAATGATTGCGCACCATCTTTAATTATACAGCTTATAAATTACATGCTTGTGCGTATATTAACCACAAAAAGTACAAATTCAAGACATCGAAATCTGAGATGTATATATATATATATATATGTTTGTTATTGCTAAACGCATATGCGTACGTGTTTTTAAACCCACATATACAATTAAATATCCACATAATTTGATAGACTTGCAACTGAATGCAAACTACATATGCCGATGTTTATATATGCTTGTGCATGTTTTCATATAATCTGTCATATTTATTAGCATGTTTCGTCTATATATATAGAACAGTATGGACATTCAAAATATATAGTCTGAGCAAATCTGAAAAATAAATGTGGCCTGCAATAAAATACCATTGTTAAATTAATTATTAGAAAAGTTTTACCTTAGTGCAAAGATCCACACTTTCCACTTGGGCTTTGTAGATGCTTTCGGTGATCTCTTTGAAGGAAGGTACCAATGGGAAGCTATTATCAACCCATAAGGCGTTCACCACTGAAAACTGAGGCGTTTGCCACTGCGGCCGTGCCAAAGGTCTGTTGTCAAACATGTCCATTGGAGCCTTTACGGCTTCGGTTTGATCAGAAGAGGAGGCAGCAGTCTCAGAGGTGAGAAGAGACATCATAACAGACGACTTGTCGTTAAAGTCGTTGATGTCTTTGGAGCCAAGAAACTCTAAGAATTGCTCTAATGTTTTTCCTCCAGACCCAGAAGCCACCATGTTAAGCATTATATTTATCGACAAAGGAGACATCAAAACGTTTCCTGAACCGCCATCCTTCTTAAGCTCATCCAGAATTAGTTGCGTTGCGATGCTCCTGCAGAAATCCATGTCTTCGGCTTGTCACAAGAGAGAGAAAAGATAAAACAGAGTGAGACGAGTATATAAACTATAGCATTATTCTTTATATATGGGCACAGGTATTTTTTTTCTTTTAGGGATGGTAGAGAGATAAAATTATTAAATAATATGTATTTATTTTTTTTTCAATTATTCAAATTATGGTAATTAGTAGATAATAATCGAAAGGCTAAATAAAAATACATATTGGATTAGAAACCTATATATTATATATATAGAAAGAGCCATTCCATTACGCGAGTTTCAAGCTATACTCAAGGGCTAAAGTATAAGAATTTTTTTTTTCTTTTTTCGTTGGTTTCCTGATTACTTTGTCCATCAGATTGATTGTAAATTAACTATCGATCAGAAAGAATCACTTTCTTTTATGTGAAAAGAGAGATCATAATAAGTTTTTATTGTTTATTTGATACTTGCCTAATATTACATATAATTTCTATATACTGTCCATTAATATCTTGGGTAGACGTAGCACGAGCTCTCTTTGTTTTATTATTTTTTAATAAAAAATCAGAGACAACGAAGGTGTGTCTATATTCATCCAATACTATACAATATGTTGGTGCGTATTTATCTTTTCTCTCCCTCACAATAATTTTCTCTCTCTATATATACGTGTATATATATATATATATATGGGGTTTGGTTTAAATAGTTACAACAATATTTACCTGGTCAAAAAAATTTAATGCTATTCATCAGCATCAAAAAAATTTAATGCTATCACTATTTTTTTTTATATTATCCATTTATGATCACAAAAAAATTGAAACTATTGAGAAGTCCTCTATATATATATATATATATGTAAACTCTGCTTAGTTTCTCTTTGATTGTCGATTGTAATCCATTGTAATAAAACACAAGACACAAGGAAACAGGAAGATTTCTTTCGATTATTCATGGAAAAGCATGACAACGCAAGACATTCTACAGAAAAGTATTAAGATTGAAAAATTTTGGACATTTATCTTGTGAAGATTAATTTAGAGTTTAACTCAGTTTTATTATGTGTACGTGTCAAGAGCTCATTGTAGATGCTTTTAATGATCTATTTGAAAGAAGATATCAATAGGCAGTGATTATTAACTAGTAAGGCTTTTGACATAGAAAATGGTGGTGGTGGTTGTTTCTTTATGGGGAGTTCCCTTGAAGGATGCATCCAGATCCAGTAATGTTTCTTGTCAAAGTCGAATCCAGCATTTGGCTTTGGCAGCAGTGAAGGATTTTACAGTTTCGGTTAGGTCTTCATCAGAAGAGGAGGCCACAGTCTCAGAGGCGATAAGAGACATCATAACATACGTACTTGACGTTGAAGTCGTTGATATCTTTGGAGCCAAGAAACTCCAAGAACTGCTCTAATGTTTTTTCCAGACCTAGAGGCCACCATGTTTTGCATCACGTTTATTGACAAAGGAGACATCAATACATTTTTAGATTTAGAACTGCCCTCCTTTTTAATCTCATAAACAATAAATTGCATTGCGACGCTCATGCAGAAATCTATGTCTTCGGCTTCTAATACTGAAAGGAAGCACACAAACAAACAGAGAGAATATGATAACACCTTCCCTTTGTAAACTAGTTATCACCTCCACAAGGTGTCTAACATCGGTTATTGACTCATCTTATTTGTCTATAGGAAGGAGGATAGCCTCTTGTAATATTGACTGATGCACACACTAATACAAGCTCTTTCTAATGCTATAATTCTCTCATATTCGTTCTCTCTCTCTCTTGTTCTCTCTTTAACCGAAGCTCTACATGTACACTCCTCCCATTATAATTCCTTTTATTCATTTGCTCCTTCTCTTGGTCATTTAATCTCCACTTACTGAATTCCTCTCATGAAGCAATCAATTCCTAAAGCTTAGTGCTCATCATTTCATCTCATCAATTCCTATATACATATACATATATACATTTATATAACCTTTAATTATAACTTGTCCTATTTAAATTCCAGCACTTTAATTTTCAGTCATTTATTTTATTTTCGAATAATATGGTTGGTTTTATCGCTTCAGAACTCCAATTTCTCTAACTAACTCCAATTGAAATTATGGATTGTCATACTGCTTACAACAGTTATTAATTACTTATTGATATTCTGCACTTTTATTTCTGTCGTTAATGTTTAGTTGACAACGTGATCGGTTTATTTACTTAGAGGTCAACATTTAATTAATATTTTATTCATTGTCTATTTATTTATTACATTATTGCATATTAAGTGAATCATCCTTGCAACCGCCTATCATGTCTAAATAAGTAGGAATTGTAGTTATTCTTATTGCGACTATCTATATTGTTTTGACATGTGGGAGTATTGCGATGACCTTTACTCTTGTTCTTAGTCCACTTACTTTTCTATTTTGTCTAATTAATACAGGTCATTTTCTAATTAATCATGAGAACAAACTCTGGCCCCAATGAAATATCACTTTAAATTCGCATATATTCAAGTTAGCACTTAAATCAATAAATTAAACATTATAGATTATATAACTTATAATTAATTTTATTAATTTTTCACGAATTGCAGAAATATTCTTAGACACTAATAACACATTATTCATACTCATTAAATATAATATCCCAGATTTTCAAAGGAGCATTTTGGTTATTTTGTTAATTTTCGGACTAAATAATGGAGGGGTATAATTTCAAAATGTTTTAAGGAAGCAGGGAAAGTGCAATTTCTAGAGGGACTTGATTTAAGGAGTTTTCAAAAGTTAGGGATCGAAGTGCAATTTTAGAAAATTAGACAGTGCCCTATTACGAGGGCATACGTGGCCTTCATCACTTTTCTACATCTCTCTTTCTCCGATCCCTCGACCTCCCTTTGTTCTCTCTCCTGTTCTCGGCCTCCGAAGGAACGAAAGACAACCGAAGCTGCCTCTGACCGTCATCTGGCTAGCCCAACCCCCGGCGGACCTCCGGCCCAGCTCCACGACGCTCGCGCCACTGGTCCCGAGCCGCCAGAGTGCTGTAGTCGCCAGAAAACACAATTTCGGCCGCAGAAAGGTTTTGATTTTTTGGCGCCGTTTCGGATCGTTTCAACGCATGTTCTTAGGCTTGTTGGGTTCGTATCGTCGAGAGGAACCTCAAGTTATATATCTCGCAACCCCATTTTGCCCGAATTAAAAGTTGCCATTTTTATATGTTTTGAGCTCGGGTTTGACTTTTTGATTGGACCTTTAGATTTTGTTTTTAATGTCATTTTTGGAATGTACTCGGAAAATAATGAAGTTTGATATATATATATAGATTGACTATGTTTGATAACCAGCATAAAAAACGAAATCAAACGGCTAAGTTTTGCCTTGTTTTGCGTGCCACCAGTTTGGTTTCAATCTGGACCCGAATTAGACGAGTTATATATCTAGCCTTACTATTTTAGGTGTTAAGAATTTAGTGAAGAGGTCTATTTAATGATTCAAAACTCTGTTGAGGAGTTGGTTTTTCGCAGATGAGGGATCGAGGGCTTGAAATTGGTTCTTAACCCTCCGAACGATCGTTCAACAGTACTTTGAGAATCCAATAGCATGGTATCGCTATTCTAGTGAAGTAGGGATTCAGTTACCTCTGTCTTATAATATTTTTGAATAGAACTTTCTTTGTGTAACATATGATAACAAATGTAATTTTAGAATTGTTTTGGATATATGTGATAATGGAGTTGAATTGTATTATATATATTGGATTACTCTGGGACTTTTCTTAGTGCATGTTATTTTTAGATATGTCAAAATAGGGCCGTTATGCTACCGATTTTTCTATAAAATTTAATTAACTATTCTATTAAAAATCAGAGCATCATTTAAACTTAAATTACTGCATGGTTATTTTTACACATGAGTTCAAAATACACATATTATAAGATCACATATGAGTACTAGGTTAGTATCATGGGGTTTTTTATAGTGTGGCGTTATGGCCCCACTGATGGTGTAGAGTCTGTGAACCAGCGTTGGATTTTTCTTCTGATTACTTTCCCATTTGGTAGGTGTAAGCAATGCGGTTGTCTCTCTAAGTTTGGTAGGCGACACATTGGTGTCCTCCTCTGGGTATGGGTTAGGTGTCAGGTAGGTTGTATGGCACACATAGTGCTAACATCCTGATTTCCATTGATGAGAGATAATGAACTCATGGGTATAGGTGGATTTATATCATGTATCGGTGGACTGATTGATTTTTAGATATCATGCTTTTATATATATATATATGTGTGTGTGTGCATATGGAATATCGACTTCAGAAATTTTTATGTATATATGTATATATGGTTTGCGAAAATATTTTGGATTAAACTAACCATGCAAGGACTCTCCATCACTAAAAAAATTTTTCAATGAGGTAACAGTTTTCCTACTGAGCTTATCCCTCCTACTTTCCTCCCTATCAGGTGATTGTTCATTCGAGTTAGTTATCTCGATGGCTAGGCAAGTCGCTTAGCTTACGCTTGCGATCCTATTCCTTTTCGGTTGATCCCTATACCTTGTCTTACTCTTTCTCCATATCTAACTTTTTAGCTAATTGTATCTATTAAGTGAATGTATGAAGATGTCTTTACTACTATTTGAGGATTTGGTATATAAATAGGACACTATGGTTTCCAAGGAGCATATATTTAAATTTTAAGCACTTGGGAATTTTGACTAACTCTTTAAATAAAATTTTGGACCTTCAGACTCAAGGTTTGTGAAATTCATTTCAATCAATATTAAAATTTTATTAAACCAAGTTTTTGTATAACTTAACTATATTTTATTGAAACTTAATTGGTGTCTCTTTCTTGATAAACTAAACTAAAGATGGACCCATTTTTATATAGAATTTCTAATGATTTGAGGAATAGAATGAAAAACCCAAGTACTTGGTTTCTTCTGATTTTTTTTTGAATATTCTTTATTTATATATATATTTACACTTAAAATTACTAAAAGTCATGGCCTTGGATTTTCGGTCGTGATAGAATTGGTATCAGAGCACGGCTTCATATCCGTCTGGGATCATGCCTGTGTTAATTTTTAGTGTTTAAAAAATATTTTAGAAATAGTTTTGACAAATACCTCATACATCACTCTTGAACTGGCTAGATGAGTTACTTTTGCTCCTATTCATTCCAGGTCCTTTATTAAATTTCTACCAAGTTAAATTCTTGTGTCCTTGGGATGGTGATTTCCTAGAAATTGTAGTCTCGGGAGTGTCGGGTTGACATGAGACTATTGAATTCCACTCTTAACAAAATCCCTCACTTCGAATGGACATTTATTCTTGTACTCCTCCATCCATTTAGGTTGTAAGCTATATGAACCTCTAAGTTCTAAGGTAGTAATCCGGTATCTAGCATCTTGATTATTGTGACTTGGCTTTCTTACGGATTGTCTATATGTTATCCTTCGGGTAATATTTTCATTTTTTTTTTTTTTTATAGTATTTGATTGTGGTTGTATTTTCTTGGAGATTTTTACTTGTGATACACTAGTTTAGTGTTTGCATTTTAACTTATGTGGCTTGACTCTATTGGTGTTTATGGGATTGAGATTTTATTTCCTTGAGATTGGATATCTCGTGACTTGGTTCTACATTTGAGTGATTGTATTGGTGGTACTTTTACATAGCATGCTCATTGATTTAGTGATGAGTTTGGTAATTTGAGATATTGTCTAACTATAGTAACTGCATTTCTCTAATTTCATCAAATTTTGTTGTTGTAATTCTTTGGTTGAGAGTTTGGTTGAATTTAACACCGAGTTATTTAGTTTTAGAACTTTTAAAAATACAATGTTGACAATTAACGTTTTGAATGACATAAACTTTTGTGTTTTAACAAAGTGACATGTTTGTTTTCAAAGAGATCGTGAACATTTTAAACTTGAGCATTGGTTAGGTAAAAGTAATACACTTTTTCAAATAAGGTATTGTTTTAAATTAATAATTTTATGGCTGTATATGAACACTTTCTGGAAAGCACAAGGCTCATTCAACTGTGCAAGAGAAAAGAATAGAGTGAGCCTAGTGCCCAATAAGTAAAACTAATGCAAGCAACATGAACATGCTTGGTCCGCGAATGACTTTTATACTAGCGCTCACTGCACCTTCCTTTTAAGACATTTAAAATCATTATCTTCTGCTAAATCATTATTTGGGCCCTAGGAGTGTTACTTAGCATTGTTTGTTGATAAGCCATGAGTTCACTGAACCTGTTTCATCTTATCAGATAACATTCCTTAACGAAATTACCCTTTCTTAATCTTCAGCTGCCTCAAAGGATATCACTGCCATATTTCGGGTTCGCTAGTCTCACTCGCCCGAATTTACTTAATTACCCATCTAACCTCTAAGTAACAATCCTCAACATAGTTTCATAAAGTGGTANCTTACTAAAAAAAAATATTTAGGAATTGGAAATAAGGAATTGAATGTTTATACCTATCAGTAGTGTTTTTACAAACCATTGTCATCATTATTCAATGAAATATCAGTAGTATTTTTACAAAAATAGTTTCACTATTTGAGTTTATGTCGATCCCTATATATATTTCAACGGTTCTCCTCAAAATATATATTTGCATATTTAAATATGTATATAAACAGGAGGAATGTCTTGCTTAATGGTTGCACAAAAAATGTTTTTTAAGACTAAATTGGACTTTATATTGTAAGTCAACGGTTCGTATCAATCACATTTTGTTCCTATCTATACATCTTGTTAGAAGCGCAGATGACCTCTTAATTTTTCTTACTTGGTTGAACCATATTTTAATCATAGCCATTTATTTTTGTTTTGATCCAAAGGTTTAAAATAGTCCACCTCAAAATCTTCTCTTTTACACACATCTAACACGTACGTTCATTTTCTTCTCACTTGTTCTCTCTCTTCCAATGTTTTGATACCTTCTTCTCTGATCTGTCCTTCCTTCACTTTTTATTTTTCTTTAGATGTTGTTCCTCTGCTTTCTAATTCTGCTTAGGGAACGACAGCGACGGCTTCGTCTGGTATTCTTATGCTCATCTGGTTCCGAGACGAACGAAAGCATTAACTGAGGCCAAAATGCAATATCTGTTGTCTGCATGTGTTTCTCAGCTCTTGCCTAGTATTGAAGAATGATTGGATAAGAAATAAGAGAAAAGATCTCAAAGAGCATACTTGTAAGGAGGAAAATATCAGAAATAGTGTATATTCTTTCATCAAATTGTATCAAATTTGTATATTATTACATTTTAAGATGATATATAATATGGTCGAGAAATATCCCAACCACAGAAATCTTACCAAATACCTCAACAATGTCAAACCTAATTACAATCATCTTACTGCCCACGGGAATAAAAGACGTCGCGACAAAAATCGGGAACTCCTTTAATCTTTTCCTTGGCTTTTCTGTTATTAAATGCAGTAATTAGTTATTTTTTAACTTCATAGCTCATAATCTTCGCTTAATGGGCTTGGATTATTCTACTTTTAGGATATGTAATCACCGTAGTGCCACTCTCTTTTATTTATTTATTTATTTTTTAAAAAAATAAGACTTAACTAATGACTACCACTTACTACAAATTTAAAGAAAAATAACACACACACTTTACCAAAGTTTTGAATCTCGTAGTGCCACTCTCTTTTTTTCTCTTCATATCCCCTTCTAAACACATCCTTTTAATATTTTAAAATTTCTTTTTACACACCTTATAAATTTGTTATATACAAAAATGCTTATGTTTCTCTAAAAAAAAAAAATTTTCTACCTTTTTTATATCTATCTATATTTATATATATTAAGCCTGAAGCAGAGAGAAAGTAAAAAAAATTTTGATAGCTTCTTTGATCATCATTCTATTTTTAAATTTTTTAGAAAATTCTTAATTTATTTCATGATGTGATTGGTCCCATTATTATTTTTCTTTACTATGATTGGTCCTAATATAGATTATAAAATATAGTTTAATAGTAATGATTGGTCCTAATTTAAGTATTTTCTTTATTTAATAATTGAAATTTTCTATACATTACATTGAAATTTTAAGATTGTTACGTTTAAATTTTTTTTTCTCCTAATTATCAAATAATTGTCCTTATCTTAATATATTTACTATTTTTTTAAATTTATAATTGTCCGTTATCTTAATATATTTATTATATTGTTACATTTATGTTTAAGTTTAGTCGTCTATTTTTTTTTTCTTTTTTCATGTAATACATTGAACCATTGTTACGTTTAAGATTTAAAAA
>JXTC01000461.1:66566-140206 GCA_002914845.1 Trema orientale
AGCTCGTTTGGAACAGTAATCTCTGGTTTGGTCTTAAAGGAAGAATTGCCAAAGATGAGAAAGGAGGTTATCGTGTGAGAGAGAGAGAGAGAGAGGGAGAGAGAGTAATTTTGTCTGAAGCCTAGGAATGTACAAAAATGGATGAGCTTTTTTTTATTGTCTACCAAGACCAAGCCTCTTTCATTGATTACATCACTTATATATATACATAAAATATATAAACGGTGGAGACATGAGAATAGCCTAAAAAATAATTCTCAAGAAATTGACACATGTATTTGTGAGGTGTCACTATACTACATAACAATGCTTTAGGTTTTGACACATGTAATAAATGGGTCAAATAATTGCTTGACACATGGCATGGTATTGGGGTCCAATTTCCTCAATGATGTGGCGTGAATTTGACTATATCCCAATAAGAAATTGACACTTGTCTCAAGATGTCAAAATTTTCTTGTGTAATTTTACCCCGTCAAATTTTGTTAATTAACCCCATATTGCACAATTATCACATTATTTGTGACTTAATATTTTTAGTTAGTGACTAATTATAAAAAAATTGTCACACTCCAAAACAACTTTATTTGTGTATAAAGAAACAAACATGATTAAGTGTTAATTATGGGGAGACTTATTTCTTCATTAAGTCTAAATTAACTAGTTCACAATCTGTAAATAAAGAGGGAATACATTAATGCCACTTTAAGGTCTTTCAAGAATCATGAAATAATTAAATCTAAGATCTTAGTATTCACTTTGTGAATTGGTTGATAATTTTGTCTAAATAACCAATGAGAACAAAATTATCGACAACATTATTCCTTGATAGAAAGATGGTAATTTAAAGGTAAATATGTGTTGAAAGAGTATTATGGTAATTTTACCTATCTAACTACGGTATTGCATAGGGATTCTGTATGTGGTATAGAATATGCTAGATGGATCAGTTAATCAAGGTTAGTTGATTAAATCTCTATAAAATGCATGACATTTAATCTAAGAGTGCAGTATTAGGTCTTTAGTGGAGTGTCCTTTTTACTAATAGTATTTATATAAATACCATAATAAGAGTTATTATGTATTTATCATACTATTGGAGCTTAGATTATTTGGATCTATCCGGTCCCTTGTCTAACTCAACAAAGGTCATTAATTGGTTGGTGGTATTTGTGAAATTAGTTTCATGAAACTGTATAAAATAATGATTCTACACAGAAGTTGATATTTTTATAAATAAGTTACATGGGTTGGACATATTTATAAAAACATACTCAAAGCCCAAATTGGAGAATAAGCGCAATCCTAGTTGGACTAGGATTAGCAATTTTGGGCCCTATATATATAAGATACATGAGAGAAAAAATTGCATAGTCTTACCACTAGTGCCACACGAAAAAAAGAGGAAAAGGGAGAGAGAGAATTCGGTCAAGGCTGAGAAAGAGAGAGAGAAAAAATTTCCTGCAATCTCAAAAGTCTCATCTCACATCCCGATGTTCCAAAAGATCAAGAAGGTGTTCTTGATCATCCTCCAACGAAGGATTCAACTTGGTGCTCAATCGCCTCATCAATCAAGAGCAAGAGCATAGACAAGAAGATCTAGGCCTATGTACGGGCTACCTCGGGTGGCCTGTGTGCATGGTTGAAGCGCATTGCACACAGCCAATGCACCATGCGCACCCAAAGGGTGGGCCTAGTGGCCGATGCGCGCCTATGGCACGGCCACTGCTGCACCAGTGCGCGGCCCATGCTGTGCCTGCGGGTGGCCTGCACACGATATTTGCTGCCATGCGTGCGGCTCGCCTACACAGCCAGCAAGCCAACGTGCGTGCCCAACGCACGCCAATGGTGCGGCCTGCTATGCGCTGCCTGCCTGCATGGCCAGCGCGCGCCAGCGTTCATTTTGCGCGTGGCCTTCGTACGGCCAGTATGCCCGTAGCCAGGCGGCCCCGCCCTGTAACCACCATTTGCTCTTTTTTTCGCCACCCCTTCGGGCAGTGACGGCCCGTAGGCCGACGGCGGTAGTATTTCTACCCACACCACTAATTTCCAAATTAATTATTATTAATTAATTGGATAATTATTTATTTTGAATTCAAATTTTTTGAAATAGGAAACTATTCAAATTAGATTAGGATAGTTATCTATTTTTTAATTATCCTATTTTATATTTGATTTCCTATAGGATAATATTAAATCTGAATTAATTAGATAATGAGGATATTATCTAGTAATTAATTTGAATTCAAATAGGATATTTACTAATTTTTGAAATTAGATAAGATTTTCTATATTATCTCTAATATTTAAATTTTGAATTTAAATAGATAATGGTTATTCAAATTAATTCGAAATTTAATGAGATTATATATGATTAGATATTATCCTGATAAATCTAATAGTTAATTTGAATTTGAATAGGATATCTACTAGTTTTTGAAATTAGATAAGATTTCCTATCTCTTTCTATTTAAATTTTAAATTTAAATAGATAACAACTATTCAAATTAATTTGATATTTAATGTGATTAAATATGATTAGATAATTATCCATAAATCACGATAGTTTAATTTTGAATAATTTAAATTTAGTAATTATTCTTAATTTAAATTTGATTTAAATTAGGATATAGTTTTCAATTTAAATTCGAAACTAAATATAATCAGATTAGATTTAAATAATTACAATCAATAGATTATTCAAATTTGTAATTAGTGAGATTAATTAGGATAGAAAAGATTTGAATTTAATTAGATTAATATTCAGTAGTTAATTGTAATAACTATTTATCTGGTAACTATTCTAATTATAGTAATCAGAATATAGTTAGAGTAACTAATTTGATTAGTAACTCTACTGATTAATGAGATTAATTAGGTAATTAATTAATATGATTAATTAATTAGAAAGTTGTATCCTTTTATGATTAAATAATTTTAATTAATTATAGAAATTTAATAATGATTAGATTTCTATTATAATTAAATTTAGATATGATCTTTATTTAATTATTAAAATTATTTTATTATAATTAGATATAAATACTAGATAAATATAGAAACATTATATAGATTATATGTTCTGATTAATTATGATTAATTAAAAGAGTTTTAATTATTTCCTAATTTAGTATATTACAATTAATCTTTTCTAAATATAGTTATAGAAATAGGATTTCTAAAATTAAAAATAATTATTGTTTATTTTACTTTAGATCTTAATGTATTTAAGATAGTATCTTAATGAGATTAAGATAAGATTAGATAAATTAATTAAATCTTTAATTAATTAATAATTAGAGAATAAATTACTAATTAAATCTTTAATTAATTAATAATAAGATAATAAATGTAATTTATTCTCTAATTATTTAAATTATCCTAATAAGTCAAATAATTTAAAAATATTTGATATTTTTAAATTTAGGCAAGAATTAGTTATAAACTTAATTCTTACACATAGGATAATATGTTTTACTAGAAAATATTAATTATTAAATTTAATTAATTATTGAATTATTATTTAGTAATTATTAATGTGATTAATTTTTATTATTTAATAATTACTTAATAATTATTAATACGATTAATAATTAATAATATTAATTAATGAGATTAATTATATTAATTAAAAAGATAATAATACTATAAGATTAATTACTTGTTTTCATGATTTACAAGGAAATTGGAGCTTGATTTTAATGAGATTAAAATGTTTTAATTTTGATTAATAAAATATTTTAATTATGTGATAATTATGGTAATATTTTGTGCGGTGGTACATGATATAAAATATTGATAATTATGAGATAATTATGGTAATATTTTATATGACAAAAGGCATTTTGATAATTGTGAGATAATTGTGTTTTTATAAAATACATTCGATATGACTGTCATATTTAGCGGGAGGATTTTAAATTTTTCTTAAATTTTTAATCTAAAATTATTTAAGCTATTCTTTAGTTTTGAAATGATTAATTTTGAGAAAATTAATGAATGTATATAAAGTTATTTATATTCATCACTTGCATTTATAATTATTTGTAAAACTGTTATACAAAATATTTTTTTATAACTATTTACTTATTTTTATAAATACACTTAGAATTTAATTTGATTAAATTCTATTACTAAGAATCTTTAAAATTATTGGTAAAATAATTTAGCGGTTAAAGTTTCTTAGTTAGATTTTTCAAAACTAATGTTTTATACAGGATTTAGTTTAAATACTATTTTCAATTATTTATCTTTGGTTGAAAGATTGTTGATTAAATAATTATATTTTCTTCTGGAAAAGTTTTGCTTGAATTATTTACAATCCATAGACCTTATTTGATCGTTATGTCCTGTATACTTTTATTGTCTACTTTTATATACATAAGATGTATAATATAGTGTTAGCACTTTAGCTTTGAACAATAATTATTCGTTCATAGCATCATGTCTAGAATAGTATGTCATAATGTCTCAAATTAGCTCATTCTCTCTAAGTCGCATAATTGGATATACATAATTGATTTTGAAGTTACTAAGTAAGTTAGATAATTGGGTAAAATCAGGATTCACTAATTTTAAAAGATTGAGTGGGAGCGGGTATGAGATATCCATGGTCTCCATTATTGGTTCAATAGTTCTAAAGATGTGCTTTGCCTCAGAATCTTGCTGAGCTCCCGTACGAAGGTATTCATCTGGATATTACTGGTATTGAATCTCTTAGGATAAATTTGCGAGTGGAATTTACGTACTAATCTCCTGTAGGAGACTGTATTGTATAAGAAAGTTTGTAAATTGAAATGATGGTTACACACTTAACATAGGACACTATTAACCTCCCGTAGGAGCTATGTTAATAATTCTATGGACCATACGCAGGGTAATTAGCAAACTGGAATATGAGATATTTGTCTTTTTGTCTAAAATGAATTATTCATATTTGACTTGTAGATTCACATAATTACCTGAAGGTAATTTGTGATCTATGATAGGTCAAAATACCTTGAATATTTGTGATAGTCTTAGGGATTCTTCACAAGCATTTTATCTTGATAGATTTAATGTTAAGTATTCTAAATTCTTTCATATTCAGATAAACTAGTAAACTTAGTTGAGTACTAAGAGGATCACAATTTGCACAGTTGTCTATAGTTTATCCCTAGTTTCCAAATGACCAATAAGAGCATAATATATAATCTTCTTGTTTGATTATATGTTATTACATTTATGTTTCTTATTTTACTACATGTGTACTACAATATCTTACACGAATTGTCTGCTAATTTTAAATCAGTTACTTTGATTGGTTAATCACAAAAGTTGGTGACTATGTCAAAGTTCATTCCTGATAATTAATACCCTTATTGAGGTATTTATAATCTAACTCAAGTTAATGAATACCCTTGTTGAGGCGTTTATTATCTTACTGCAAAATTAAATCGAAACAAAGATGTTTGTTGTCGATTATTTTTCCTGATATGTTTAATTGAGAATTAAACCTACAGAATTTGATTGTTAATTGAATTCATTAAATTCGATTATGAATTAGATTTATTTTATGACTTTTGTCTAATTGAGAATTTTATCATTTTGCAGTTTTTGAGAAAATATTTTTTTTTCATAAAATGGATAAGATTTCCAGAAAGAGGAAAGAGACAAGGGAATACTATACACAGAGTAGAATAAAGACATCTATGGAGACGTCACAGTATTTGTTAAACGATAATCAACCTAAGGATACCTCTACTGAAAAGAGGTTAGGATCTTCTCCAGTAGTTAGATCATCTGGAAGGCCAAGAAAATCTCTCTCAGCTAAGGATATACAAGATCTCTGGTTAGTGGACTCAGGAACTAATGTCAATGTCTGCAACGACAAGAAGTGGTTCATTGAACCAAATCAATTAACTGATACTGGTCATCATGTCGAAGTTGGAGACAATTGAAGAGTTCAAGTTAAAGGCATAGGCGATACTTACCTGAAGATCAATGATAGCTCCATGATCATAAAAGATTGCTACTACGTACTGGAGTTTAGTATGAATGCTCTCTCAGTATCGAAGATATATAAAGAAGGCTACCGCTTCGTGTTTGACAAGAAAGTGCACATCTTCTATAACAATCTATTGTACTGTGTGGGAGAAATGCAGAGTAGACTTTATGTTCTGACCCCAAGGCCACAAAGTACATCATCTTCAATGATGAGCATTAATAAACTCCAAGAGATGGTGAAAGATATTAGAAAAGAGCGCAACACCATTGATTGGCACAAGCGACTCGGACACATGCCATGTTCAGAAATTCGCAGACTTATGGAGCTGGGTCACTTACATGAAGTAGACATCAGTAACGATATAGACTGCGAAGATTGCAAGAAGCCTGTAAAGTACAAGCATCATCTTGCCACTCGTTATAAGAAAGCTGAAGCATGTTTAGAGTGTATACATGTGCATATCTGTGAATCAATAGAGGTAGTTTCCTACAACAAGCATACATTGTTTGTCACTTTTGTTGATGAATATTTAGACTTCGGTCAAGTGTATCTTCTGAAGAAATACGAAGAAGTCCTAGATGCTTTCCATGAGTTTGATAGAAAGGTACGGATGCAACACGACACCAAGGTCAAGAAGTTCAAGACTGAAGCTGAACACGGAGATATCGATTCTCTATATGACCTACTGAGGCCCACACTAGCTGATCTTGCTATTCCTTATGAATATGTGACTATCTATGAGCATAGTCATATAGGAGCTGCTGAGAGGTACAATATCAGACTCAAGCATACCATAGAGCTGATGTACAAGGAGTCGCTACTGTCAAAAAGGTATTGGGATTATGCTTTGAAGACAGCTTCGTACATCCTCAACTTCACTCTATCAGATAAAATTGCTTCGATACCTTTTCAGATATGGATAGGCTATGTAGAGAGCTTAGAGTATCTAAAAGTATGGGGTTGTGAAGTATACTTGTGCAAAAAAGTGGGAGACGAAGTTGACAAGAATTCAGAAAAATATTTTCTACTTGGCTATCCGAAGGAAGAGAATGGTTACTTTCTTTATAAACAATCTACCAATACTACCTTCATCAGCAGAAGTGAAGACTTTCTGGAGGATGAGAGAGAAGTCCGTTAAGAAAACGATGAAGAGAGAGCTTATGATCTTCATTTCTTTTCTTAGTCATTTAAGTTGTTAGTTGAACACTTATTTTTGCTTTAATTAATTTCGGTTATTTGAAATATTTTGGGCTTTTAGTATGTTAGTTTGAGCTACTGCTTTTTTGACAAGTGAGAGATTGTTGAGATATTTGCCCTAAAAAATAGATTTTCAATTTTACCCTTTTAGTATGAAAAATTTTCTCTTATATGCAATTATGATATTTGCTAGATTAAACTGTCTCAGTTGAATAGTTTATTTATCTGAAAAAGATTCTATGACTTTATTTGTGTATAAAGAAACAAACATGATTAATTGTTATTTATGGGGAGACTTGTTTCTTTATCTAAATCTAAATTAACTAGTTCACAATCTGTAAATAAAGAGGGAATACTTTATTTACTAAAGATTGTAGTGTATGTCTATCTCAATTTGAATGATGTGTCTCAAATTATTGAAGTGTCTGACTTCTGATAGAAACACTAGTACAACATAAATAAGTTATGTATATTGAACTGGACCAAGTAATATAAAGAATTGGAGTATCGTAACTCAATTCTTAATATCACCACAAACTAGCCTTAGCATGTAGATCTTAATCCTTGATGTTTGATTGGACTTGCTTTCATGGGGTTGTAGCCTTTTGATTTGTTAAAAGACTAGTCTCTATAAAATTAGAAGTGAACTCTGGCATATCATATTGGAGGTTATGATTTATGAATTGACAGGAACACTATATAGTTAAGGACACTATACATTAATGCCACTTTAAGGTCTTTCAAGATTCATGAAATAATTAAATCTAAGATCTTAGTATTTACTTTGTGAATTGATTGATAATTTTGTCCAAATGGCCAATGAGAACAAAATTATTGACAACATTATTCCTTAATAGAAAGATAGTAACTTAAAGGTAAATATGTGTTACAGGAGTATTACGGTAATTTTACCTATCTAATTACGGCATTGTATAGGGATTCTATATGTGGTATAGAATAAGCTAGATGGATCGGTTAATCAAGGCTAGTTGATTAAATCTCTATAAAAGGCATGACATTTAATCTAAGATTGTAGTATTGAGCCTTTAGTGGAGTGTCCCCTTTACTAATAGTATTTATATAAATACCATAATAAGAGTTATTATGTATTTATCATATTATTGGAGGTTAGATTATTTGGATCCATTAGGTCCCTTGTCTAACTCAACAAAGCTCATCAATTAGTTGGTAGTATTTGTGAAATTAGTTTCATGAAACTGTATAAAATAATGATTCTACATAGAAGTTAGTATTTTTACAAATAAGTTATATGGGTTGGATATATTTATAAAAATACACTCAAAGCCCAAATCGGAGAACAAGCCCAATCCTAGTTGGACTAAGATTAGTAGTTTTGGGTCTCATATATATAAGATACATGAGAGAAAAAACTGCATAGTCCTAACACTAGTACCACATGAAAAACAGAGGAAAAAGGAGAGAGAAAATTCGGCCAAGGCTAAGAATGAGAGAGAGAAAAAATTTCTTGCAATCTTAAAAGTCTCGTCTCACATCCCGGTATTCCAAAAGATCAAGAAGGTGTTCTTGATCGTTCTCCAACAAAGGATTCAACTTGGTGCCTACTCGCCTCATTAATCAAGAGCAAGAGCATAGACAAGAAGATTTAAGGTTGGAGATTTGATAACCACCAACAAAGAGATCAAGGATGAGCACACTACAAGAGGAAAACCCTAATCTCGTATCTAGAGTTTATATATCTAAATTTGATTTATGTCATACATGATCCTGTAATTGATATATGCATATTCTATGGTTATGAAAATTATTTTCATGAAAAAATTTTAAAAGCTAAATCCGCTAACTTTTCCGCTGCGTTCATGATATGATCATATGTTTTCCATAGTTTGCATGCATGTATGATTTTTTTAAGTGTTAGATTCTATTTCCAACATTTTTCCTATAGTGCGTCACTCTTCGAAGTCAATTGCCATCCGATTTAGCTAAAAAATCTCTATTATAATCAGCTATGTGGCGAATACCAAGACCACTAGAACTTTTTGGTTGACAAATACTATACAAAGCTTTTAAGGGCAACTTAGGATTTCCGGAAGCATTAGAACCCCACCAGAATTTTCGTAACAATTTGTCCATCGCTCACATTAATCTTCCTACAAGTCTTTGGTATCTTCCTTTATCAGCTAGAATGTGGTTAGATTCATTACATAATTTTAAACCTTCTTCTACTGTGTATCAACTGATTGGCATGCTAACATACTAGTCTCTTGCAATAGATCTAAGGCATATTTTCTTTGGGATAGAAATATTCTTTTAATAGATCGGGATACTTCAATTCTAAGAAAGTATTTTAGAGGGCCTAGATCTTTCATTTTAAATTCTTTGGACAAATATTCCTGTAAACCCTTCCTTTCTTTATGGTCATTCCCTGTAACTACCATGCTATCTATATATATAATGAGTACAGTAATCTTACCCTTTCATTTTTTATGGAAGAAGGTATGATCTGAATTACTCTGATGGTATTTGAGTGCTATCATAGACCTTATGAACCTTCCAAACCGTACTCTTGGAGATTGCTTTAAACTATATAATGATTTTTTTAACTTGCATATCTTTCAGTTGTATTTGTGTCCTACATCCTGGTGGGAGATCCATGTAGACTTTTTCAGATAAATCACCATGTAGAAAATCGTTCTTCACATTGAATTATTGTAATGGTCAATCCAAGTTTGTAGCTAAAGACAACAAGACACGAATTGTGTTGATTTTGGCTACAGGTGCAAATGTTTCTGTATAATCAATCCTGTAGGTTTGAGTGTATCCTTTTACTACTAGTCTTGCTTTAAAACGCTCAGTTGTACCATCAGCCTTATACTTCATAGTGTAAATTCATCGACATCCAACTAGTTTCTTTCCTGGTGGATGGTCAACGAGTTCCCATGTTTCATTCTTTTGAAGAGATTTCATTTCCTTATTTATAGCTGCTTTCCACCTAGGGTCAGTCAAAGCTTCCTGCATACTATTAGGAATAGATATAACAAATAATTGATTCACAAATGACATATTTAATTTTGACAAATGATAGTTAGACACATAATTACTCATGGGATATTTCAGTACGTAATTGGTTTGGTGTGTCACTGAGAGTTTCGAACTCAGACAGATTTGGAGTTGTTTCTTCCGTCAATTAGTTTGGTATGTCATTGAGGGATTCGAATTTAGGAAGAGTTGAAGCTATTTCTTCTGGGATAGCTAGAGCAGCTTGTGTGTTATTATTACCAGAATCCAAGTTTATACCACTTATATCTAATGTGCCCATATTCTACTCACCATACTCAGGGAAATCATCATAATCTAGGGTCTGAATTTCGTGATGGTAATTCCCCCCGTGAAATCCAGACTCAAAGGTAAAATACATAGTGTCTTCATGGAAGACAACGTCCACAGTGATGAACAGTCGTCATATAGGAGGGTGGTAGCATCTATACCCTTTCTAATAAGTAGCATATCTTAAGAAGACACATCGCAATACTCGAGGAGATAACTTATCTCATTGATGTTTGTGCAGATGTACAAATGCTACACACCCGAAGACATGTGGTGATAAGTTTGGGACAGTTGAGGCTACTGCTGCATTAGTAAGTGCTTGAAATGGTGTCTGAAACTTGATAGTACTTGAGGTCATTCAATTGATCAAATATGCTACAGAGCCAAGTGCTTCTCCCCAGTATGATAGCGGCATATGAGCTTGAATGAGCAAGGCACAAATAACCTCCAACAAGTGTCGATTTTTTCGTTCAGCTACTCTATTCTATTGTGGTGAATTGGAACAAGTAGTTTGATGTATAATACCATGTGCTTCCAAATATTGTCGTAGGTCAGAACTTTGGTATTCGCTGCCATTATCACTTCGGAGAACCTGAATATGACTATTGTATTGAGTACATATCATATTCTAGAATTTCTAAAATAATCTGTTGACCTTACTTTTGGATTTCATCAAACATACCCATGTCATCCTAGTACAGTCGTCAATAAATATTATGAATAATGTGATCCACTTAATGTAGTGACTTTAGATGGACGCCAAATATTGGTATACAAAACCATAAAGGGTATTAGACTTGGATTCAAGATCAATGGAAAAGAAATATGATGACTTTTAGCCAATTCACTAACATCACGTTAAAAACTAGAAGGATACAATTTGGCAAAAAAGCTAGGAAATAACCTTTTTAAGCACCCAAAATAAGTATGTCCAAGTCGTCGAGGATATAACCAAATTTCATATCTCTTTTTCTCCGCCTTAGTACTATTCATTGTCAAAGCTTGATGCAGTTTGGTCAAAATTTCTAGTATTAAGTCCAAATAGTACAACTTTCCTCACCGAACACCATTAGCAAACGTTGCCTTGTGCGGATGTTCTTAAAAATACAAAACTCAGGCCAAAAAATTATAACGCAAGATAAGGTTGTGGTTATTTGGAAGATAGATAAAAGGTTGTAATCAAGTGATGGAACAACTAATTAAGAGTCTAGATTCAAAGAAAGACTAAAAGATAAATATTCTTCCTCGATGACTGGGGTTGAGGTACCATTAGCAATGGAAACAAATTTCTGTGAGGACAGTCTAATAGAAGAAAAATTTTTAGAATCAAATGTCATGTGATCGGTAATATTAGAATTAATTATCCATGTATTATTAGAAATAATTGTGGAAGTATGAAAGACCTTACTACCATTATCTACAGCAGCTACTAAAATGGAGGTCTCCTTGGAATACTTCTTCTATGGATCACAAATATTATCCCACCATTCCGGACTGAGATATTTTTGTGAGTGACAATGATGAATTGGACTGTTGTCACTCATCCTTTTTTTTATTTATTTGAATATTTTATAAATAAAAGCTAATAAAAGTAGGGGAACAACTTAGTCATATATATTTTATTATTATATATGACTCCAGCCCATAAAGCCCCAAAAACAATTTTTTAGCCCATATTTTTTTTGTTTTTTTCTTGGCTTTTATAATAATAATACTAATAATGGTTAATAAAGGAGTGTGGTTGGTAATAAAAAAAAACATGTATATGACTGTTTGTGTTTTAAAACAAGTATACACTGAATTGAGGAGTGCAGTTGGCAGCTAGCAGCAAGGGGGTGTGCAACTTTGACCCAGATCCGTGCTTATGACTGACAATCTGAGAGATTTCTAGCAATGACGTCCTCGGTGAGGAAAGCTGGCGATGGGGGATGATGCCAGAAGGTTTACTCATGAGAGTCGATGGCATTGATGGCGCCAGTTGTGGCGTGGGTGAGCTTCGACATGGGCGTGAAGCGGTGGCACAAGCGAGCGGAGGATCGTGTGATGGCTATGGTTACAGACTTTGTGCGTGTTTGTGGCAGTAGGAATGGAATCGGCTCCCAGTTACGACTGTGACCACGCGGCGACTGCGGTGGGGACGAGCTTAAACAGACCACAAATTGCAAGTCTGTGGCAGTTTCACAGGGTAGACGCTGGCAGTGGTGTGTGTGCAATGAGCTGGGTAGATAGTTCCTGTTGGTATAGTATTTCAGGTGTTTGATATGTGATGTTTTTTTATATATTTAAATGAGTGGATATCAATCAGATTTGGTAAAAGGATTCAGAGTTTCCTTTCTCTAATACCATCTTACAATTTGATGAATAGAAGTAGGTCTTTTTTTATTCATGATTTTAAGTTGGATGTGTACAGCATATATATATATAGGGATTGTAAGACACAACCCTAAAAATATGATCCTAAAAACTAGTAGGAACGAACTCCCTAAAATAAGGAAAAAGAGAGAGCAACTCGTTACATTTCAACAATAAGTATCTCCATTGATCATCACATAAAGCACGGTCCAACAAGGCCCTAGCAAATGCTTGAACCCTCCTTCCATTATGCCACGAAAATTTGCCACCTTTAACTCCTAAGTTGATGAGACCCAAATCATGGATAATGGCTCGAAAGGCTTGAGAGGAACGTTGAGAACTTCTAATAGAACCCGGGCCAGTTCTCTCACAATCACGAAGAGTACTATGTAAATCACCTACTAACAACCAAGGCAGAGGAAAAGGGGATGGTAAATCCTAAATTCGCTCTCAGAAAGGGGCATGATATGAAGTTTTAGAAGGGCCATAGATAGCCGTTAATAACTAGGCCTTCGGAGATAGTTCTAAATGGACAAGGCATGATATTGCATTTTTGTCCATCTCCACGAGCTCCAGACACTGGTTCGACTTCCATGCAATGCAAAAGCCTCCTGAGAGACCAGTTGGCGGAACATAACAAAAGTACGGAAAGCCCATAGACAAAGCTTTGATGACATAACATTCTTAGTGATTAAAGTTTCAGACAAGATTAGACATGTCAGGATATGTATACGAATAAGATCCTAGAGCTCTCAGCTTATCGAGGCCTTGACAGTTGGCTGTCAATATCATCATCGCCCTAGTAGGGACCCTACAAGGCTAACCCCCGCCTGTCCAATTATACTATCCTTGGAAGAATCTATCTTAGATGACACCACAGCTGTTACTTGCTTGGAGGAGTGACTTTTCCTCTAGAGCCGATATTTGCTACTAGTACGAGAACTCGAAAGTCCTACTAACTTCTAAGGAGTTGCATACTTGAATGGGTTTTCTTTCTCAGTGACTCCCGTAGTAAAAATCAAGTCCCGAGAGCTGATGTCAAATCTATCATTAATGGGTTCCATATTATCCTCATCATTTTGGCCTAGTAATAATCTGGATGCCCTACTAGGATCCCTCTATTCCCAAGCCTTGTACTCAATCCTAGGTATGAACAAAGGTTTGTCCTTTCTCGTCTTTAAATTTGGGCCTATTGGAATCTCACAAACCCCATAAGGAAGGACAAGTGTTACCTGGGTCAGCTGGTATTGAACTGCTGGGCTAGGAAGAAGCAAAAAGTCCACCACTTCATTAAATTTTGATGCTGACGTGTCTAAGACAAAGACGTTACCTCCTCTGTTCTCCTTCATTTTAGAGACCATTGCTAACTATGCTTCTGCAACTACTACCTCATCCACCATGGTAGGGACTCCTAGCATTGAGCTTGTCCTACTTGGAGATACTAAGCCAACCATTGTGGCATTTATGGGATCAGGTTGTAAATACTAATCAACAACAGAGCTAGGTACCTAGTGGCCACATCTTATCAGTTCAGCATTCCTCCCAACACATATGCTTCCAAAGACTGATCTGCCTGGTTTACGGAATTGTCAGACGTACCCTTCTTCCGCCACCTGATAAGTTTTGAGACCATAGGAATTGGTTTCTCCGACACTGGGGAGAGTCTATTTTCCAATTTCCAGTAGATTGGTGTATATGGTGCAGATTTGGAACAAAATAGCTAACCATTTGCGAGATTCCTTTCATCCAATGACCGTACAATTGAACTGATTTGCCATAAGAGTCTGTGACCATAGCCGGAACCTTTGAACTACAATCTTTATCCTCGTCCTCGACCAACCCGGAATTAAAATAGAAGTTACCAAGTTTCTCATACTTCAGCTGAATCCATTGAGGCACATCGTGTTTGTTCTTTAGGAAGAAACCGACAACTAGCGGACGATAGAGGCCAACCTCAGCACAAATTTTCAGAGATATACCCCATAACTATGACCTTGGCTTCAGCACCTATACTTTCAGAACTCTTCCCTCACATTGCCCAATACGAGTTGCATTGTCTTTCGAGTAGTAACAAATGGGAAAACCATGCACCCGAATCCAGAACTCTGTTTTATGAAAGTCGATAGCAGAAATTGGGGTGCTAAGGGACCATTCCTTCAAGACAAGGAGGCTCCCATCCGCTGTCCAAGGACCCTGCTCCTGCACATATCTCTTATCCTCTTCCTTGCAGAAAGTGAAGATAAAGAGATTTGGTTCCACTTTCGAGATGGTCCATGCATTTTCTCGCTCCCACGACCACATATAGATCCCTCTTACTACATTGCGGCCTAGTTTTTTGGTATGGAGAAGTTTGCTAACTAGTTTTGTTTGAATAGCAACTGAAGTTGGAACCAAGGATGGGATTAGCTCAAGGGGTTCATCCGAGCAATGCAATGCCACATCCCGTTTGATTAAGGACTCGATGTCCTCTTCAGCCACCATAAATAGTAGAGCAAGAGAATTGCAAGGATATAAACTAAACGAACGGTCGGTTTCAAAACTCTACTCAATGGAGAGAGACACTTATCAATTGTTCAAACTTATATTTGAATGAGGCCACACCCCAAGTCCCTTTCCGACCCTCCTTTCCCTACCCATTTCTTTGTCATGCTAAGACTATATTCTGACTAACAGACTATTTTATTGAGATCAGAGACTAAAAATCTATTGTACTTCTTGGATGTTCCTATGTTCATCTTCAAAGAAGAGCACAAGGTTGAATGGGACTTTTGTTCAAAGAGCTTTGCACCATTGAAGCTTGAGCCAAGAGGAAAAAAGGGACTTTATCTTTTTTACTTATTTATTTTACTCCTCTTGTGTTAACACGAACTACTCTATTCATCTTAGACCGAAAATTTGACCTCAACCTCACTTGTCCTCCTCTACCTGCTGGGTTCTGAGGGTCTTAGGAAGATCAAATTATTTATTTGTTCCTTCATTATTGTTTTTAAAGCCATCACAAAATAGTATTATGTTTTATCATCTGCAAAGATGAACTTCAAACATATATCCAAGTCTAGATTTTGATATATAAGTTGCTGGTAAAAAAAAAAAGAATAAAATAAATAAAGAATTTGGCTACACAAGTCAGTAGATATGCAAAGTTATAGTACTGAATTTTATATTTGTAATTGTAGTAGAACATGAACCTAAAAAAAAAAAACCATATGATTTAATTATTATGTTTAGTATAATTTTCTTACTTGTTTAAATTTAAAATTGAACTTTTTTTTTTCTATCTAAATATTTATAGTATATTTAGTAACAGAAATTGATGGTGTAATATCCTCCAATATTACACACGTATGTATGAGTAATTTTAGGATTTTCTAGTAAAATTTGGAGACGCTACTTGAGTTAGAACTAACAAAATAGTGAAAAATTAAAACTTTTCGGTTTATTTTATCTTTATGGAAGTAAATGAAAACTCCACTCATAATTATACATAGTCTAATATTTATATATATACACACCCACAAAATGGACCTCTTATACAAATATACATAGTATGCACACGCTCAAAACAAGTACAAAATCACCTATTAGGAAACCATAACGTCTAAATGCTCATATACACAAGCCGCGGTCAGAAAGGCGGTGCTCCTCCTCTAAACTCATATATCAGCAGAATCATCTACAATGTAAGAATACATATGAGTATAGAACTCAGTAAGCAACGAGTGCAAATACAACATGCATATACCAGAAAAGGGACATTCGTATGATTGGGATCCCCATGTATATTATATTACCTGACAAGACTGTGAATCACATATTGAGCTGCTCAGATAACTAATCATAAGCCGTCGTATGGAGCTCTCGAGTCCTAAATACATCTCAAAACTCTCTGTATACTGCAGAGGTCCTCCCCATACCGCTATCAGAGTGTTCCCAACGGAATTAAATATTGTCCCCGAAAGAACCTAATAATGTCCCCGAAGGAACCAGATATTTGTATGTTGGCCTGCCACACTCTATTCACCAATACTCATCAAGCAATATAAATACACAACATGTTCATGCCTCATGTATGTCAGATAATTCTTACATTGCAGGTGTAACATTACTTACCTCGGATCAGGGACGGAGCCAGGATTGAAAGTTAGTGGGGGCATGATTTAATTAAAAACAAAAGTTTAAAACAAGATAATAAAATTGAATATATGTAAAATATAATAATTATACTCATATATTACAATTTTTCCTTGCGGGTTTTCATATTTTGAAAATGCCGCAGAATGATCTCATTATCAATTAAGAAATGATTCCAATTGATACTTTTAGATTACATAAAAAATAAATTATTAACTTGGCTATCATTCATAACTAATAGAAAATTAAAAAAAAAAACGATATAATCTATCTACTAATAACACCACCACCAACAAAAACAATAACAACATTTAATTTTTTGAAACTTTATTATCTAACAAGTAACAAATAGTATTATAAAAAGTTACATATATATAGGTTTCTAGCCAAAAAAAAAAAGAGTTACAAATAGGGTAATTTATTGTTCAATTTTTCAAATTAGGTGATTTTGAAAACTCTAATTTTCATATTCATACTTTGAATTCCACCAAATAAAATAAATTATAATTCTATTTAATAAGAAATGATGAAAAAAATTACATTATTTAAAGAATTAAATGATCTGCTTCTCCTCTCCTCTTTGATGTGCTCTCTTTTTCCCTTGGCCTTGGGCCCTTCCTAGCTCAAGCTCTCTGCAACTTTTTCTTTCAGTTTTTTGGCTTTTGCCCCAGTTTTGGCCGTCGTTGTCCTTCTCCTTCTCTCCCTCTCTCTCTCTTTTCCCTCTCTTATATCTTTTTAGCTAGTCAGACCTCTCTTATATATAGCTATTATTGTCTTGGACGAAAATGAAGTCTTCAAAGAGAATGGGCTGATTTGCATTAAAAGGAATAGGATGATTTGGATATTCAAAAGAATGAGTTTAAAGTTTAAAAATGGGTTTTGGAGACTTAAAAGTGAGAAAAACTAAACCCGTTATAGTTTTATGTAACTAAGAATTATAAAAATAATATTTGGTTTATATAATACAATTAATATATATGTATAAAAAAACAAAAATTTGTAAAATTTCAATGGGGGCAATTGCCCCCACTCGCCCCTTAGGGGCTTCGTCCCTGCCTCGGATAACGAGAAAATTTTGTAGTAAAGAGAGATGATATCCTCTCTAAGGAAATTGTGCTATACTCTTGAAATATATATTCTATTGTCACACTATACGTAAAATAACTAAGAATGTATTCTTAGTAATTTATTTTACTTTAGAAAACATCTCGGCTAACTAAACTGATATCTTAATACTCTCTAAACTCCAATTTCTCTCTAGTTTTTTAGATGACAAAAGGATTTTGCTACAAAGTAAAATGGGCAGTATAACTCTTAAAACGATAGTGCTCTGAACTTAAAAATTAACATTCTTAAACCTGTAATAGTAGTACAATACAAATAGAACCACACAAAGTAAAGTAAGTTGTACATATAAACTTTGCATGTTGTTTTAATAGTCCAAATAACCAAAACTCAGTTTCATTTCTTGGATGAATAAATCTCTTTAGCACTAAATTATTCAAGCCATAACCTTACTCTTCTAATAAATTAATTATAACATGAAGCATATGTGTTGCCAAGAAAATCACTAAGTAAAGATGCCACAAAATTCAATAAACCACTTACCTTGATATCCGAAACTAACTTTCTCCTCTTGCATTCTAAGTTAGAATATATAATTTACTTAGTTGGAAAGAGATAGTATAGTCTGAAGAAGTTAGTTTACTTTAAGTATAGGTATATGGGTTTGGTTTAAATGGTTACAACAATATTTACCCATGGATGGTTACAATAGTTTAATCCATTAGATCTAATATCCTACGATGGTGATTAGTTTGGTGGTTGGCCAAAAAAATTTAATGCTATTTATTACTATCAAAAAAATTTAATGCTATTACTATTTTTTTTAGTATCCATTCATGGTCACAAAAAAATTGTAACCATTGAGAAGTCCTCCATAAGTATATATATATAGAGAGAGAAAAAGAAATTTCTATTGTGCCGACTAAGATTAAAAGAAAAAAAATAATTTGTTTCTTGCTACCCACCACAAATAGGTATTCATGGTCCAATATATATCTTTGACCCTCATCTTTCTAGAATAACTTATTTTGTAACAAACAAAATTATAAATCCATAGTCTTATAATTTACGTACAACTCTTTTCTAACACCCATCAAGATTCTTATAAGCGAATAATCTTAATACCAAAATAAGCTTCAAAATCTAGAATACTACAAGATACACTAGATACAACTTCCTGAGGAAATCATGTATCTTCACTGATCAGAGTATCACAAATATTAATTTTAGCAATTTAAATATTAATAGAAATGAAAAATATACTTAAATAAATACTTAAAATTTAAATGCAGATAAATGCACTAATGTATAAAAAAAATTATATAATTGTGTTATTATTGGCTCTTTAATTAGGATATCACAAGTTTCGATTTATTTATTATTATTTTTTTAATTTGAAGATTAGTAGTAATCCTATAAACATTTTTTAATGCAAGATAATACTATAATTAAATTCAAATCATAAAATATAGTATGCAGCATGTTTATTATTGGCACTTTAATTGCGTGAGGGACTTCGTGTAATTTGGAAATTCGAGATATCACAAATGGTAAGACAATTAACGAAGGTAAGAGAAATTTCTCCCGGAGATACAGAATGGACTGAAAGTCGTCGTGGCTGAAAAAGGAATGCCCCAGATTTCTTGTGATGTTCGCGGAATGTATCAAAATCTTGTTCTCATTGACTCTGAGGTAAAATACTGCACTTTTATTTTATAGACATAAAAACTTCTCTGTCTTCTATATTTCATATTTTCTTTCGTACTCTAGCTTTTAGGGAACTAAAATGCAGGCCACTATCTTTGACAAAAATATCGCAATATTTAAAGACACACTGATAGTTTTGAGGAACTACTATATTTCGAAACCTGTCATCAAGAAAAGCATACTTGAGTACCAAATTGTCAAGGGTGAATTCGACTGGGTCATAAATCAGTCTTCGTTAGTCGAAGAAGCTCCCGTAGAAGAAGAAAAGAACATCCTATTCTGCCACTCTTTCAATTTACTGCATTTCAAATCTTTCAACAAAAAATGGATCAATTCACCTCTCTTGGTAAGACTTACATCTTATACTATAGTTTTCTTCAATTTTCTCATCACATTATAAACAAATAAATTTATTCAAAATTTCATGTTCATTGTTGAGATATTTTAGCAATAGCGGTGGGTATTTTGCCCAAAAAGAAAGTACAGACACGGAACGACACTCGAGACATCAAAGAAATTGTGATAGTCAACCAACAATTCCAATTGTCTACTTGTTTTGCTTCAATATTTCATTCAGTTTTGATAAATCTCTGGCCTCATTTTCCGAAGGAAGCCATTACTATTGGCTTTTTTGCGACAGATTCTTTGATAAAAATGCACGGCAATCTCAGAACTTTTAGCTATAAAACCTGTAATTATAGCTATACGCTTGAAAGTTGTCTTGTTCGGAGGGTAACTACTTATTTTCTAAATATTTAGCTTTCAAGTAGATTTTTTCCTTTTAGTTATTGATCTGCTTAATTTATAATTAGGCACCTTTATTATAAAGAGTAATACTAGAGACACCAAAAATTTACACAAAAAACTTACACCACATGATGTGGCATCCATTTCAACTATTAAATTTTAAACAATGTAGTCCCACTTTAAATAAGATAGTGAGTTATCTGAAACTGCTATACTAATTATTGGTAAATTTACATATACTCAATTAATGTTAAATAGTGCATTCCAAATTATTTTTGTCATTATAAATTACATGAATAAGTCCTTTTTCCATTTAAAAATATTAACAGGCGCATTCAAAATAGATGTTACCTTGAAGAAATCCTTGCGCAAAATCTATACCTTGCTTCGAGTTTGTTGACAATGCCTTCAGAAGAAACTGTCATCAAAATAAATGCTGTAGAACCTGAAACGGTAATCTCATCAGCCTCAATATATATATATATATATATATATGTATATACATTCAAATACCTTTTATCGAGTACCATTAATCTTCCATTACAATCTGTCATCTACCATTAATGGAATTTTTTTTATTATTATTACTTTCAATGCCACATGTTTAATTCACTCTTTCTACTGATATTGACCACATTTATTATATCTTCTAGGCACCAAATTTTCTACTTTTAACTCTTCTCATATGACATCCCTTGAAGTCTAAGATTTTTTTTAAAAAAAAAAAGTGTTTGAGTCTCAACTTCGACCTTTTTCTTTTCCCGTGTGAAAAACCTAATAGAAGAATGTGATATTGTGAAATTTTCAAGTAGTTAATGACATTATATTGTTTAGCTTAAATTATAAGTGGTATTCCTTCATTATTTGTAAATGTATTTTGATTACATTAACTTAAACATTATCATTTATATTCTATCTTATTGAAAATGTTATAGTTTTCTATATGATCCATGACATGTCGTATTGACACTGTTGTACATTTATGGTTTAGACTACTACTCATTTGTTTGTTGCTTTGAATTTGGTGATTCTATTGTATAAATTGTAAATAAATTTCCACACCTGCTCTGCATTCTATGATTGCTGCTATAAATATTTTTCTCTCTTAAACCTTTCTGAAAAAATTTCCTTCTTTTTTTCACAGTAAATTCTTTAAGTTACAAGCTAAGGTCACAAAATAACATTTTATTTACTCTATATCATGATTTCTTCTTTCAGTTGAGGCATTTCTGGATTAACGCATACATTTCAATGACAAAATCAAAATAAAAAATTCTGGTACATGGCATGTAGCAACTGTCACAAAGTCACTGGGGCTACTTTCCAACAGTTCTTTACATGTGTTCGATATAGTAGGACAAACGTTCACACTCAACCAAGGTAAATTGTTTCTCTCTTCTATTATAACATAGACTCCCTCTAATGTTCATAACATAACTAACTTATAACATAGACTCCCTCTAATGTTCATAACATAACTAACAATCCCATATTTTTACAAATGTACACAGGTGTCACTTTGATGTTCAGCTTCATGATTCAACTAGATATCTAGGTGTGGTATTATTTGGAGATAATGCTGAGTAGTTTCTATAAATCTTGTTCTGTAAGTAATAATGCTGAGTAGTTTCTATCTTGTTCTGCAAGAGACTTATGGAACACCATACTCAGGTACAAACTTAACTCTTTTTGTTTTTTCCTATACAAACAAACTAACATTAATATAGCCTAAATATACAAACATTTATTCGTTCGGGAATCTCGGAAGTTTTGCCACTATCAAATAACAAAAATTACAATATGTATATAAAAGTGGTAAAAAATGATACAGATACTGAAATCCATTATTAGTACATTGTTAATGCACTCATGGAGAGTCAAAGTCAAGAAACACAACTTCATGGTGGAAGTTCAGCTCATCCTGAAACTCTGATAGACACTTTCAACGAAACTTAGTTCTAACAACGAATATGATTTGCTCAATCAATTGTAAATCTTGCATGATATGAAGCTGTCGAAGGCTATTCTGTAGGAAAATAATAACATGCAATATATAAGGTCAAACAAATAATTATAACAAATATTATAATAAATTTTAAAATAAAATTAAAGTTACCAAAATTTGTTATGCTCCAAACTTGAGCAAAATTTCAGCTGCACTTCAAATTAAGTATTTCTACAAAACAAAAAAATAATTAACTGCCGAGGCCTGTGTACTATATAAAGTCCTTAAAACTGATTTGTTCCCTCTACTAGAATGCTTGAAGATTTAGTAAGCGACAGTTTCCTATGGTACAATGACAAGGAGCAGCAAGAGAAGCACCAATACTTCTACTCTATGAACTGGATAGTTATGAAGACTAACACACTAAGAGATCTAGCTACGAAATTTCTAAATACTCAAAGAACTATAGCTAGAAAACGAAGAACTAAAGAATACTTGAAAACTAGAGAGTTTGAGAGAGGACGACAGAGAGAAATCAAAAAGGAATGCTTCTGATTTGGTGTGTGGAATGAGGAAGAGGGGGTCCTTTTTTATAGTTTCTAAAATGAAGAATTATGTATCTTGACTATTAATTCCCCATAACAATCATAAAGTCAAAACATTAGCTGTTACAACCTACCAGCCCAAGCAATAAAAAAAATGTTGGCTGTTACACTTGCTAACTTTAACAAAACGTCCAAAACGTTTATTTGGTTTTATGACTTGGCAATTTCGAGTATTAAGCACAAACTGTTACATTTTGAAGAAGCTAAACGGTCAAAAAAGAAAGAAAAAATGAACTAGATTGCAATAAAAAGTTAGACTTATTATGCTCCAAGTTTCGGCCCGGTATTATTATCCGCAGGTACGAACACACACGAGCCCATACAAATTCAAGCCTAAACCCCATACAAATTCAAGCCTAAACCTGATGATTTGAACCCCTGTACGTGCCTAAGAGAGCATCTATGATAATTATTCTTTCTACCATCACAAAACAAGAGCCTATATATGCCACGTGCTCCAAACATTTCCCACCAATGTGGGACTTAAGTATTTTTCTTTCTTTTTTTATTTCTATTGTGCACTTTTGAGCAATAATTTCTTATTTATTCGTACAATATTTTGAGTGTGTGAATATACGATATCGATGTTCTCATGGAGGAGAACAAGAATTCATCATTACCTTTCATTAACAAGATGCGGGTCCTACTCAATTTCTAGCTTCAAAATGGTTCATGAAAATGAGTTTTAGAACATAATTTTGGACTTTACAATATACATGGGCTTCCAAGCCCAAACTAAGTCCAATATCTTTAAGGATTTTGGACATTTATACCTATTTTTCAAAAAATAATATCAAATTTACGACGTTTCAGAAATAATAAAAATCCGTACAATCTTTTTATGGCATTTTTCTAAATACTTTGAAAGTTAGAAAACGCGGTGGTATTTTAGTAAATAAGTCATCTTTTTTTTTTTTTTTACAGGAAACCACAAAGGTTTCTTGGAAACCAATTTAGTTTTCTATTAGTGGAATATTCTGTAAGTAAGTAAATCACAGGAAACTGCAAAGGTTTCCTGGAAACCAGTTTGGTTTCCTTTAACCGAAAATCCTGTATGTAAGTAAATCACAAGAAAGTACAAAGATTTTCTGGAAACTATTTTGGTTTCCTTTAGCCGAATATCTTGTACGTAAGTAAATCACATAAAACTATGAACATTTCTAGGAAATCATTGTCGTTTTCCTTTTGCAGAATGTCTTATAGCTAAATAAATCACAGAAAAGCACAAAAATTTCTTGGAAACCAATTTAGTTTTTTTTTTAGCAGAATGTCATGTACGTAAGTAAATTACAGGAAACCATAAAGGTTTTCTAAAATCAGTTTGGTTTTCTTTTAGTAGAATGCCATGTATGTAAGTAAATCATAGAAAATCATAAAGGTTTCTAGGAAACCAGTTTGGTTTCATTTTAGCAAAACTCTCTGTATGTAAGTAAATCACAAGAAACTAAAAAGGTTTTCAGAAAACCAGTTTAGTTTCTTTTTAGCAGAATATCATGTAACTAAATAAATCATAAGAAATCACAAAGGTAACTGGTTTCTATGTAGCAGAACATCATGTAGCTAAGTAAATCACAAGAAACCACAACGGTTTCCTAGAAATCAATTTGATTTCCTTTTAGCAGAATGTCCTATAGCTAAGTAAATCACAAAAAACCGCAAAGATTTCTTGGAAACCAAACAAATTTCTATGTAGCAAAATAATTTGATTTCTCTAGTAACCAGATTGGTTTCTAATTGCGATTCCTCAAACTGTAAGAAAATTTTTTTTAAGGAAAAAAAAAAAGAAAAAAATAACAATGAAGTGTATAGACTAATAAAAAAGAGACCATTTTTTTTTTAAGGAAAAAAATAATTAGGGAAAAAAAACCAATCTTATAGGAATAAAAAAAAAAGTAGGATTAAAAAGAAGAGGATTTCTTTTAAGAAGAAAAAAAGAATTAGGAAAAAAAAAACTAATAAAGTGTATAGAGTAATAAAAGAGAGATAATTTTTTTAAGGAGAAAAAGAATTAGAGAAAAAAAACTAATCTAATAGGATTAAAAAAAGTAGGACTAAAAAGAATTAAAAAGAAAATTTTTTAAGGAAAAAATTATCTTTGAGAAAAAAGAAAACAACATGCATGGATTGTGATTTGATCCCCGGATGGAGAGGTGAAAAATAAACTAAGCAACTAACATTGCCAACAAGAGTTTTCAACTATTAAAGTACTAACTTTTGATATAAATAGTTTTTTTTTAAAATATGGTTTTATTACAATAATGCCACCGTATGTGTACTTATACACTGTGCTACATAACTTAAAAAAAGGACATTTTGTCCAAAAAGTCGTACAAAAATAAATGCACTAAGCCAAATCGTATTTTTGGAATTGTTTTTCTAAAATTCGTACTACATGTCATAATCCCTATCTTTAACCCATTTTCCAATATATCCTTCTTCCCTTCTCATCTATGTACATTTTGCCTTGTAGAGATGACACTATAAGTACTGCTCTCATTTTTGTTACCGATCAAGCACGTCAGCCAAACTCTTTTAAATATATAATACCATACAATGCAGCAAAGTATTTTCTCTTTATCAATAATTATTTGTCAACACAAACAAGCATGTGCTTAAGGCACGTGCCCCAGCACTAGTAATATAAATAAAGATCTATCTATATATTTTTTCGCACTTAGTTCTAATTTTTTGCAGGTTGTTTGTTTTTATTGTTTATAATATATGTGAAAATTTGTGTCTTTCTTTTAAGCTAAAGCTTTTCATCGTTTTGTTAGATTTGATTAAGTTTAATGAGCTCAAATATATCAACAGAAAATATGAACTAAATAACTCATATAATGTGAAACAAACATAACTAATAATGGAAAGTTTATATATACCCATTTCCTTAAGCATAGTTTAATAAATACCCATTTTCTACTTTTATTTGTATTTCGAATATTCCAATTTTTGATGAAATGTATATCACACTTATTTGAACATGAAATGCATATAGTGCATAAAAATTGTTTCTAAAAATCAATATACATTTTAAAATGTGTACACAATGTATAAATTTACATTGTAAATGTAAATCATAGGTAAATATTTACATTGTACACTCAGTGGGGACATATAACAGTAAATTTTGTTAAACAAAACTAAAGCGTAAAAAAAGTCTAAAATAGTGTATTCAAATAATTTTGTGACTATATTATCACTGGAATCATGTTGAAACATTGACCATTTCTAGTTTGCAACATAAAGATGCCAACGAGAGAATTTTTACGATTAATAATAATTCATATTTGAGATGTTATCCTTTCAATAATTTTATGCAATGTATGCTTTTAAGTACATAAAGAAGAACAAATTCCTCAATGTTTCCCTCCATCCTCCTCTCTAATTTAACTAAAATCCAAACCCAATGTGGTAAGCATTACTAAATAGGGTTAATACAAACAAAAGAAATATCTTCAAGTAGCAGTATGATACGGTTCGGTTTTTGCAGCTCAAGTAATAAGCTTTGGACTTCAGCTTGACAAAATTAGCCTTATGTTTGGTTAACTTGAACGATTGAAATTTTAGTATATCTTTACTTCTAAATAAATATTGAGGAAATTAAATTTTGTATGGTAAAAGTTTAAAAAAATTGAAAAATTCTGGATTTTGAAATTGTTTAAAAAATTCTGGATTTAATTAGAAAAATATCATTTTTAAAAGTATTTAGAAAAATACTATTTTTATTAATTGGTGAGATACTTAAGGCAACTGTCAAATTATATGAGGTAACTTGATGATTACTTCAAGTAATTAGGTTGCTCAAAGTAACCCATATCACTTAAAAATATTAATTTTTGAAAACAAAATGGTATTTTTCTAAAAACTTTTCAAAATGTGTGTATAACTACGAGAAAAAAGAAGAAAGTGGCTTAATGTATGTTATTGTTAGAGATATGTTTCCATGAGGTCATTGTCCATTATTTATATTTGGAAATGCAATCTTAGTCGAGTTTAATCGTTGTATCTTAAAGAGAGGACCGTTGTGAAGCTTGTATCGCAACCAGACATTATTTGAGAGGGTGGAATCTTTCCTTACAGACAAAATTTTTCATGTCTCGACCACCATTTACATTTGATTGTTATTTATATAGACCTTGTTCATAGTAGTTTGTAGAACTTGTTCGTAGAATTAGTCGCAGCTTCCATATTTTTAAGTGAGTTTAACATTTTTCGTAGTAGCTTATTCATAGTTGTTTGCAGAACCCGTTCATAGAATTAGTTGCAGCTTCCATATTCATAGTTGTTTGCAGAACCCGTTCATAGAATTAGTTGCAGCTTCCATATTTTCAAGTAAATCCAATATTGTCTATAATAACTTGTTCATAGTTGTTTACAGAACCCATTTGTAGAATCAATTGCAACTTCCATATTTTCAAGTAAGTCCATACATGAATTTTGATTGCTTTTAGTTGGAAGAGAAGTATTGTAATGAACTTTAAAATACAACTAGTATTTATATGATTTTATAAAAAAACTCAGTGATTTAGTTTAATACAATTTTAAATTAAAATCAATTTAATACAAATTAACTAAGTTAAATTACTATAATACTAAATCTTAAACTGAATTGTAGAAGTTTCTCTTTTGAGAAACCTCTCCAAAAATAGGCGTATGCCACTAAAAGAGAAACTTCTCCAAAAATAGGCGTATGCCACTATTTGCGACGAGCACACGGTATTCTTTAGTAAAAGGCGAAAGAATAGTTCGCTTTGTGCTCACCGCGTGGCTGCGTGGTTTTGTTGGTACAAAATTTCTAATCTTATAGCTGTATTATATTTGATTGCTTTTGTTTGTTTCCCATGTGGGACCATTTTTACAAATGCTAGATAGTCTAAGTGACTACACTAATGCTTTAACTTGTTCAGCCCTATCATTACAGCTATAGTAAGCCATGTGGCCAAGTATATTAAATATTGAATCGGTTTGGGGGGGGGGGGGGAATGAAGTGATTTACAACTAGAGATTACATACTTCATATTACATAATTTTCCAGTGTTTTGTTACCTCAAATTACTTCAACTTGCAGACAACAAAAACTACAAGAATGAGTCCTTAACCATTCATAATTACTTAAAAGAAAATATGTTTAATAGTATTAAAACTACTTAATTTGAAGGAAAAAAAATTCAATAATGAGCACGAATATGGAATAAAAACAATAAGAATTTGAAAATAGAAATAATTAGGCTTAAAACTATATATGATTTAAAAAATTGGCAAAGGTACACACATGAATAACATAATAAAAAACAAGCACGAGTAGCATGAAAATAACATAGTATCTAAAACGGGTACAATTAGTATGAAAATAGCATAATGTGGGAAACGGGTGCGATTAGGCACGGAAAATAGTATAATATCGGGAATGGATACGATTAGGCACGATAATAACATACTATCGAAAGCGGGAATAATTAGATATAAAAATAGACAAGTGCAATAATGGCATGTTAACAATCACGATTACGACACGAAATTAGGCACTGATATGATACAGGCACGTAATGGGCCTGGCACGAAAACTAATTGTGCCCGGATTTGCACGACATAAAGTACGAATGTGCCGCTACTTAATTTGCTTGGGCCATCATGACACGACCTACTTAACATCTCTAACTACAACTTTATATAAAAGCAACTTCACGAATTCTTTGAATTCATTGAAAGTAATACGAATGCCTGAGTTGCGGTTCAGTTTCGATTTTTATTAGGTAGACTATTTATGTGGTTGATATCAGCAGATGGGACCAACGACAAGGCAAAATATATAGCTGATATTATCCCGTGTGATTTGTGGTCATAGTTGGAGAACTCCAGTATCAGGATATATGAAATCCAAAGACATTTTTATCTTAATATCCCAGGAGAAAGAAAGGAACTTCAAGTTATAATATGCCTTTAGTGCAAAAGTAAGAAGGATTTAAATACATAAAGGATCTTTCAAAATAGGAAACATAGTATATTAAAATGATGTGAATTTGTGTATTTGTTTGCGAAGTATCAGATTTCAATGGAATGATATCCTCTTATGAACTTACAGTTTTAGAGCCCCTAATTTGAGTATTATTCCCAACTTGCTCCTAATAGATAATGAACTATTAGAGTTATCAAGAGGACTGGGTCTGTCCATTAGTACGGCACAGCGTGGCATGCCAAAACATAGGTCGTGCCAGACTTATAACTTCAGCATGATAGACTGAGCTCAGTTGGTCCAAGGTTTGAGGGTTGTGTGTGTGTGTTTAGGGGGTCAGGGGTTCAAACCTTGGTAGTGTGTGTGTGTTTCATTTTCTTTTAATTTGTAGTAAGTGGTGGTCATTAGTTAAGCCCCACTTTTCTGAAAAAAAAAAAAAAAAAAAAAAAAAAACATGATAGACTGAGCAAGGTAAGCATAACACGTTAACACGTTACGTATGTATTATTTTAAATTATTTTTTCAATATAAAAGTGTCATCCTAATTGAGAGATAATCTATAACTAATTATAATTTGTAATAATTTCACTACTTTTTTTTGGTGTCAAACTTATTAAGTTAATTTTTGTTTTTTTGTACATATGAATGAATTGGAAAACAAAAATGTTTATAAAACGGTAAATGGGCTTGACATCTCTATGAACTATATAAAAATATAATGGAACTATTCCAAAGCAAAAATAAAATATTCTAAAATTTTCAAAATAAATGTAAAATATATAAAATTATTAAATTATTCCTTTCAAAATAAAAATATTTTAAAATTATCATATAAATTGGTTTAAGTATTAAAATTTTAATTAAAGACTTTTAAAAGTAAAAAACTTGGACTAAATAGTAGAAGTTCCTATACTGAGAAACCTCTCCAAAAATTGGCGTATGCCACTATTTACGACGAGCACACGGTATTCTTTAGTAAAAGGCGAAAGAATAGTTCGCTCTGTGCTCCCCGCGTGGCTGCGTGATTCTCTTCTTACAAAATTTCTGCTCTTATAGCTGTACTATGACTTGATTACTTTTGTTTGTTTCCCATGTGGGACGTTTTTTTCACAACTGCAATATACTCTAAATTGAATGCACTCACGCTTTAACTCATATGCAAATGTCATTATAGCTTACTAAGCTGAGTATATTAAACCATGAATTTATTGGAAAATAAATAAATGAATAAGAAGAAGAAGGTGATGATGATTTACAACTGGAGATTACATACTTCATATACTTGATTTTCCGAGGTTAACTGAGTCCAGAGAGCTTAGCTGCTATACTTATGGTTAACAACGATGACTTTTACATTATCAAATTATTGAAAATCTCTTACCAAAGATCTAACATTACCCCAAATTTCTAATAGTTCTGAACTATTAGAGAGTTTTGGTATATGTTGAAAATGGCTCAATTTCAAGCTACTTGATGCAAGCTGATTTTAGTTGTAAAGGACTTTTGCTTGTTCTGCTCATAATCTTGATATGGATATTGGTTATTCCTAGAGCAGTTTTGATTTTTAAAATAAATACAAAAGAGATTGTTCATAAGAACATAAAATTTTGTACACCATAAATAGATCAACAGAAATAAATTGCACACTTCAAAGTTAGCAAAATCAAATTCCATGAGTCTCTCAACCCAATAGTGTTGTGCTGACAAAATTATCTGCAAATTAACCAGTAAAGGCGACTAGGCCGAGTTTGGCACAAAATATATGTGTTTGTATTTTATAGATAAAATGCTTCTATGACATAAAAAGACAGTCGTGTGTAAGCCAATTACATTAAAAACGCAGCTTAGCTGATGAGCAGTTAGTTGCACAGTTGAGCCAACAAAATATGAGTCCTCTGTATCTTTCTCGAGAGATGTCACTTTCCCTTCTCTGTAAAACTCTCACAAACTCATTTGCACTTAAACTTCCATCGCGATTTGCATCAAACACATGGAATATTATGTCTACCACATTGTTTGTAACCGCAACCCCACATACCTGTATGAATCGAATCACACCATTAGTAGACTCAAAAACTCATCAATGTATTTCAAATAACTCCATTAAATCTGCTTTACCTGGGATGCAGCTCTCTGGAAATCGTTTTTGGTCAATGCACCATTGACTTTCCCGTAACTAAAGATTGCTAGTGAGAAGGACTGCAACTTCTTACGCAGCTCCGCAAATTCTTTGAATTCCTCGAAAGAAATACGAATGCCTGTGAGTTGTGTTTCGGTTTCGATTTCATCGACCCGGTTAAGCAGTCTGTTTATGTGGTTGATATCAGCAGATGCAACCAATGACAAGGCAAAATCTTTAGCTGATATTGTTCCTTGTAATCTGTGGTCGTAGTGGGAGAACTCCAGCCTCAGGATCTATGAAATCCAGAGACACTTTTTCTTAATATCCCAAAAGAAAGAAAGGAACTTCTTCAAGTTATAATATGAACATGTAGAGCAAAAGTAAGAAGGATTTAAATTCATTTAAGGATCAAGCAAATCGCAGTTTGTTTCGCTGCTTAGATACCTTTTAACAGTTCTTAAACAAATAGTGAAATTGAAATTGAACACAGATCTCCAACCTCATTTAGCATGTTATGGAACCCAAGTTGTTTCTAAAAATATAGCTGTCTTTCACTAAGGAAAAGTTCAGTTTATTTTCAATGGAGTAGGCAGTTCAATTTCTAGAATCTTCAAGGAAAAAATACCAAGTAAGCCTTAGTGTCTTTTTCCGAAAATTTTGGTACACAGAGAGAGAGACAGAGAGAGTTATTTACTTCATTATGTAAGTCCCTAAGAAATTGAACAAATGTCTCATGTCTAAGACATGTATTGCCATCCTTGCCAAAGAAGTACTCGAGAAGACCTCCATTTTCAACAGAAACTGCTTTCTGCCCGAGACGCCCATCCTTGTACCGAGCCCCTTGTCTGTTTTGAGCTCTCATCAAAGCCATCACTTTATTAAACTCCTCCCTATCTATTTCTCTGTTTAACAAATACATTGAAAAGATTAAACACCAAAACAGACACTTGTATAAAACGTCAACAACAGAGATATATTTTGGTACTATTCATAGCATGGAAAAATAAGAAGAAAAACAAGAATTTGCACAAGAAAACAGGTTGAATTGGTTAAAGGAAGCAAAAGTTACCAACCCGTTATTGTCAAGATCAAACATCTTAAATGCCACTGAGAAGCTCGATTCAGGGATGCTTAGTAATGTAACGAAAAAGATGTACCTGAAATTGAAAAAACAAATAGCTCAATACGTATGATTTTGCCACTGATTCCCAAAAGTCGAAAAAAAGCTAAAACTCTATCCTCATAAACTCACTCTGCAAAGGAAATAAGTCCATCATTGTTGGTGTCAAAGAGCATGAAAAAATTCGAAGGAGCACAATGTAACTCGCCGGACACCCTCTCCCCTCTTAGAAATCCTTCTCTTACTCGATTCGATTCGGATGGAGGAAATACAGGCACAATCGCTCGCATCAAATCTGCTGGCGTCATAAAGACCTCTCCGGCTGACGTTCGAACGGATGCGAAGTACTCGAAAACCTGAAAGCCGAACATGGCTGTTGTGATTCCCAAATGACTGTCTTTGCTACTTGTTCTAAACGTTTCAATCGTGATATTTATGAATGGAAATTTCTTAAAAGAAATATATTACCTTTTCGGGGGGACTCTGCATCCTTATCCGTTTCTCATACTTGAAGAAAACTCTTCTCCTATACGCATCTGAAATTGAACTCCATCAACATAACGTCACAATTTCCTAGCCATCAGAAAATTAAAACATAGTACCTTTAAAGAGGAAGATGGGCCTCTTTTCAGGCCTTGATTCTTGAAACTGATCATCCTCGTCATCGTTATCATCGTTCGTTTTCTGGGTGGTGTCTTTCGAATATTCGGCGAAAGGCCGAAAGGAATTCGAATCACGAGAAAGGGAAGAGTAGTAAAAGAGGCCTAAGCTGGATCCAAGAATCACAAACCCGGAAGAGACTGACCTCAAGAACTGATTGAAAGCGGATGAGAATTTACTCTTGTTACCACCATTGCAGCCAAACCCGCCGGAGGAGCTCAATGAAGAAGCAGAACTTGGTGAGGACGATGAGGTGGAGCTTCGTGATTGGTTGAAAAGTGGCCGACAATGGGGCCGGTGAGTTGCGGCAAGGACAACTCGGGGGACGGAAGGTAGAGATTTTCTGATTGATTCCCGAGAAAACATTAAAGGTTCAGGGTTGGGTTTGTTCTAACAAGATTAAGAAAACTAGGATAGAAATTGGAGAGAGAGAGAGAAATGGTGAAAGACAAGAGAGAGGGATTGGATAAGGTATTTAGTTTTGAGCGGGAAAAGTGGTGGGTGGCTGTTTGGCTTTTGACTGAATCTGTTATTTGATAACTGGTTTTCTGAAAGTTGGTTGGTTTCTTGATTAGACGGTTATACGTTATCCACGTAGACTACTATTAAGGAAGACATTTTGCTCTGCTTCCTCTCCCAGACTTTTTTTTTTTTTTTTTTCCTTTCAAATAAAGGGTAAGTTTTTATTTAATATAAGAAAAAGTAAGGCATAACCTCATTTTGTGCGATTAATGCCTGAATTTGCAGGATTTTATATCAATATATATATACTAGAAAAACGTAATTTTGATCCTACGTAATTTTGTTTCTTTCAAATAAAGAGTCCTTAAAGGGACCTCCAAAAATCAGAATGTCTGCCATATTGAATAATGTTTGAGGTACTCATTTTTGTATCAAATTTTTAATATATGGTATGTGATTTGTTACGACTCAATTTGTGATAATATTTAATCTATTTGTGATAAGTATTAATACACTAATTAGATGGTGACAATTTATATGTCATATACAAAAAATCTGGTATAAAATTTAGGATATGGAGTGTTATCCTGCCATATTTGTTCCTGCGCAATAGTTTTGGCCCTGATAACTCCGAGAATCGCTAATGCGAGTGCAGAAAGCAAGCAAGCGCGGAGAAATTAACTTTATGGACTCATTATTGTCGGTAAATGGGATGAGAAGGATAAAAGAGAGACAATGAAGGCTGCGAATATGTTCACAACCTACCATTCAGTAGTCAAATTCTCATAAATTTAACTACTATATAACTATACTAGTGTGAAAGCCACGTGCCCATTGTTGTTGTTGCTTCTGTTTTTGTAACCAAATTCAGTTAAATTTTCAAGAAAATAAAAAATCCAATTCGAATTCCTTTTTTAATTTAATAATTACTCAGAATAGGTGTAGTGAGTGGTTCTTTTTAAAAAAAAAAAGAAAAAAAAAAAAGAATAGTTCTAGTGAGAAAACAGAGGTTACAGGAAATAAGGACAAAAGATAGCATTTATTTAGTTTTGTATAACTTAGTTATCTATTTTTATTTCCTTATATAGATCAAGACAGTATCCTCATACACTTTGCACCCTCATACACCTGATCATTTGCTATTCTCTAGTGTGTTGCATATAAACCAAGGAAAAAAAAAAAAAAGACGAGCTCATGAACACTGATCTAATTATGGATTTTAGCTTGGAATTGTTACAACCAGTTCACCGGTGATCGATCATCAATCGTTAATCTATTCAAAATAAATCATTATTCTCTGTTTGTTTCACATAGAATTAAAGCTTCTAACAATTTTTCAAATGGTGATCAAGCTAAAAAACTTGATTGCTACAGAGAAGATGTACAGAGGACCAATAATGGTGTTTTGTTGTGATATAGATCTTCTCCATTGACCAGATTCTTTTTTTCCTGCCAAGTCCCTCTAACGCTAGCATCTCCTGTGAAAATGGAGATTTGTGTTCATTGATAGACCACATGATGATTAAAGAGAAATTTAAACTGGGGTGATTTATTCATTGACTCGAATGAGCATCTGAGGCCGACGATAGCTAGAGATTGAACCAACATAAATTTCACTAAAATTTTCTCTAATAATTTTGCTTTTATAGAGTGGTATTGGCTAAAGATTGAACCAAGACAAATTTAACTAAAATTTTCTCTAATAATTTTGATTTTACAGAGTGATATTGAGAGAATAAAATGGTGAAGAAGTCTTTTCCCCTTTCATTAATTGAACTATCTAAATAGTATTCAAAACATAAATGTGAATAGACATAGTATTATGTTAAAAACAGAGGCCATCATTAACATAGAAAAAAAATCTTTAAGATGTAATAAATATCTATGGAGAAAAAAATAAAATAAAAAATCTAAGAATACTGTAAAAATTTAAAGGGGCAAAAACAAAATATCTAAATATGAGTATATGCACACACATCCACATCTATATATAGAAATTTTCACGTTTTTCCACTTTATTTTTTTATTTTACTTTTTTTCCCATTTTTCTCAATATGTATAATAGAAAAAAAAAAAAAAGCAAAACGGGATTAATTGAATAATCTAAACAGTACTCAAAACATAAATGTGAATAGACATAGCATTATTGGTAAAGGCAGAACCCATCATTAACACGGAAAAAAAAATCTAAAACATGTAATAAATATCTATGAAAAAGAAAATAAAGAATATCCGAGAATACTCTAGAAAACATTGTAAAAATTTAAAGGTGTAAAGACAAGATATCCAGGTATGAGTATACACGCATACATGCATATATATATTTATCGTGATTATGACAAAAAATAAAACAACAAAAATATTACGACATTTAAAAAAAAAAAGCCCAACCAAAATAATTCATAAATGGAGCCTAGTTTCTACAAAAGGTCCAAAAACCGGGTCCAACAGTCCATACTTGCACATGAAAGCCCAGAACAAACTCGGATCACAGCCGAAATTAAACTCAAGAAACAAAAACAATAGATCAACCCTAGCTAAAACAATCATAAAATATTTCTAAAAGAAAATAGATCAAGAAATCATAGAAAATAGAGAGAAAGTAACATAAAAGAAATCATAGAAGAACAAAGTCTTAAGGAGGGAAAATATCAGATAAAGAGAGAAGATGACAACACTACTTAGATTCATGCGACAAAATCTAGATCAATGAATAGAAGATCAAAAAATAACGAATAAAAAATGGGAAAAAAAAAAAAGAAGAAACGAATATTGAAGAACACAAGCCAAAAAAAAAAAAAAACTCTAAAAGGAAAAGGAAGAAAATATATATATATATATATAAGAGCTTAAAATAAAACAAAATTAAAGAGAAGCCATAGCCTAAATAGAACAAATAGAGAAGAAGGAAAAAAAGGAATAATCACTGGAAAAATAAGGGAAAAGGAGTGAAGAACAAAGAAGAGAGAGAGAAGAGAAGAGAAAGATAAGAGAGCATGTGCAGCTGAAGACCTAATACCTAGTAAAATACCAAAAACGCCCCCCAATTAACATATTATCACAGTAATAATAATAATAATAATAATAATACACGAAAATAAATAAAAGTTAATAATAAATATATTATCACAATAATAGTATCAATAATAATAATAATGACAATAATAACAATTGAAAATAAATAAATTTAAAATGAGAGAGAAGAGAAATTCAATACATCCAGATGTAGCGTTCTCATTTTTTTTTTTTTTTTGTGGGACCTTTATCATTCACAACCAATCAGAGATTTGCAACTGTACTATATCAATAAACCCAAATTTCTATACCTATTATAGAAGTTCAAATGTCATGGTTACAATTTAAAATAGTTTCTATTTGAATGTTGAGATATTCTAAGGCTAAATTTTGCATTAAAAATAAAATTAAGGTCAGTTTTTGGAAAATTCTAAAATATTGGACTGTTTGCCCTAACAAACAACACAAATTTCAATGACAATTTGATGACATTCGAGTAATTTTCTAAGACCATTATCAAAAATACTTCATAGATATTGCATCGTACGGTATCTAAAAATTTTATGCTATTTTGATGCTCATATGATGACGATCGACTAATATTCTAGAGATCATTATCAAAAATACTTTATCAAATTTTCTTTGAAATGACGTGTAAGTAGGCATGGAAATGGCATCAAATTTTGATGTTTGTCGAAGAAGAGAATACAGATTTTAAAAAATGGGCCCAAATTCAATTTTTAATGCTAAATCTACTTTGAATATATCTCAAAAATTAAATACAAAGTATTTTAAACTATACCTATAAAATTTAAACATAAAAATTGGCTACGTATTTTAAAAATCCCTCTTCTTCATTAGGGATCCAATGCAAGTCCTACAGTACTCTCCCTTTGACGAGTCTTTTGTTTTTGTGCACTAGTTTTGAGTTGAGTTTCTGTATTTTCTTTTTATTTTTTCCACTTTGATTGTTCAAATTTGAGAGATTTTTTATGGACCATAAGAGAAGATGGTACATAAAGGAAGAGAAGAGGAACGAAAGAAGAAATTATATTTTAGAGGCACAGAGGATATTAGAGTTATATATTTTTGGGGGTGTATGCATGGATTTGTTACAATTATTAAATGAAGCATATCAGTATAATTAAGCATATTGTGGGGCATATTTAATAAAATTTTTCTTTGAAATTTGGGTTCTTGAGAAGAGTATGGTAGAAACATAAACAACATAGAAAAATACGAGACTTTTTTAAAATTGGAAAAACACAACAATTCGTTTCCTATGAAAGCTTTCCATTTAATCTCGGACTTAAGCAAGAAGCATCAACAACGACCTTCCGAATAATCTTTAAGAACATGGACTGAGTAAATCTAGGTTAAGCATTGAATTTAAGAAACAAGTTGTAGAACTCCTTAGATGTGCAAAAGAATAGAAATAAAGAACAGGCCATGGCTGATTGGGTAGGGTCAGGAGATCACGTGCTTAACTTTATTTGTGGCAGGCCTTTGCTTTTTTGCCCTTGCTTATTTTTTTTCCGAATTTCCCCCTTTTTTTCGGAAAAAAAATATAAAAGAACAGCCGTTGGAAGATGAAGATGCGGAGGATTGTAAGACAAATGTCTTTAATGACGTGTCGTCTAAATATTGCACGGACAAAGGGCTGAACATCAAGTATCCATGTCCTTCAAATAGCATATAGTGGAGACAAGATTAAGAGGACGAGGATGACACGTGGCATATGTTAGGCAACTTGGTAACGTGATAAGTTATCAAGTACGTGTATGTATAAATAAATTACTCGCGCTTTGTGCGAGTTAATATTAATATTATATATATTAAGTCTAACTTATAATTAAGTTCAATGTATTATAATATTAAAGAATATATTTATTTTAATAAGACGAATGTAGCACAATTATTTATTCGATGAACTAAATTTAATATAAGGTATCATTAATATTAAATTAAATATAATATTATATACAACATTAAAGAATATATTTATCCTACATTTATTTTGATGAAACGAATGTAGCACAACTATTTGTTCCATGAACTACATTTAATATAATGTATCATTAATATTAAATTAAATACAATATTATATAATAGGACACCAATCCAGTAGGTATTTTTTTTTTTTACCTATGCATAGGTATCGATTTGGCCAATAAAAATTTATCATGCACATTTTTTTAAATTAAACAATAAGAGAGAGAAATAACATTAATGATGCACGTCTTTTCATACACATCATTATAGCCATTAGATCATTGTTAGATGATGATCTAACGGCTAGAAAAAAAATACCTACACATAGGTAAAAAAAAAATACCTACTAGATTGGCAACCTATATATATATATATATATATATATTACAACCAATCATAGCATGAAAAATAATAATAGGACCAATCATATCATGAAAAAATGAGAGTTAAATTAGAAATTTTCTAAAAAATTTAAAAATAGAATACTGATCAAAAAAGCTAGCACATTTTTTTACTTTCTCTCTACTTCAGGCTTAATATATATATATATAGATAGATTTGACATCTATTTTATTTATTAAAAAAAAACATTAAAGTGCCTAATTTCCCTTTTGAAATTAGGGAAATGGAACTAACTAGTAGTGATTAAGGTAAGATACATTTTCTAAGGGTGGGGGAGATCCTAAGAAATTTATAAATTTATGGTAAAGAATATAGTGATTACCAGTCATTAGTATTGTTATGTAAAAAGGCCATTTTAAAACATATATACTAGATTGTTATTTATGAGAAAAGGACATAGATAAGACTAGATTGGCCCCTATTTAATATTTTTAGAAAGAGCAAGTTTGGATATGGATAGGACCAACTTTTTGATTTTTGTGAGACTTGATAGAGAAAGAAATAATAACATTCCAAAGTTGTCCTTCTTGCCATTTCTTTCTTTTCTTTCCTCTACGTCATATCACTTCATTTCCTCCATGGTTGCCGTATTCTTTCTCTCTCTCTGCTATTTTTCATCCAAATCGAAGCTTTAAGAAACCAGAAAAAGATCGAAACTAGTTCGTTGGATATTGTAGAACTTTGGCATTTGAGGGTAAGGTAAATATATATATATATATATATATATATATATATATATATATATATATATATATATTATTTGATGAAAGCTTTGATATTGTTTGATAATAACTTATCAACGTTTTGAAGGATGTCTATAATAGTGATCTAGAAATTATTGTGTTCAAATATTCATGTTTTTTGCTAAACTATTCATTTTCTTTGTAATGGTGATCTAGACGTTGCAGGTCAAGTAGTTCTTGACCTTAGGTCAGGTCAAGTACTAGTTGCCATGGGGTCATGAACTACTGGACCTAGGGTCAAGAACTACTTGACCAGAGATTAAGTACTACTTAACCCCAGGTCATGTACTAGTCAAGTAATACTTGACCTGGGATCAAGAATTACTGGACCTGGGGTAAGAACTACTTAATCTGAAATAGTAGGCAATAAAAATACGAATAGAGACTTAAATGAGCTCTTCTTCTTCGACAATGAGGATTTAGATGGCGACTTCCTCGTCCTTCCTATTGACGTTATGGCTGAAGATTTTGCAAACTCTTTCTTACTTTCAATTGATCTAGTTTTTGCTATTTTGGGACTTTCTGTGTTCATTTAGATGAGAAGAATCAATCAAAGATCTTCAATATGGACTCGGATGAACAGTTTTTGAGTTCAAAAGCAGTTTTTGATGGTTTTCATAGTCGGACATAGGGAACTCTGTATATATAATAACAAATAAACCATAATTCTGACTGAAAAATGAAAAAACAAACATTAAGTTAAATTAACCAAATGAACTGATCGACTAGATAACAGGTCAAGTTTTACTTGATCCCTAGTCTACTAAATGACTCATGACCTCATGTAATTAAAAATTTACCATGAGGTTAAGATCCACTTGACCTCAAGTTAATAAGTACTTGACTTTTGGTCAAATAGATCTTGGCCTTTGCTGAGGTCGATGGTTAGAAGATTTTACGATGAAGTGTGTGGAGTGAAATACGTCAAATCTGAGGTGGGTCTTGTCAGTTGCCGCATCGTGTGTGGGGTTGGGATAGGGGTATTTGAGACTTTTAGTTTATGTGTACCCCATTTTTTAATCCTAAAAAATTTATCCAAGAAACTAGTACTAAAAATATCCGAAAAGGAGGAAGTTAGTCCTTCTATATCATTTTCTCCATAATTATTCCTAATTAGGTCCATTTCTCTTAGAAATTTTGATGAGTTGATTATTGAAGTTGGACTCCAAATTTGGGCTTGAGGCCCAAATATCGTTTTAGATTCACTTTAGAATTGGGATTCCTAGCCGAATGGCTAAATTTTGGGTCCATGTTTAAAAAATGGTCGCTTTCAAGCACTAATAAAAATGGCAAACTTATCATTTTTATAGGATATATATCAGTTTTCATATAAAATTTATATATTGATATACAGAAATTTTGATGAGTTGGTTACTGAAGTTGGACTATATATTCTTAGCCAGGCCTAATTTCAGGTCCCTATTTAAGAAATGACCCTTCTTTTAAATACTACTAAAAAATGACCAGATTTATCAAAAAAAAGTCCGAAATATATAAATTTTTTTTAGAGGATAACATATATTTACTATATTTATAGAAAAATTGACTTTTTTTTGGAAGTGTAGTAGGTGTCCATCAACATGCTTCCTTCTTTTTTTTTATTGTTTTTTTAATTAAATTTTCTATTGTTTTTCTTGATTGGTATTTAATGCTTTATTTTAATTGTCAAATTTTATAATTTCCAACATTTAAACAATTTTCTTTTGTAGAAAAAAAAGAACATGTGTACCTGATACTTTTATCAAAGAATACGTGTTATCAAGTTGTCAAAAGAATTTAACGCATTTACTGTTATATATAGAGGGAAAAGAAAAGGTAATTTTTATTAGAGTACATGTGTTAATAATCTCTTTAAGAATATGTGTTATTATATGACTGGTTATAAAACAAAAGAAAATGCTTTTTCAAGAAAAAAAACAAAAACGGAAAAGAAAGAATTTAGTCTTTTACTGCTTATTTGTTCATTAGAAAAGATTTATTCATTAAAAAGAGATGTGTTAATATGTTAAGAATATGTGTTATTATATGATTGGTTATAAAACAAAAGAAAAAGGCTATTTTCAGAAGAGGGGGAGGGGGGGCGAGGGGGAGGGGTGAAGAGCTTTCAAACGCTCACAAGGATAACTCCAAAAGAAACAATAATAATCTTAAAATAAATCTACTCAATAGAAAGCGTCTTATGAAAACATACGTATTCAATTAATATCCACTTTTCACCATTTTTGGTTAAAATTCATTACACTCTTTAGTTTTATATTTTTTTTCTTGAGAAATTTGGGTGAATGGCCAAAATTTTAAATTTGAATAAATAGATGTCCACTTTTAAAATTTTATAACTAAATGTCTAGGTATATATATTTTTACACTTGGTAGATACACATATCTACCAATTTTAGTAATGTACTGAAAAGTACTGAGAATATAATTTTTTATACTTGTTATATACTTGGTATATAAGCATATATACCAGACATTTTGCTATAACATTTGACAAAGGGACATTTACTGAAATTGAACCCAAAATTTAGTCATATTTTTATGAGCCCCTTTTTTTAATCATCTGTCAACTTAAAAATATTAATTATTACTATAAAAAAATGTTGATTTTGTTTTTCCCAAACTAACGGGTACATGCACAAGGCACGTATAAGTATACCTAGTAAGTTTTACAAGAATATATTAGTCTCAAAATTTATGTACTTCATATAAAATTAATATATTGTAGCAGAAAAATATATACACAATACAAAAAACCAATATATAAACATAAAGCTGATCTATTAGAAAAATGGCCATTTTGGCTTTAGCGGGGCAAAAAAAAAAAAAAAAAAACAAAAAAACAAAAAAACGAACATTTCTTATAAATATACTCTTTGGAATTTGGATTTATGGACCAATATTACACATCTATAATTTTGAGCTTATAACATACTTATTAATAGGAAATTTTCAAGACCGCAGTATGTGATGGATGTATATAATAATGCTTCACAACTGATTTTAACTTCTAGAAGATTAATAATTTCCTTTTAAAAAATAGCCTATATGTTTTAAAACTCTACCGATTTATTTTTTTTAAAAAAAAAAAAGCCAAAACCAAACAAAAAAAAACAAAACAAAACAAAACAAAACCAAAAAAAAAAAAAAAAAACAAGAAACTCAACGAGACAAATTAGACAAGTTCTTTACTCAACCAACAACTTATGAAACTCTTCAAGCGAAAAAACAAAAAAAAAAAAAAAAAATCTTATGAAACTTGACCAAAAGGGTGAAAATGGGGATATTATCATTTTTATACATTGTATTTTGACACTTTGTTCAAATTATATCTTGTATTTTGGTTATTATCAATATTAACTATTAGATTTGAAATTTACTACAAATTTATACACTGACACTAATATAGAGCAGTTAATTTACTAAGATGTCGTTTAAAAAATTAAAAACAAACCATATAAAAACTGATCCGAGAGTAAGTTTATTAGTTCACCTTGGTAAATTAACTGCTCTAAATTGGTGTCAGGGTGTAAATTTGTAACAGATTTTAAATTTAAGGATCAATATTGATAATAACCAAAACATAAAATATAAATTGAACAAAATATCGAAATAAATTATATAAAAGTGATACTATCCCGATAAAAATGAGATTTCATGAATAAAAACTGTTAGAAAACTTACAAGTAAAAAAATAGAAAAAAGCCAATTATCTCCAACCGGATAATTCCACGAGCTGAGGTGATGTGGCTCTTAATTAAGAATAGGATCTATATGTAAAGTTATTAATCACCTGATCATTAGTTAAGCCTCATTTGAAAAAAAAAAAAATCATTAATCACCTGACAAAAAAAAAAAAAACTAACAATCACAAGAGACCATGTGCCTGTGTTAAGAACCCGAACCGGTAAAATAACATAGCTCTAAAAAATGCCTGCCAAAATAGAAAACCCAAACATCAAAGCCCCGACTCTCAAGTCTAAACCTAATTTCCACCGAAAAATACTAGAATATGACAACTCATTTAAAAGACCACGTTGTTGTTATAGCTTTTTCTCTACCAGAAAACTGATTTATTGCAAAAGAGAAGACTTCATGGGCGGAAGAAAGCTAAGAATAGCAGGGTACTATTGCTCCTAAGAGATCTTCTCCTGACGTATATTGGGTCAATAGCCTGAATATTATGGCCCATTCTACCTTCCTAGAGCTAGTCAGTCATATCATATTGCACCATGTGATATGTTTTGATTTTTGAATATATACATATATGGGCAGATTATTGTTGTTTGACCATTTTGAGTGTGCACTAATTGCAAAAATAAAAAATAAAAAAAAGTAAAAAAAAAAAATCTAGATTGACTCCTTGATAGATCATGCATACAATTTATTTTCTGAGATTTTACCAAAAAAGTTGACAATAACCCATGATCTAATTCCTCTCCTAGATTTCAGCTTATTCTTATATTACTGCTGAGTACATATTTTATATAAGCAGATCAGATTTGAGGAGATCTAAGATGTGATATTTGGCATTGAATAATAACTTTTAGTGTACTAAACAAATCGAATTTAATTTGACCTTAATTAGATTTCTGGTATCTTGTCCACGTCTAATTTCAACCAACATATACAACTTGCTTTCAAAACTTAAAAACCATTAATTAATGGGAGTCTAGCTAATAAATGGCTGATGAGTTGGTGCTTTATTAATTTCTATAGCTTTTGTGCATTCAGATCAATTCATTATTTCGTATCCAAACTGAAACTATAACCATTGTAGTTATTTTTCAAGGGGTTTTGAAGTTATATGTGTACGGAGTTGAGTTTTAATTGAATGAATAGCTAGTTAAATACCAATCTTAGTAACATTTTTCATTAACCAAATACATGTATTACAGCCTTAAAGGATAATTCAATACCAGTCTTATTAGTTCATGTTGTGTTAAATTTATCAGCAACCATGGCATGTATAGAATGATGAAAACATCATTCTCGATTCTACAGGAATTTTTATGAATCATTTATTTTCTTCATTGAAAATTTTATTCTACCAGAAATGTATCTAAATTTTTTAGCTAATTATTCTTCTGACAATCGATTCAACCTCTGACTTGGTTTTGTTTCATCTCTTCAACAGTTTAGTAATGAGCATTTTTTATTTCCCGAATAAGCTAACAATGCGAATTAATTTCTTCGAAAACGAAATGGTAGATATTTTCATTTCCAAAATTAAATAGTTCAATTTTAAGTATAATATGATATTTCCTTTTAACTTTTGGTATCAAGTGATATGGCAATTGACTTGTAGTTTTCAACTAAAAACAGAAAATTTAGAACAACAATTGCCAAACTAACTTAATCTGATATCCATAGTTCTAATTCATCCACAGAAAAGGAATACTACGACAAGAGCTTATAAGTTTCGTGCTACTTCATTTTTCATGAAAGTATGTATTATTGCAGTATGTGATTATTGGAACAATAATGCAATAGTGGTTTGATAAAATTTAATGGGCTTAAAGAACTATACGAGCTAGTTTTGAGTTACGTCTTATTTTTCTCCACTTTTTTTTTTAATTGGCTAAGAGACCATCTATAAATGGGCAGGTAAAAACCAACTAGTGGGACAGAAAAGTCATAGGACCCCTTAAAAAAGTGGGGTATTTTTGGAAAATGATTTGTCATAATATGGTAGTAGGTTTAGGTTATTTTATTTTATTTTATTTTTTTTCGCAGGAAGGTTTAGGTTATTCAATTTAATATGCTTAACTACTCTGTCTACCATAATCTTAGGGGCTTTGCAACTTTTAAGCCTTACCATTTAGTTTTTACCTGCCCTCTGTACCCATAATTAGGAACACACTACATGCAATACTTTGCCTTTTTAAAGTATTTTGTCTCCTTTCAATAAAAATAAAAAAAGTATTTTGTCAATACTCAGTCTAGTTTATTTCAACTTTTTCTGCGTAATTAAGATTTTTATTGATATTGGCCGCTACTGTTAATAAATATAGGTGCTCTGCCTTAAGATTAACCAGAAAAGAACAGTTAACTCACCTTCCTCTGAGGCTGTACCCTACTTTATCCACATATGGATTAGTGGTATCCGAGGAAATACTGTTCTACATCCTTTGGTTGAGCATACTACCAATATTACCCTAATTTGTTGGACAACAGTACAAGTGACATTGACGCGACTTGTGCTAATAACATTCAACCCTTAACATCTAACACTCCTCTTTGAGCATTGAATAATACTATTCATCATTTTTGGTTTTACATTTACATCATATACATATGACAATACTTAAGTTCTATTTATGTTACAGTTATGATACATTGTTACTTATATGGTGATCGTATCACCAATTATAATAAATACCATAATGCAACAAACTTGAATTGTTTAATTTCTTTCACATACCAAATGAATACGATGGAGTCCTACTCATTGTTTCACTACAAAACCAGAAAAAGTATTGCTACACGATGTAATCCTACTTAGTTAGTATAAAGAGACTACTAACTGAGCCAGCTGATTCACTTATTATTAAGAAAACAAAAGAAAATAAAGTGTTCCCTTTTTCCAAATTGTATCATGTATTTATATTTTATAGTAGATATCAATTCACCCAATTGATGTATTCATGCATGGCCCTCCTTTTAAATGGTGTTAATGTATTGTTACCCACATCCACTACTATGCTGCTACTATTAATTGGTGCTAATGTTACCCACATGCACTACTAGCTAGACTACTAGCTATAGCCTATAGAAGTACCACTACCAAACATATCCAAGCATCAAGGACCCAACCATACCTTACTTTAAAGGACCACAAAAAAGGTCGTTAGGGTCTTCATGCAAATTAAGCTCTATTTCCTCTTACTTGCTTCTGTCACTCTCAACCCCAACTACCATCCAAAAATACCCATAAAAGAGAGGAAGACGCTACTACAAAAATGAAAAAAAAAAAAGAAAAGGAAAACAAAAATCATAGACCTTTTATTTTTTTTTACCGCCACATTAATGCATTTTCATTTTCAGCCTTTCTTATCAACTTCTTATATATCCATAGTACTCTCCCTTATCACAAGTCACAACCTTACATAGTTAGAGACCCTCTTCCTCATATAACACCCCAAAACCCCACCAATATTCTTAGCCATGGATTGGTTCTCATGGCTATCAAAAGCTGGCCTCGACCCGCCTCTAATCTACGAATACGGCCTCGCTTTCGCCCGAAACGAGCTTCAATACGAGGACATAGCTTACTTCAACCATGAGTTTCTTCAAAGCATGGGAATAGCAGTGGCCAAACACAGGCTAGAGATTCTAAAGCTTGCCAAGAAGGAGAATGGGGCCAACCCCAGATCAATTTCAAGGCTTTTCGTGGCCATAAGCAAGACCAAGAAGTCGTTTAGTAAGTATTTTAGTCGTTTGGTATTTCAAGACGACATGTCGTCTCCTAAGGATTTGCCTGAGGCCGGGCCTGGTCGTTACCAGGAGCACTGGAAAGGAGCCCTGCTGAGGAAGCAGAGGAGTGACGAGACCAGAGATGACAGGCCGGGTTTGGGCCTGAAGAACCGGGCCTTAGCTCTTTCTGGGCCCATTGATCTGAGAGTCCATGAGAGGTTAATGGCTAACACCACCAAGAGCTTGAAGCTATCTGGGCCTCTAGATGGCAAGCTTCATGAGAGGTTGATGTACCCAAACAGGAGCCCAAGGTTGACAACTGGGCCCATCAATGGGAGGATTTTGGCTCCAGAGAGGTTGATGATTACAACTACTAGAAGCCCAAGACTTTCTGGGCCTTTAGATGGAAGGGGCCAAGATAGGTTACTGGTCAATTGTAAAAGCCCAAAGATTTCTGGGCCACTGGATAGTAGAGTTCTAAGCCCAAAGTTCTGCAGCCCATATGAGAAGGAAAAAGAGGAAGTTGAGTATGATGAACATTCACTTTGGACAGCTCTGTTCCATGACATGAAACCCACTTGAGAATTTTGCTTCTCTTGGTTCCCAATCATAGGGTTTGAGATGGAATAATGTTAAAAGGAAAAAAATGTATAACTCTTTTTTTTTTTCCTTTCTTTTTTATATATGATAGATATAAAATTTACAGTGCCACTAGTGTTGACCTCTCTTACTGCATATATGTGTCATTTTTAGGGCATGGACAGTGTCATGGTTTATTTATGTATGAAATGACTTTTTAGGGGGTGTGATAGAATTTTCCTTATTTTATTTTATTTTTTTAACTTTCCAATGCTTTTTTTCTAATTTCTTTGTTTTGGAAAGAGGAGTTCAAGATATGTTTTATTGTCTTGGGTGGGTTCATTTATTTTGCTAATTATTGAAGCATTTATGTGGTTATTATTGAAGGAAAAGTTCGGCCTTGCTTGCTGCACTTTTGGGTTGAATGCTTGATTAAAAAGGTGTTAAAGGGCTTCATCAAGTTTCAACTGCTCATTGGCTCTCTATCAATTAATTATATCTAACTTAATTAATTACAACACATCTAGGGCTGTGTTTAGTAGGTGAGAAAAATATATGGAGAAAGANACTCTAAATTTGTAGTTATGTTTTTTATGTAATGTAATTTTGTTTTGGTTATAAAGCAAATTTACGTGATTTAAATTTGATGTTTAATCTTTCTAATATTGTATTAAATGGTACTTAATCAATGATTTTAAATTTATTATCCAATGATGCCCATTTCCTCTCATAATTTCTTCTGCCTAATTAATAACATCGCTTAAGTAATAAAATATTATGATCCCAACCCGAATCAATGTACTAAATTAATATTCTTGCTAAATGCATAAGATAATAATTTTTTGAGTATTTATAAGAAATGACCTTCTTTTTAAGATCAATTTATAAAATGACTATTTTTTACATCTATTTAATAAATAACCTTTTTAGAATTTATTTTGAGAAATGGCCATTTTCAGTTGATCTATTTTTTTTTCATAAAATAAATCAATTTTCAAAAAAATAAATCAATATATTTTGATATAATAAGTATGAAAAAATGGTTATTTTTTAAATAATTTTCAAAATTCGGATATTTTTTAACAGTGTTTGAAAAAACGGCCATTTTACAAACTATGATCCAAAATTCGGCTATTTGGCTAAAAAGTCCTAATTTTTTTTAATTCTTTTAGGGCCCATCAAATATTAGATTAATAATTGATTAAATACACAAAAGAAATAACACATAATCATTCACAAATATTAGTGAGTTTTTCTAGATAACTTATATTTTCTTAATTCTGTTCTTTTCCAAAATGCATCTAAAGTTGTTTGCTTATTATTCGTACTTAAATTGAACTCAATCTCATCTTTAATTTTCGCAATGCATACTACACGTTCGGTATATGATTTGGAATCCATTCATAATGATTTGTATTTTAGAAGTAAAACTAATGACTATTTATAGATAGTAAGTTCAATATATATGAAATATCTTGAAATACTATATCTTATAAAATATTAAATTTCAAAACTACATTTATCATATGTATGTCTACTTCTTAAACACTGAAAAATAGTTAAAATTTTATTTATGTACAAACAATATATATTAACTTTTATATATATACATGTTAATTTTTAGACTACTTTGCGTGCACACATTAACATTTACTGTATCTAATTTTTATTATTATAAGTCATACATGTATATTAGGGAAAAAAAAATGCACAAGCATTATACTTATACTGCTCTTTCAAATTAATAAATATTTATTTATTGATAAATTAATAAATTATTTATTTATTAATAAATAAATAACCTTAATAAAATAATAATTTTTTCTAGTCTCAATAGTACTAATTAATAGAGGTTTTACTTTACGTCTAATTGTCTAATCCTCTCCTCACTAATTGTCTAATCCTCTCCTCTTTTTCTCCTACCCAACCTAGCATAAGGGAATCAATTTTTTGTTTTTTTTTTTTTTTTCTAGAGAAAAAGTTTGGTGACATTTGATTGGGCTAGATTAAAGAAAAAGGAAAGGTGTTGGCTCCATTTTATAGTTGCAAGGTCGATTTATATAGCTGGTCTTCAGCTTTCTCTTTCTTCTGCTTGTTATCAGTTTATTCAAATAAGGTGGCCACTAATGTGGCCATGGTCCAAGGTTTTAGAAATGTGCGTATGAGTTTGGGGGTCAGGAGTTCAAGCCTTGATAATGTGTGTGTGTGTGATATTTTCTTTTAAATTTATAGTAAGTGGTGGTCATTAGTTAAGTCCCACTTAAAAAAAAAAAAAAAAAGAAAGATGGCCACTAAAATAGCTCATTCATGCGTGTCTTTTGTTGGTGATAGGTTTTGGACAGATTATTGTCCTTTATTTGGCTCCCCTCTGGTAACAGCATATTCGGTTAATTAATGATATCATTCAAGTTGCCTCTTTTTTTTCAAAGAAGGAAAGGTTGGAGGAAATGAGTACGGAACTATTGATTCAAGTCTAATTCACTGAAAAATACGTATGGTATGTCCTTTTGAATCAACACCCTAGTTTATTCTTTCTTGCTTCATGATGTAATACTGAATCCACAACAAAACATTAGTACCAAACAATGGGTACTAATGAACAATAGTAAGATAATTTAGAAAGATTAATGATGAATTTTTAGTACCAAATAATAGGTTGGCTGAGTAATTATACCGACTTATATTGGTGTCTAGAGAAATGCAACATTCAAATGTATGCATGCAGAACAAAATGCACTATGAAATGTATTTGATGTTTAGAGAAATGTTGGTATTGAAATTCCATCAAAGATGAGAATTCCCAACCTCATAAAATCCTTAAATTGTGAATGTATATGCCTATCAATAGGCAATCCAAATTACTTCGTTAGTCTTTTGAACTTCTTGTTTAGCTGCCTGAATCCCGAGTACCTTAAGTCCTTTAGACTACATATCAGACTAATTTTACAGCTCAATTACCCTGATTGGGTTAGGACCAAGGTCTGGCCACACGATGCATTCAAACCACAAAAATTCTATGTAGTAAAGTAACAACAAAAACCACCAATAAACTGGGACTAGATTTTTATTAAGATGACTCTGATAAGCATAGTACCGGTAAGAGTCCAAGAGTAACAGAAACTTACAAACACCGAAGTAGCCATACAAGGTTGTAGTTCAGTCTAGTAACTCTTCAAAAACTTAAAGTTTCCACACTCCACATTGTGATAATCTTAACGATCTGTGCTTTGTGGCAGCCTGAAGGAACCCCCGGCATACAGCATTTGGTATACAGGCTTTATCCTAGTAGTCAAAACAATGCTGAAGAGGGTGCCAACACCACAGACAGCAGCCAAAACGAAAAAGGTGAGTCTGAAGCAATCTGGACCCAAGCATGTGACACTTGGATCAGACAGATGAAGACTGTGCTGCTTCGCTGCCTCGTTGTCGTATACATACCCCGCCAGCAGACCGGAAAAGAGGAATGCACCTAGAGGATTCCCTAAGGACATGAAATTGAAGAGTAAACCAAAATTTTTCAATCCGAAAAGCTCAGAGACGGTTGGGATCATGACAGAAAATTGAACACCATAGCAGATTCCTAGTACAAGAACAGCTGGATAGAGAGTGCCACTTATAGCAAAAGCAAACAAAAGGTATGTGATAATCATGATTGTTTGAGTGAATGTCATCCAAACAGTCCGAGGTAGTGTTTTTGACCTGCACATAACAAAATTGGGATTAGATAATAAGGTCACCCTTTTGGAGCAGCATAAATACCCAAAGTTGAGTCCTGTTAACTCATGAATTGGCAGATTTGGAATAAAAGGTTACTCACTTTACAAAGCGTTCAGAAACAACACCACCACCAAGACGACCCAGAAAATTGCCAAAGCTGAAGAGAGACAACAAGATTGTGGTATCAGGCAGACCTTGTGCACTCCCAATTTGAGAGAGATTATTGAGAACTGTAACCCCAGAACCAACCCCTACGAAGTATACGAAGAATAAAAGCCAGAAATCAGCCTTGACTACAGCTTCAGCAAATGAAAAATCTTCCCCTCTTCTAGGCCTTCTCTTCCTCTTTACTGCTCCTTCACCCTCAGCAAGAAGCATAGCCACCTCAGACTCATCATCATCATCGTCATAAAAGCTTCCTTGGTTTGTTGTTGATGAAGCTGACATCAGCAGGGGTTCTGTTTTCTCTACATTGCCTTCTGCCTGAATCAAGCTTTCTGAAGAACCAACTTTTTGATCAATTGTCCCTGATTTGCTGGCTCGAGAGGGATACAGTGTCATTTTGACAGGGATTGCAAGTGGGGCCATAAGTAGTAGAACCATTATAACGAGGATAGTTTTGGAAATAGGAGAACTTAAAGTAAGGACATCATCCAATACTGTAGTTGACAGAAGATATAAGCCAAGCACAAAACTTGCAATTTGGGTAAAAAGAAAATGGCCATGTTCAGATGAGTCTTCACCAGAAGCTGGAGTGCAAGGCCTGACGAAATACATCATAATGAAACACAGAACAGGAACCCCAATTGCAAGGAACAACAGAAGCTCAGAAGAAGAATTATGAAGCAGCACACTGTAAATTTCCGTGTACACAGCTCCACTGAGTCCTCCATAACCTTTGAGAATACCAGCAACAGTACCTCGACTAACAGGGAAGTTCCTCATATTAGTTACAAGCACAGCCGTTGTCAACCAGGCAGAACTATTAGTGCCTACACAAAGGGCTATCCATAACTGTAATACCACAAAGAAAAACATTAGGCCTTGTGATAGAGATTGTAAAGAGAATTTACGCACTTATTTTAGGCGTAAATATAGAGCTAAATAATAGGATATTTATTTATTAGGATAATTATTTTATTTTGTCTATTTGGAGTTATTAGAGTTATAATAGGATTTGAAGTATTTATCTAGTTTCCTCGTTGAATCAGAATTAGTCATTTACCTAGTCTATAAATAGGCCATTATTGTGTTCACTATTCTATGCAATTCTTATGAATCAATAAACTACTAGTTTTCTCTCTACATTACTTTCTAGCTCTCTCTTTCTAAATTCTCTATTGTTCTCTCTAAATCTCCTCTTCCTCTTCTTTTCTCCTTTTCCTTCCTATTTTCTTCCTTAGTCTCTCGGATACCTCGTGCTCATACTGCTGCTACCATACATCTTGATATCATTGTAGATGTCTTGGATGATGAGTTAGTTACTTCACCACATGGTAGTTTTCATCGCTTTCTAGTCGTTGGAAAGATTGCTCTCCTACTGATGACGCTTGGATTACTGAAGACGAATTTCGACGCCTCAATCCTACCTTACTTGAGAGCTATCTTGCACATAACTCGTCGGACCTGGGCCGACCCACATTTGATAAGCCTATATAGACTTTGTACTGGACCTAGGCCCAGTCAGCCTAAAATATGGCCCGGCCCGGTCCATATTTTTATTAACGGGCCCGGTACGGCCCACAAGCTCAGCCTAAATTTTATGGGGGCCTAAGTAGGCCGTGCCCATGTAGGCCAAATATGGGCTAAAATGTGGACCTAATTTCATTGTTGTTATATGCTTTAAAATATTAAATATGAGCCTAAAACCCATTCATATTCTTTTAAAATTTGAATAAATTGAAAATAAACAAAAATAAGTAAATAAATAATATTAAAAGCATATAAATGAAAGTATTTAATTAAGATTTTTTAAAATTTTAATTAAGAAATATATTTAAAATTATATATAGAATGACTAAATGTGGGTCGACCCGGGCCTGTGGGCCTATGATTGAGGTCTATAGCCCGACCCTTACTATATGTAACGGGCCAACCTAGATCCATATAATGTGGACTTGTGCCGGCCGGCACCGTGCCTTTTTCTTCGAAATGTGGGCCAACTCACAAAGCCAGTCTCACATTGACATCTCTAGAGTCGAGTTCTTTTCGGCCAGAAGGAAATGATGGAGATTGTAAAGAGAACTAACAAACTTATTTTAGGCGTAAATATAGAGCTAAATAACAGGATATTTATTTATTAGGATAATTATTTTATTTTGTCTGTTTGGAGTTATTAGAGTTATAGTAGGATTTGAAGTATTTACTCAGTTTCCTAGTTGAATTAGAATTACTCATCTACCTATTCTATAAATAGACCATTAGTGTGTTCATTATTCTATGCAATTCTTATGAATCAATAAACTACTAGTTTTCTCTCTACATTACTTTCTAGCTCTCTCTTTCTAAATTCTCTGTTCTTCTCTCTCAATCTCCTCTGCCTCTTCTTTTCTCCTTTTCCTTCCTATTTTCTTCCCTAGTACTACATCACCTTGTTTTAGAAAATCAAAGTACTTAAAGTCAAGTTTTTTTGGATCAAAGTCTGTTCTCTGTCTTAAGAATTAATTTAAAGAATTATTTCCAAATGAAGCTGTTTATGACTCGGCAAAACATGATTTTCTTTGATATAATGTATTTCCCTTTTATGTGAGAAACTTGACAGACATAATCAACCTAGTTGTTTGCCCATATACAGGGGTTGAGATTTGAGAAAGAATGCTCTTTAAGGAGGAAATAGCATGTCTATATCTTAACCATGTTCAGATGGGATAGAAAGCTAATAGGCAACTGTGGCAAAAACATTATTTGCTTTGAGTTTAACAGAGGGATTATTTCAATGAGGTAACTGTTTACTAACTTATAATCAGCAGAATGTCTATTCAATCCATTCAAAAGTGTTTTGTTACCACCAGCAAGTCTAAATTTTCCAGCTTTTATAGATTTGCTAAACTTACAAGGTCATTGAGAAAAAGAAGTTGAACAATAACATCATCATATCAGCAAAAACCAATACTAATTAAAGACCCAAATTGAGCTGAAAAGCAACAAATTTCATTCCATTGCTCAAAAATAAAAGAAAAATTTAGACACACAGATCATCTTAACCTTGTCAATCTTCAAAATGATTCGATTCAAATTTGACTACAAAAAGCTAACCATAAACCAAGTAGCCATTAAACCTAATTAGTGAAAGGATACGTTTTAATTCATCAGAAAAACTAGATACGTCACAACGCAATCAACTTAGAATTCATAACTCAAGTATCCAAGCACCAAAATCAGCAAAAGGGCATGCCTAAAATTTATAAGAAAAACCAAGACTTCACAACATGATCAACTTAAAATTGGTACTCTAGTACCCAAGCAAGCAAATAAGCAAAAGGATACGCTTAAAATTCGTCAGAAAAAACAGAAATGTCATGGCACGATCAACTTAAAATTCAAAATTCAAGTATTCAAGCAACCAAATCAGGAAAAGGGTGTGCTTCAACTTCATCAGAAAAACCAAAAACTTCACAACATGATCAACTTAGAATTCATACTCTACTCTCCACGCAACCAAATCAGCAAAAGGGTATGCTTAAAATTCATCAGAAAAACCAGAAACTTCACAACACAATCAACTTAAAATTCAAAACTCTATCGAAGCAACCAAATCAGCAAAAAGGGTATGCTTAAAACCAACCACAAAAACCAAAAACTTCACACAAGATCATAAACTTACCAACCAATAAGGGATGAACTCAACAGTACCGCTTACAGCGAGCCAGAGAACACCAAAGCCTAAGAAGCAAGCCAGACCACCAATCAACAAAACCACCCAAGGAGGTAACTTGTTGCTGGCTATGCCCGGGATGAGGCCAACGTTTTCACCTATGTCATTAGCGACCCCAAGCATGGTGAGCTGGCGCTGGTTAAAACCCAGAACCGATTTAAGGGAATGAGAGTATAGGGGAAAGGTGTAGCCGTTCCCTGATGCTATCTGGACCCAAACCGCAGCTCCTAGACCCACCCATGGTGGTCTGGTCCCTCCTTTCAGGTTCACCATTGATGGGTGTATCTGATTCTCAGCTCAAAAGCTCCAAAGTATCAGTTTTTGAATCAGTTTTTTCGCTTGAAATGAGCCTTTAGGAGGTTTTGCTCAACAGTACAAGACTATATGAAAGAAAGAGAAGAAGACACCGGACACGACTATATCCAAATATTGCTCATAAGACGACAAGTCATTTGTCATTTGGATCTCGGACACGAATTCTATTTATTTGTTTATTTAGTTTTTATGTGACGCCAATGTTTGGATCTTGGGCATACGAGTTTCTGGGCATTTGTTTGTTTGTTTTTTTTTTTTTTTTTTTTTTTTTTTTCCCTTTTTTTTTTTTAATTTTTTTTTTTTTTTTTGGGTCCTTTTATTTATTTTCTTTTTGCTATTTTTTTTGGTGGCTGGAGCAAGTAAAAATCACATTTGGATTTTTTTTAAAATAAAAAAAGGAAATAATTAAAGGTGAAAATGACATAATATTTTTATAAGTTGGTAAATCATAAATGTCACCGTCTTTTTTGCCCCCACCGATGAACACATGTGAGAGTTTGACAATAATGATTCAGGGGTATGGCCTATAAATGTAAACACTGCAAAGTCACCGAATTCTTTTGAAGGTCAAGATCACTTAATTTGGTCACACAAAACATATAAAATAATCATATAATTATGTTATTTTGTAAATTTAAATCCCATATTTAAAAACCCTCATGATTTCCAATCAAGAAGAATAAAAACATTGTATAGACAAACCGAGAATTATGAGGTAATTTGGCCGGGAAAATGGGATCATGCTTCCAGGAGCCATAAGATTTATTTAAAAAGCGGAGAATTTGGTTTGGTTTTGGCCAAAAATTGACACCCTTTTTATTTTCTTCTTACGTTTCATTTTGCAGTACAAAACTGTTTCAAGAAATTAAATGTTAAAACTTAAAGATCAAACAAAAATATATCTGGAAATTCTTCTGTGTGTAAACCAAGATTTAGTTTTTAGAGTCTAAGAAAAGACACGAATTTGAGCACAAGTGTCATTTAAAGACATGAAATGGTAGGCAGCAATTTTCAAAATATTATATATTATATATTATATACATGCTTTTTTTTTTTTTTTTTAATTTGTCTTTTGCAATGAATGTTCCATTCTAAGACCACTTTAATCTTTTCTTGATTAGCTTATGGTTTTTTCTTTTCCTTTTATGAAGGCAGACTTTTCATAATTAGAAGCAAAGAACATTTCTTATATAGAGCACCTTTTTCAGGAAAACACGCAACTCTTGTTAGGTAGTGATGATGATTAGTCATCAAAAATAATTTATTATCTAATTAGCCAAAATCTAGTAAGTGAAATAAACCTAGAATTTAATTAACAATCATGAGAGGCAACTGGATATAGATAGGCTAAGTACCTTTTATGGAGTTTTCTTCTATTAATGAGTTATATAAAAAGAGAGGTACTCATTAATTTACTTTCCATAGCCCTTTCGAAACCCCGAATTAGGCTTGTTTAAGCAAAGCCAAAATATAGTGAACACATGATTATTATTTTAATGTTATTATAGATAGGCTAAGTACCTTTTTTTTTTTCCACCATCCGTACCCTACTATACCAGTGCACTATTTTAATGTTATTATTATTATTTTCCATCGTTCAATCACGTAGTGAACACATGATTATATCATTCTAGGGATAATGGGTGGTATTTTAAAAGTTGTTCGCCTTTTATTCGGCTAAATCCAGTAACATCTTCATTTTCTACGCAAAAAAATGTGAGAAATGAAGAGAGATACTTCTAAGTGTGACAATTGACAAATCCTTGGTTATGAAATTTCTAACAATGAAGACATTATGGACATCTAATAAGTCATAACCCAATAATAAGAAGGTTCATGACCAGTAAACAACGATTAATATATTCCTTGTTTACCTAAAATTTGAATGTGTGTCTCATTTCTTGATTAATTTTTCTTTTGAATTTTGTTTTTAAATTCAAAATGAATATTTTTCGTAGATGCATTGTGAGGGAGGATGTGGATATTTTCTTTGGTTAGTCCTGTTATTGAGTGAAGGATTAATTACATTTTTATACCTTGCGTTTTGACTGTTTGTTCAGTTTATATCTTGTGTTTCGGTTATTATCAACATTGACCTTCATATTTGAAATTTGTAACAAATTTATACATTTTTTTGGGTCAAACATCAATTTTGACCATAATTTATCAAAATACCCTTTTAAAATTAAAAGATATATATTTTAGTACTTAATATTAATTTAAAACTAATTAAAATAATAGCTAAAAGAACAAATACTAGAAAAAGTAATTTAAAAAATACAAAAACCTATAAATATTAAATATTATTTACCAGCATATTTATCAATTTTAGTTAAGTTTTAAATCTGAATTTCTTTTAAAATATATATTTTTAAACTTTTAAAGGGTATTTTGCTAAACATAATTGTCAAAATTAGTGTGTTTGACCTAAAGATGGTATAAATTTGTTATAAATTCTAAATCTAAAAGTCAATATTGATAATAACCAAAATGCAAGGTATAAGCTGAATAAACATTTTTCATAATTGTCTTTTTTTACTAGATTTACATTTTACTGTCAAACCATAGCTTTCATTTACATACCCCTTTGTTAAGGGTTTGTGTTTCTCTGTCTCTCTTTTTTTTTTTTTTTTCGTTGTTGTTTCTTATTCTCTATTTGTCTTATGTGATATGTTAACCCATGAGCCTCGGCAGAAAGGTTTCTAAAATTTCATAGTCTATATTGTTCTTCACATGCTCACGTAGTCACATGCATAAATGATAACTGCGAAATTAGAGTAAGCGTCATTTTTTTAATATTTTGTTTTAATAAATGTCTATTTTTCTCTTTTTTATATTTAAATATATGAGTATACGTATTTTTATACTTTATATATCTACTAATATACAAATTTTAGTTTATGTATTGAGTATATTAGTTTTTATACTAAGTACATCATATTTTACACTTATTATTTTCACTGATATACCAGTCATTTTATAAAAAATGAATCATTTGTTATAAGTGTAAATAACGATACTTCTGGATGAAAGGACTATTGGTGCAACTATATAACAACGTTGAGGTTGAGGACTAATTTACCAAGAAAACAAAAATGGTCCCTACTAATTTACTAAGAAAACAAAAATGGGGACCAATATGCCAAAACAAAAAGAAAGAAAAAAGAAAAAAAGAACATAGAACTGAAATCGTTTCTTTTTTTCCCCATTTAAAATTAGCATAAGAAAAGATTTTTCCAATAAGAGCACCTATGAAAAGTGGCTCCAGTAGGCATATTTCACAGTGTAAGAACACTAAGTGTGTCAAAATTCGCCAAAACATATAAAAGGAGTGCTAGTAAAATTCTTTTCTTCTCTTTAACTTTCTTTTACACTCTACAAGCTATTTGGTATGGGGAGTTCCAAGTTTTTAAGTTAATGGGGAAACTAAGGAGGGTGATGTGATTGTATGGAAACCTGAATATCTGTGTCTAGTTGTGCATTAGAATCTTTTTTCAAGTTTCCTGAGAACATCAAAAAACTGTGTTTGATTGCATATAGGATGAGAATTTGAAAGAAAAGATAGAGTTAAAAGATTGTGATTTTACTATGAGGCTTGCGAATTCAGATGGGTTAATATGAAAACCACATATTTGAATGAGTTTTGTATTACTCCAAAATATGGCTAAATTAACTCCTTGGATTTCAAATTCTCATCCGTCAAAACAAGTAAAACTCATAACAAATATTTCTCATGCCGAGAATATTTTCTTTATTGTCTTTGCATGTAATATGGAGCAAAGCTTCCATTTTATCTTTGTTATATTAAGGTCCACCGTGTATATAATTTTCTTCTCCTTTATGCCAATTTTATTTAATATGTGTGATTGTGTGAGGCATTCATTTTTTTGCCAAACAATTACTTTATTTTGTGGAATTATTTCTTTCAGGATATGCCCAGTAAGTAGGGAGCAAAATCAAATATTTTTCCTCTTTTCTTTTCTCATACATAAGACCATAAAGCTCAAGCATGGCCTCATTCTTGTCACTTTATTTAGCTTAATATTTAGCATATATATCTTTATAAATATCATTTATGAACAAAATTACAAATCATAATGGTTGTACTTCATTTACAAATAGCAATCTTATTAACCTCTCTCATAAAAAAAATAGGAAAAAAATAAAACAAACAAAAAAATAACCTGATCTATCTATCTTGGTCCCGAAAAGAAAGATTGAATACTAGTATTCATTTCTAAGATTGTAGAACCCTCATTGTGCTTTTTCGTCTGAATAGAAAGAATAGCGGATAATCACGAATGTTTCTAAGCTAAATTCATTATATCAAAACTGTTGCAGGTTGCATGTCTAATCTGATTAGTAACTACACTCATTTACAATATTAAGATTAAAAGTCTGATTTTTCCAATCCTTATTTTAAAAAAAAAAGAAAAGAAATCATATTTTTTTTTAAAAGAAAAGAAATCTACATATATAACGGTTTTAAAGAATTAACAATACTATGAATGTTATAAATAATATTGTTAGATGATATTAGGATTGCAAATAAACTAAATAGAAACCCTAAATTATTTATGTTAAATTGATAGGGTAGAGTTTGTTGAATATACCTGAGTCTATGGCTAATCTGTAGAGGATTAGAGATAGAGAGACCGAAGGCAGAAGTATGAACAAGAGATGATGCTAGAGGGTTTGATCTTCTGTAGCCTAAACCCTAATATCACTCAGATGGAGTTATCTATAACTGATGGTGGGTTACAGAGAATTGAGCGTACGTGAAAATTTGGCTGCAGGGACCATAACCCTAATAGGTTCTTTAAATAGTCCCTGTTGGGTATTCATCAAATCCAACTGGGTTACTAACAGGGTATCCACACTAGTATCTATACCCAGTTGGATATTCTGACTCAGCTTTATTTAAATCACTTATTGGGTCCTTATGAAATAATATGCCCCAATACAATTGAATTGTATATGTGGTCCAACATAGGAAATACAAGTTCCTAAAAATCTCCCACTTGGGTCACATATGCACTGTACACAATTATATTACAAACTGAAGTATGGCCATGAAATTGTCATATTATTCCCAGATATCCCCGAAATTACAATCTCATCCATCAGATATATCAGCACGAAACTAAAGTGCTCGTCGTTGTACTTATTTGGATGGCAACTAGAACTCCTCAATGATCACCGTATTAATACACCCGAATGACACAGATCGAGTATAGAATGTGGCATGGAAATTACACGCAATGTAATTTACCGTGCCTATTTCTAACTGATCCTCCTTAAACTTTATTGAGATCGACCTTAGTCTTTCCTCTTTAGTGCATTACGGCAAACTTTATTGTTAACCACAATAGGAAAGCAAAAAAAATATAAAATATATCATATAATATATAATGAACAGAGTCTACAATGAAAACTATCATCAACCAAAATACTGCAGTATATAAACATAAACAAGTGTCACACAATAAGCATCTAAACCAAATTACAAACTCCTACTAAAACTGCACACCATCCAAAAATACAACACCCATACGAGTAATGTGCTCGTGAAAAACCTTAAGTAGTAAACCTTTAGTGAGGGGATCTACTATCATAGAATTTGTACCAGTATGCTAAATTGACACTAAACGACTCTGAACTCTTTTTCTTATAGCTAGGAACTTAATGTCAATGTGCTTTGACTTCGATGAGCTCTTATTACTGTTGGAATATAAGACTGCTGAGTTATTGTCACAATAAAGTTTCAATGGCTTTTCAATGCCATTTACTATATGCAGCCCGGTGATAAAATTACGCAGCCATATTCCCTGATTGGATGCCTCATAACAAGTTATGAATTCTGCCTCGATAGTTAAAGTAGCTACGAGTGTCTGCTTGGTACTCTTCTAGGAAATAGCTCCTCCAGCTAAAAGAAAGACATAGCCCGATGTGGATCTTTTACTTTCTAGGCATCCCGTAAAATTAGAGTCAGAGTACCCAATGATCTCCAAAATGTCTGATCTCTGATAAGTGAGCATGTATTACTTTGTTCTCTATAAGTACCTCATAACCCTCTTTGCTGCTTTCCAATGATCTACTCCAGAGTTACTCATATATCTGCCCAACATGCCAACCATGAACGCAAGATCCGGACGCGTACATACCTGAGCATACATCAGACTCCATACTGCCGAAGTGTAAGGAAACTGTTGCATGGCTTCTTTATCGATATCATTCTTGGGGCTTTGGCTGAGGCAAAATTTATCTCCCTTAGACATCAGAGTGTCTGTTGGTGCACACTTTTCCATACCAAACCTACTGAGCACTCTCTCGATATAGCTCTTTTGTGATAACCCAAGGATACCTCGAGAGCGATCGCGGTGTATCTGTATACCTAATATAAAAGAGGCAACTCCAATATCTTTCATTTCGAAATTCTTCGCAAGAAATCTCCTGGTGTCGTGCAGTAAGCCTATATCACTACTTGCCAGTAGTATATCATCAGCATAAAGCACTAGGAAAATAAACTTATTCTTACTGAACTTATGGTATACACAATCATCAACAGGATTCACCTCAAAACCGAACGAGATGATTACCTTATGAAATTTATGGTACCATTGACAGGAAGCCTGCTTGAGACTATAGATGGACTTCTTGAGTTTGCAGATCATAGACTTTGGATCTCCCGATACAAAATTTTCTAGTTGCACCATATATATTGTCTCATCAATGTCACAATTGAGAAATGCTGTCTTAACGTCCATCTGATGAAGTTCAAGGTCATAATGAGCCACAAGTGCTATAATAATTCTAAAGGAGTCCTTCGAAGTAACCGGAGAGAAGGTCTCTTTAAAGTCAATACCTTTCTTAATCGTCTATGAACGTGATAAAGTACTGTTATCCATTCTAATAAGCTATAGGGAATGGACCACAGATGTCCGTATGTATTAGTTCTTAGACGCTAGAGCTCCTATTGGCACCTAACTTCCTAATGTTTGTCTGTTTCTCCTTTATACACTCAATGCAGACTTTAAAGTCTGCCAAATCAAGGGGACTAAGGATCCCATCAGATACAAGACGTTCAATTTTTTGTTTAGAAATGTGTCCTAAGCGTCTGTGCCACAATATCGATGAGTCCTCATTAGTTAATTTTCGTTTTATACCTCTTGAATTGACATGCAAAGTTTCATTAACAGATGGTTGGGTATTTAACATATATAAGTTGTCATTAAGAAAACCAGTACCAACAATAATTAAATCACGCATAAGACTAAATAAATTATTTCCGAAAGAATAAGTAAATCCAGATTTGCCCAATACAGAAATAGAAATCAAATTATACCTTAAAGACGGTACCACAAAAATCTCATACAAATCTAAATGTTTTCCAGAATTCAAAAACAACCTAAAATGCCCTATGGCCTCCACTGAAGCTGTTTGGCCGTCGCCCACATAGATGAATCTTTCATCATCACTTGGCTTCCGGCTCTACAGGCAACCCTGCATGGAAACACTAACGTGAGTAGTAGCACCCGAATCTACCCACCAAGTGTCCTTAGATACAGAAGTTAAATTAACTTCAGTTTAAATATAAATGAGAAGCTTACTCTTCTTAACACGCTAAGCTTTGTACTTAGTGCATTCCTTCTTCAGGTGTCCACCCTTTCCACAAGAGAAGCAACCTTGCTCATCTTGTTTCTTTTATCCTTCAGCAGGTGGAGCTACTGTAACTTCCTTAGCCTTATTCGTTTTCCTCTTCTTTGCCTTAGAGGTAGTGGTCAAGTTAGCACTTTCAGGCCTTATACCTTTGATTTTCTCTTCCTCCTGAATACAAATAGCTATTAACTCATTAATATTCCATTTGTCCTTTTAGGCATTGTATATGGTCTGTAGGTTCCCATACTGATTAGGAAGAGAAAGCAAAACCAAGGCCACAAGCAAATCCTCATAAATTTCTAACTTGAATTCCTTAAGCTTACCAGCCAAATGAGACATCTGTATGATGTGCTCCCTTATATTTCCTATGCCACTGTACCTCATTGAGATGAGTTTCCCTAAGGTACTAATCATCTCACCCTTTTCATTCTTGAGATATATTTTCTCAATAGTAATAAGGAAATCCTTAGCATTTTTCTCGTTTGGCAAAGAGCCCCGCATGACTTCCGGAATAGAGCATTTCATGATCATGACACTCATACGATTGGACTTTTCCTAAAGCCCAAAGTTCTTTTTATCCCCAGTGGAACTTTCTTCTGTAAGAACAGCGGGTTGGTCCTTTCTGAGTGCTAGGTCAAGATCTATACAACCCAGTACGATCATGACATTCTCTTTCTAGGACTTAAAGTTTGTGCCCGTAAGCACAGGAATGATACTCAAATTAGCAGAAAAATTAGCAGCAGAAACTGAACAGAGAACAAAATAAAACCGTAAATTAAACATGCTCACAACTTAAATGTCATATACAGATAACAATATAATCACAAAATATGCAAATATGACATATATCACATAAGGTGGGCTACCATCACAAGATATCTAGTGCAACGTTAACAAGCCTTCCTTTAGGCCGACCCATTAACTTACAAGTAGTACTCTCAAGTGCAATGATCAAACACTGACAGTAAATCCTGTAAAACAACAAACCTTCCTTTAGGCCGATTTATTGCTCACATGGAAACCGAACAACCGTCACGCATTTACCATCACATGTGTGTTTGTTGTCATGCCAAATGATCACCTTGTCATGCCAAATGATCACCTTCCCTTGGGCCAATAATCACTTGCATTAACAACAAACTCACGACATCTTCATATGTCAGAATAAATAAGACTACGCAATAGAGGTTACTTTGGCAACTTATTGCTTTATCGAATCTATCCCAACATACAAGACAAATGGTATAATGAAAATCATCCAAAATGCCTAAGCCAAATAAGATTTTCATAAACACAAAATAAAAGCAATTGGGTTCATAATATTTATCAACTCTAAAATCCAAACAGAGTTTTCAATAGATAAATGCGGGTCGTTACTTAAATTGATTTCGAGGTAATAAATTTTATTGGTCATATCTTAGATTAGATCCCCTTGAATTGAGTTAAAAAAGACTCAATTCTACCCAAAAAAGGACCAAAAGCTGAAATTAGGTCAAAAAACTGACCCCTGTACCCGAGACGTTAGCACTGCGGTGCTAGCCAAAAACTGAAGTAGTGCCGCGCTAGCACTGCGGTGCTAGCCAAAAACTGAAGTAGCGCCGCGGTGCTCTTTACAGAGCGCTGCGGCGCTTAGTGTCGCTCAGTGTTCTAGTTAAACCCAGAACACGAGCCTGCAGTGCAAGCGCTGCGGCGCTACAGCGCTTGCTTTTCACCCAGCACCACGGCACTAGACCGATTTTTTGGAAAATATTTCCGATCCGAAAATTGTCCAAAACACCAAAATACCTCAAATCAACAATTTTAAGCCTTAATAAACATAATTAACGACCCTAAAACCTAGAAATAAACCCTCATAACATCATAATGTTCAATATATCATGAAAAACACAAATCATACATGAATAATCTAAAATCTAGAAAACCTAATAGGCATAGATTATCAAAACTACAGTCATGCATGATTAACCCAATCAATTTAACATGAAAATATGCTATGATACCACTTGTTAGATGATATTAGGATTGCAAATAAACCAAATAGAAACCCTAAATCATTCATGCTAAATTGATAGGGTAGGGTTTGTTGAATATACTTGAGTCTATGGCTAATTTATAGAGGATTAGAGATGGAGAGACCGAAGGCAGAAGCGTGAACAAAAGATGATACTAGAGGGTTTGATCTTCTGCAGCCTAAACCCTAATATCACTCAGATGGAATTCTCTGTATCTAATGGTGGGTTATAGAGAATTGAGCGTACATGAAAATTTAGCTACAGAGACCATAACCCTAATAGGTTCTTTAAATAGTCCATGTTGGTATCCATCAAATCCAACTAGGTGACTAACAGGGTATCCACACTGGTATCTATATCCAGTTGGATATTCTGACCCAGCTTTATTTAAATCACTTATTGGGTCCTTATGAAATAATATGGGCTAATATAATTGAATTGTATATATGGCCCAACATAGGAAATACAATTTCCTAAAAAATATAGAATATATTATAGCTTAAGAATATCAATACAAAAAAATAGATATGAGAGAATGAATTCTTTCTTAGAGAAAGGAGAATGATATGAATGAATATATTTTTCTAATAAATATAGAATATATTATAGCTTAAGAATATCAACACAAAAAAATATATATGAGAGAATGAATTCTTTCTTAGAGAAAGGAAAATAATATGAATGAATATATAAACTCTTATAAATATCTTTATTTATAGATATTGGTGAATGAACTGCAACCATTCATTTCTTTGGGTGAACCATAGCCACTAGATGTTTATTTAGGCAAGGTATATTCATATACTTGCTAGAGTAAATTATGGTCACATATTTTACTTGGCTAAAATTGCACCAAACTATATCCACAAATTCATTTGCTAAATCTCCACCACTCAATGAATTCTTAGGCCTGGGTATGGGCTTGTAAAATGCTCCACAATAATGGACATCCAAATACAAAGGTCCATAACACTCCCCCTTAGATGTCCATTATACAAGAATGTGTCTCGTTAAAATCTTACTAGGAAAAAAATTCTATAGGAGAAAAATCCAAGTGAAGGAAAAAGAGTATACTATTCTTGTTCTTGTTGCACTTTGAAGAGTGTCTCGTTAAAAACCTTGCCGGAAAAACTCAATGGGATAAACCTTGGCTAAGGAAACAAGAATACACGTATAATTATCTCCCCCTCATGACTAATTCCCTTAAAAGTTCACTGAAGATTTTTGAGTCGGCGCATTCCAATTTTGTGCACCAATTTCTCGAATATTGCAGTAGGGAGTGATTTGGTGAATAGATCTGCCAAGTTATTACTAGAGCGAATTTGTTGAATATCTATATCACATTCTTCTAAAATTCATGTGCAATATATGCTTAATTCTATCACCTTTGATATAGCCTCCTTTAAATTGAGCAATACCTGCAGTATTATCCTCGTATATCACAGTTGGAATCAGTCTGATGGAAGTTAATTTGCATGTTTCTTTAATATATTGAATCATAGATCTCAACTACACACATACTCGGCTTATCTCATAAAGTGCAATTATTTCAAAATGATTCGAGGAAGTAGCAGTGATAGTTTGTTTTGTAGAATGCCAGGATATTATTGTGTCACTATTGGTAAATGTATAACCTATCTAGGATCGAGCTTTATGTGGGCCAGACAAGTATTCGGCACCTGCAAAACTAGTTAATTGTGATATAGATTTATTAGAATAAAATAAACCCATATCAGTCATTCCACAGAGATAATGAAATATTTGTTTGAGTTAGAGCAGAACTACATCTTGTTAGTAAATTAACAAAAAAAGCTACATCAGGTCGAGTACAATTAACAAGATACATAAAAGCTCTGATTGCACTCAGATTTGGTATTTCAGGACCAAGAATTTCTTCGTTATCTTCTCATGGATGAAAAGTATCCTTATTCACATCAAGCGTCCTGACAACTATTGGGGTAATCAATGGGTGAGCTTTGTTCATATAAAATCTTTTGAGGATCTTTTCTGTATAAGTCGACTGATGTACAAGTATGCCATTTGGTAAATACTCGATTTGGAGGCCAAGATAAAGTTTTGTTTTCCCGAGATCTTTCATTTTGAATTCTTTCTTTAAATATTCCTATTATATAATTAAGCTCTTTAGGAGTCCCGAAATTATCAACATATACAACAATGATAGCAAATCTAATTTCTGAACTCTAAAGACGCATGGACAAATAGAATTATTCACATATCCTTTATTCAAAAGATATTTACTAAGACGATTGTATCACATACATCCAGATTGTTTTAATCTATATAAAGATCTTTGTAATTTTATTGAGTACATTTCCTGGGGTATTGTATTAAGTACTTCCGGTACTTTAAATTTGTCAGGAATTTTCGTATAAACATCACTATTAAGTGACCTATGTAAATATATTGTTGTAATATCTATTAGACGCATTTCAAGTCCTTCGGAGACTGCTAACTTAATTAAGAATCGTAATGTTATCGCATCCACCACAGGAAAATATGTCTCCTCATAATCTATTTCTAGTCTTTGTGAAAAACCTTGTGCCGCAAGTCGTGATTTAATCTCATTTTTCTCATTATATTTTCGTACAAAGACCTATTTATACCCTACTGAATTCACATTTTTAAGTGTTTGGACAAATACTTCTTTTTCCCAAGAGATTTTAGTTCTTCCTGGATTGCGCCTTTTCATTTTGGCTAATCATTTCAACATCGATATTCTTCGATGGATTTTGGTTCAAGATCCTCGTTTTCATTCGTTATATTAGTAGCTACTACATAAGCAAATATATTATCGATAATAGTTTTATCTCGATTCTATTCCTTTCCTGAGCTAACATATTTCATTGAGATCTCTTTATTTTCAATATCATCAGGTACCTGAACCTCTTCAGGAGTTATTTGTTTAGTTATATCAACTGTCTGTTTTGGCAATGCGGTTATCTCTCCAGGAATACCGTCATCTTTAGGATAACCAATTTCTGTAATATATCCCTTTTTCTTCCTAGGGATTTTATCTTTTGAGCCAATTAGTCTACCATGCTTCATGCATACCTTAGACTTACTTACTTTTATGCTCAAAGATTGTCCTATAAGGATATCAATCTGAGCTGGAGCATTTATAGCTAGTATATGTGACTTAGTCACTCTTTTTGTATCTGTGAATGCATCAAGTAATATTGATGTATAATTTTCTGAACTTCTAGTCCACATTGACTAGTGCAAGGATCAAAATAAGATAATGATGATGCATTCCACAAAATTTCAAGTTGTTTTTTGAGCTGTTATTTTCTCCCCCTAATAATGGGACTTTGATTTCATCAAATTGATAATTGGCAGACCGTGCTGTAAAAACATCACATGTCAGGGGTTCAAGATAGTTAATGATAGAAGGAGACTCAAAATCAACATAAATTCTAAACCTTCTTTGAGGGCCCATCTTGGTGTGTTGTGATAGAACAATTAGTAAATGCAACCAAAAACTCGTAGATGGGAAATTTTTAGTTCTTGGCCAAAAATTAAGTTGTAGTGGGAAGTATTTTTGATAGCCTGTGGGTCTAATACGAATAAAAGGCAGCAACATATAATACAGCATGCCCCTAAGCATAAATAAGTAACTTTGTTCTCATCAATAATGGTCTAGCAATTAATTGAATATGTTTAATAAATGATTCAGCTAAACCATTCTGTATGTGTGTGGATAATAAGGTACTCAACATTAATTTTAATTGACATACAATAATTATTAAAAGCTTAAAATGTAAACTTGCCAACATTATCAAGACGAATAGTTTTTATTGTATAGTCTGGAAATTTTGCTCTTAAACGAAACAATTAAGCAAGAAATCTCGCAAAAGTAACATTGTGAGTAGATAATAAGTGAACGTGTGACCAACGTATTGAAGTATCTATTAATACCATAAAATATTTAAATAGTCCACATGCTAGATGAATAGGCCCATATATATCTCATTGAATCCTTTCTAAAAATACAGGAGACTCAACTGCAATTTTTATTGGAGATGGTCTGATAATTAATTTGCCCTGAGAACAAGTTGCACAGAAAAACTGATTAGACAAAAGAATTTTTTGGTACTTTAATAGATATCCATATGAGTTTTTAATAATTCTTCGCATCATAATTGACCTAGGATGACTCAGATGGTTATGCAAAAGAAAGAAAACTTTAGGATCATAATCCTTTTTGGTCATCATATTATGTGATTCAATTGCATTTATTAATGTGTAATACAACTCAAAAGAAAAGGCACATAGCTTTTCTAGTATTTGCTTCTGGCTTGAGACAATAGAACTAATATAGAGATATTCTATATTGTTCTCATTTGTGGTCTCAATATGATATCCATTACAATGTATATCTTTAGAACTTAGCAAATTTTTTCTAGATTTGCTAGAGAATAAAGCGTCGTTTATAATTAATTTTATTTATTTGGATAGTATTATTATAGCTCTTCTAAAGCCTTCAATTATTTTTGTGGTACCTAAAATTGTATTCACATTTGCCTTTAATAATAATAATTTTATGAAATACTTTTTATCTTTAAGAGTTGTTTGTGTTATCGCACTGTCTACCAAACAAATATCTTCACTATTGGTCTTTGAATTAATATTAGTAAAATTAATATTTCTTCACAAATTAAAGCAAAAGAACTATAATTATTAAATGAAAGATATAATGAAATAGATATCTTAAGAAAAAATAATACATTACATAAACATAAATTGAAAATATCACACTAGGATTACATAATCTAATATATAATAAACTTAGATATTACTAGCCTATTATTAATTTTTCTCAATTTGGTATTCAAAGAAGTCTGAAATGTCCAAATGGGCGAAATCTATAAGATTATTTTGTTCAATGAAGTTTGTCTCTATGCTCTTTCTTTTTTCCTTCAGTGATGCTTGGTAAAGGTCAACAAAGTAATTGGGTGTACGACAGGTACATGACCAATGTCGTAAAGATTCTCAGGATTTTTGAGTTGTCTATATTGTGAACCTTTTTCTTTTTCTTCATTATTTCTCCACTTCTAGTGAGTTGTAGCTTTAAAATTTGAAGAGTTGTTGTGACCACCATGATACCAAGAAAAATTTCGACCATGATCCCTGCCATGATCACAACCTCGACTACGTCTATGACCATAATTAGTAGTTGATACATTATTTATTTCAGGAAATGCTATTGAACCAATCGGACGAGTTTCGTAGTTTTTCATTAATAGCTCCTTATTTTGTTCAACAACAAATAGACATAAAATCAACTCAGAATATTTTTTAAATCCTTACTTCCAGTATTGTTGCTGCAAGACAATATTCAAGCCATAAAATATGGAGTATATTTTTTCTAACATATCTTCATCAATAACTTTTTTTTCACATACTTTTAACTGAGAAGTAATTTTGAATATTGCTGAATTATATTTACTGATTGTTTTAAAATTCCGCAGACGCAGATGTATCTAGTCATAACTAGCTTTTGGGAGTATTACAGTTTTTTGGTGGTCACACCTTTCTTTCAAATTTTGCCAGAGTACAGATGGGCCCTTTACCATTAAATATTCAGTTTTCAATCTTTCATGCAAATCATGCCCAAGGAAGACCATGACTTTTGTACGATCCTGAGTAGATGTCTCATTTCCCTCTTTAATTGTATTTCCAATATTTATGGCATCAATATGGATTTCAGCATCAAGTGTCCATGCCAAATAATTCTTGTCCAGAATTTTAAGGACAATAAATTCAAACTTTGTGAGGTTTGTCATTATGAAAACTATTATATTACAAAATATTATATAGTTAAGAATAAGAAACTCATAACTTGATCAATACATGATCATAGAGAAATAAAGTACGATTATATAATATATTGAATTAGTAATATTCGAAGGCATAATTATAAACATGTATATTATAGACATCTGTACTCAAATATATTGGCATGAAAATTTCAAAGTTAAAAGATTAATTATAAGTTTATAAGCATTGCCATAATAATAATTTATGATAAGAAAAATGACAATAATTAGTATTCCAAATAACATCATATAAAGAAGTAATTTCACAATGATATGGATAGTTACCAACATAGCTTATCAAATAATTTCTACATATATAATTGTTATGAATAGATATTCTCAGAATATATATATTTATGTATTATTCATGACCAAAATCCTGATGTAAAAATCTCATAGTGAAAATACTGAATATAAATATACGAAGTAATTCAATATAATGCAATGTAGTAACTAATAAAATTTTACCTCAGCGAGAATATAATGGCTCGAGGCTCGTACTTATAATGTATTATAAATAATATAGAATATATTATAGCTTAAAAATATCAACAGAAAGAAATAAATATGAGAGAATGAATTCTTTAGTAAAGAAGGAAAATGATTTGAATGGATATATAAACTCTTACAAATATCTCTATTTATAGACATTGGTAAATGAACTACAATCATTCATTTCTTTGGGTGAACCATAGCTACATATTTATTTCGGTAAGATATATCCACACATTTGTTAAAGTAAATTAGGGACACATATTTTACTTAGTTAAAATTGCACCAAATTATATCCACAAATTTGTTTGGCTAAATCTCCATCATTCAATGAATTCTTAAACTTGAGTTTAAGCTTGTAAAATGTTCAACAACAATAGATATCCAAATACAAAGTTCCATAGCAATGAGAACCATTTATTACAAATATAATAATTTTTCTTTTTTATCATATCCCAAAATTTTGTTATTCCGTCACCTAAATGAATTCTTTTAAGGTGACACATGTGGCCACATGGGTCCGCTCCATCATCTTATGCTTCCTCGGCATATACTTTTATATAAAGCAAAACCCGACAAGATCTTTTTTTTGGTTAAATTTTTTTTGGTTGAAGAAACCCGACAAGATCAGCTATCACTATATCAAAGATATTTGATATCGACACAGTTTGGGGCTTGTCATTCGACATCATAAGATTCATGTATGATTTTCCTTTTGAATTCTTAGTACGAATATCATATTGCAAATCCCCATTTTGTTTATCTACGAAGTTCAAGAATGTAGAAATTTTGCAAGAAGAATAAAATACTACATTGGGCGCAGAGAACATAAATATTAAGAAATTCATACCTGTTTACTGGAAAGGGGAATAAAAAAATCTACATTTGCTTTAATAAATATTATTTGGAGTCCTTTTATAAATAGCAGTTCTAAAACTTAACGTTTGTCATATACTCATATAGCAGCTGAATAAATATTCTTGGAAATATAGCACTTTACCAAAAATATCTCTCTATTATGGTTTTAAAACTCATCTAATTAGTCAATAAAATTTAACTAATCGGTTGAGAAAACTCAACCAATCAGTATTCAAATCTCAACTACTAGACAATATCTCAAACAATCAATTTAAAAAACTCAACCGGCTAGTAGATAAACATCAAACTAGGAGAAAATTAGGGACTGATTTGAAACTTTACAATAAAAATGGCTATAAAAAAAACCTTTTAAAAAAATAATAATGATAAAAGATAAATACTCACCCTCTCAAACTGCTATTGGGCCTAATTCGCTCACTTTAAAAAGTAAAAAAAGTTCATAAATATCCGTTTTCAAAATCATGTTTCCATAAGTACTCATTTTTTATTTTTATTTCATAAATATCTATTTTTGGAGAAATGTAGACCACTACTGTTTTACACATAAAAAATGTAAACTATAATATACATTTAATTGATAAAATGTATACTGTGGTCTACATTTCATGAATAAAAATTATACTAAAAATTGGCACACATTTTAAACGTAAACCATAAGTCAAATTTTTAATAAAAAATATAAACTGCTGTAAACATTTACATTATAAATGTAGTTAGTTTATATTTTACACATGAAATATGTACCTTATAGATAAAATTTATATTATAAATATGGACCACTCATATTTTTCATATGTAATGTGGATCATAAAAACGAGTATTTTTAAAAGAAAAATTAAAAACAGGTATTTATGAATAAGTTTTAGAAACAGGTACCATGCATAAATTTATCTTAAAAAGTGGTTGTAAAATGAGAAAATTAGGCCTTCTATAGCCTTTTTGTTAGCTATTATTAGTCCAAGATTGACAACCCAATAGGGGGGTGAAAAGTTTCTTAAAACGTTTTAAAACCCAATTCACCCTCCCTCTTGGGTTGTCAATCTTGGGCTAACAATAGCTAACAATTGGTATCAGAGGTGTTAGGATTTATGCCCTAAAAGCATGTATATTTTGGATATTTGCTGAATTAATAAAATGACATTTTTCTATTTGAATTTGTGCATAATATGTATGTCTTTAAATATCAGAAAATTCCTAGTTTATTTATGTGACCATAAATTTAGTATATAAGTGTTATATACATGAGGATTAAATTTGTGGATAATAAACTAAACATAGTCCATAATAATTAATTAAAGTTTGGGATCTTTAATTAAATATTATTAGTACGGTCCATTTACATTGAGAATGTAA
>JXTC01000461.1:141768-174851 GCA_002914845.1 Trema orientale
AAGGATGTCCCAAAACTAATATATATATATATATAAAGAAAATCCTAGTAGAATAAGGATAGGAGATACACCACATATTATTATATATAGAGCCTCCATAAACTAGAGAAGAGAAGTGTGTGTCTTCCTATTCTCTATAGAACAAACTCTTGCAATCTCATGTGTTGAGAAAATTGCAAGTGCATAAAGTGTGAGTTTTAAGAAATTGTACGCAATGCCCACACGTTCATCTAGTTGTGCTTGAGTCTTGGATTGGAAGATCGTGGTTTAGAAGACAGTAAAGCTAGGATCCGCTGATAGGCTACAAGAGGTATTAGATCTATTCTCTTTGTGTGTTCCTATTTGCTATATATTAATACTATGCACTCATATAGTCAATTGTTTTGAGAAAATTTTTGAATGTTCCTGGGTCAATCTTCCGCTGCGAAAATCGTTTTTAATTCCAACACGTTGTTCGTAGCTTATTATTCAATGGATGACGAACGTAATAAAATAGCTACACTAGGTTACAGGCTATAGAATTCTTTGAAATGTTACGGTCGTACGGTGTCTTAGATATCGTTAAAAATATCGCCATATATAGGGACAGAATTGTTATTAAATTCAGCAACAAGTAGCTGGCTGGCTTGAGTACTTTAATACAATCTCACGTTACTTTTAAGTGAAGGTAGAACACTGGTCATATATATGTGTGGCTAAAAGGTCATTGCATAATACAGGTTGATAATACTGAGTGTTCATTTTGGACGCTTTGATTCTTTTTCAAAAAACAAGTGAATTTTAAAATTTTTCGGTTTATCTCGGAATATATGAGTTAGAGAGATTACCAAATTTTTAATATAACATATGTGGCATGCATTTAAATTATTACCGTTCAATTAATATATTATGTTAAATTTAACTGTAATAAAATATAATATGCTAATTAAATGATAATAACTAATCATATAATATATATGTTGGTATTAAAAATTTTATCATAAAATACTCGGAATACATAGCATTATCCATTATCCATGAGTTAATATACATGATTTTTACAGAGGAGAACAAAATGCTCCAGATTGAAGCAAAACTGAACTTGAATAAACCACCTAAGTCTGTTTGATTGTGATTTGTGCTACTTGGTTTTTGATATCAACGTGGCATTATGTGAGTCTTGCGTAAAGTCAACGGTAAATCTCGTCTGTCACAATTGTTTAATTAATTCTAACTATGTTAGCTTACATGCCGTTCTGTAGCTTTTATTTTTTGGTTTTTTCAAATACAAAAACGAAAGGATTTTTTCTTATTTTGAATTTTGATTTTCAAAAACAAAAATGTATTAGGTAACTAATATTTTTGTTTTTTATTTTTTAAACTAAAAAATTAAAAAAAAGTTTGGTAATTAGTACTTTTTACTTTTAAAAGTGAAAATCAAAAGAGAGAGCATTAAAGGAAAAAGGGAGGAGAAAATATGGGGAGAAAAAGTGGTATTCATCTAAATAAATTTAAAAGTGGAATTTTTCAAAATAAAACTTCCAAAAATGATATTTTTCTAAATCAAGTTGGGAATTTTTTGAAAAGAATTTACCATTTTTTACAATTTGATTTGGAAAAATACCACTTTAAAAATATTATTTAGTGATGAGAGAGAAAATGTTGAAAGAAATGATGATGTAAGTCTAAATATGTTTTAATTTTGATGTAAGTCTAAATATGTTTTAATTTTGATACTAGTCTTTTCTAAAAAATTTTGAAAGAAAGAAATTTTTGTTTTCAAAATTTTAGAAATTTACAAAATTAGTTTTATCAAACATGATTTGAAAAATATTTTCAGCTTTTTATTAAAAAAACGAAAAGCTGTTTAAGTAAGTATTACGAAACAAGCTCTTTATCTTACCCTCATTTTTTTTTTTTTTTGTGCACATTAATTGTTTCAATATCCACGGATAAGTAGTAGTTAGCTATGTTGTTACTTGTTAACTCAATATTTAAATATTTGGATTTTGATAGTAACTTTTATAAATTTGAGCAATGACTTGCCGAAATGAATAAAAGCATATTAATTTGCTATTTTTGTTGTATTGGGTTTTGGGGCCCCGCTAAAAAAAAAGGGGACTGCTGCAATACAACACCTTGATCAACAACACCTTGATCAACACATATAATAGTAAACGTTTAAATAATTGAATATTTACCTCACATTAGCAGCTTCTAACCAAATAAATCTCATGTGTTATAAATACCAATTATTGTATTGTCCCATCACTCATGCAACATGCAAGGCATTGTCAAAGCATTTAGATAAAACCCTTAAAAACAAACACGTATCTTATTTTTGAACAAATGGTCCAATTTTTCATTTAAAGAATTATTCGGGAATGTCGTTTTAAAAACTACATTTTGCTTCGGCTTTTAAAGAACTCAACAATCGTCATAACATTATTGTTTAAATACATAAAACAACTTTTGAAAATTTTGTTGTTTGGAGTGCTGTTGGTTTTCACGATTTCAGTTTTGAAGTTTTCATTCAAGTTCGAATTTAGGGTGGAAATGTACATATGAAGGAAAAAAAAGGGGAAGGATTTCGGCAACTGATTGAGCTATAACTGATTAAACTAAAGGAACAACTGTATAGGATATCAAAAATCTATTTTTCTTTTCAAAAAAGGGAAATAGTAGTATTCATCTCAGTTGGATAAAAATACTATTCATGCGTCAAATTTCCATTAGTGATAATTACTTATAATATAATTATCGACTACTTTAGAATAACTCACTATTATAAATTAAACTCTACAATTGTAATAAATAATTGACATGTAAATCATTTTTATCTCAATTAGGAAAGCATTTTATTTGTTCTCAAAATTGCTATTAAAATGTAGAACAATTAATTGCTTGGCCTTGAATGAATTTGCCAATTACTCTTGACTTTGTACTCAGTGCCCCTAAAGAATAAAATTAAAAAAAAAAAAAAAACTATTCTTATTTTATCTCCAACACTAACAACGTTACCGAAAAAAAAAAAAGGTTAGAAAGAAGCCAGATACCGTTAAATAGGTAAGGGCCAAATGATCTTTTGCCTTAATTAAGTGAGTCCCTAGCGTTCTAAATATTTTCTATATTAGCTCATACTCCGTATATAATTTTGATGTATGATATAATTATATTTAGAAAAACATAACCAGATATACTTCATGCCACAAAAGTGTCCTAATTAATTTTTTCCTTCACATTTTTGTTAACACTCTAGAGATTTAAGGCTTGTTTAGATTCACGTTATATTTTATTTTTTGTTTTTAAAAATATAAAATTGGAATTTTTTCCAAAAATTTGCTTTGGCAACCTTGTTTTGTTTTCAAAAATTGTTTTCAAAATTTTCAAATAAGAGGTCACACCTTTATCTTATAAAGAAATTTCAAAAATAATAAAAAAAATAGATACACCTATATGCACATAATTACGTATATATACACATGGACAAATAAAAGTTCATCATTTGACTTTCAATTTTCTCATTAGTCACTTTTTTTTTTGATTTTTGGAAATCAATAGTAAAATAAAGTTTGTCAAGCAAATTTTTTATTTTTAAAAATTGAAAATCAAAACAAATTTTAAATTTTGAAGATCTCAGCTTAGATCGAAAATAATATGCTGAAGAGAGAGAAAGAGAGAAGCATTTTCGGTGTAGAAGAGAGAGAAGCATGTCCGGTGATGATATTTTAGGATACAATCTATGTTTTTGTGAAATTTTAACTAAAATACTGAATCTATAATATTCAATGCCAATAAAGATTAATATTAGCTTTAGGCTATAATTAAAATAGGATTTATATAGTACAACTATTCTTATTAGCTTTTGCTTGGTCAAAGGTCTACCTTCAAAACCTGATAGAAGCAATAATTTATTTTGCTTAACTTTTTTTTTTTTTGAACGATTATTTTGCTTAACTTAATCCTACTCTTTTTATGTTAATTCTTTTATATTAGGAAAAAAGTTGTGAGGTCTAAAAAGAAAGCTGTGAACTTATTCCTATTTATTCAGTTATAACCCAAAGCGACTTTAAAACAATAAATTTTCCTTCTAAATAAGAATACAGTTTTGGTTGTTTTAAGATAAATGGTAGAAATGTAGTAAATTTTGGCGGCATTTTATAAAAGTGCCAAATTTTGTGGCATTTAATAAAATGATATTATTTTTTAGGCAAATTTAAAAAAGTGCCACATTTCTAAATACTTTGCGGCATTTTTTACATTTACCGCAAAAAATTGTCGCCAAAACTAATACTTTTAGTAGTGTTTGTATTTCTATTTTCAATTTATTTAAATAAAAAACTAAAAATGAATCCAAATAAACCGTTATCTATTGATAGTCTTGGACTTATAAATTATCTAACAATATTTGTGCCGAGGATAAAAGAAGATTAATTTTGTGTTTTATGAGGCACTTGAACACAAAATCAAGAATTTGGGCCAAATTCATAGCAAAGTCAAAAAATAGGGGCAATATAACTAATTGTTCTAAAATGTATTAGATATTTTATTTGTATTGATTTTAAAGTGATTCTAGGATCACAGTACAGACATAGATTTCTGAGTAAGGCATAAACTCGATTATATATACAGTGATAATATATATTAAAAAAAAAAAACACGCCACATTTGGCGGTTTATCAAAAAAAATAAATAAACAAATAAAAAATAATCCACATATTTTCATTTATATCAAATAAAATTTTCAATTTGCGCTTTTCTATCAAATAAGATTGAACCTATATATTTAGTCAAAATTAGAACCTTAGTTTATTAAAAAAGACAATTTTATCCTTTAAACTCACAAAACATATATTAAAACTAGTAAATATAATCCTCTTAAAAAAACTAGTAAATATAAAAACCAATTAATATTGTCTTTCTTTTTTATTAAAAAATATTTTAAATGAAAATAATAATTATTAAAAATAAAAAGAGTTCCAATTCACAACAATTTTAAAAAAAGAATGACAAAAGTTTACAAAAATTCTCATTATGTTCTTTTTTTTTTTCCAGGAGTCTAAATTATTCAATACAATTAAAATTAGAGAGACAGAGAGAGAGATTTTAAAAAAAATTCTCGTTTTTTCTTTCTTTTTTTAATCATTTTAAGCGAAAATAAAAATTATTAAAACTAAAATGAGTTCAAATTTTTCAAACCAATTAAATGTTAAAATGAAAAATAATGACAAAAATTTTATTTTAATTATTTTCACTTAAATTATTTTTTTTAAAAAGAAAGACAATAATAATTGATTTCAATTTATTAATTTTAATATATGTTTTATGATTTAAAAGGTAAAATTGTCTTTTTAAAAAAAAAAAACTAAAATTCTAATTTTGACTAAATACATAGACACAGTTCTATTTGATAGGAAAATACAAGTTGAATGTTTAATTTGATATAAATAAAATATATGGATTTTGTTTTTAATAAAACACTAAAGGTAGTTGGTTTTTTTTTTTCTGCCAAATTAAAATTCACCACGTACATTTTTTCATAGAAAAATAGGGAGAAAAAAAGTATTAAATAATATGTATTTATTGTTATAATTTTTTTTAACTATTCAAATCATAGTAGCTATTAGATCAATGATCCAATGGCTAAAAAAAGTTTAAAAAATACCTATAAATAGGTTTAAAAAATAACTACTGGACTATAGCCCTATATCTATCTATCTATATATAATAAGTGTGAATAAGCAAGCAACACTTTAACCATTTTATTGTCTTTTATACCCTTATTTTTTTATCCTTTTTTGAATTCTAATATAAATATATAATTTATTTGAGCGGGTATATTGCCACTTTTTTGTCTACTCTTCGCACATTTTTTTTAATTAATTTCTTTTATTACTAAAAAAAACCTTTTGGTGCATAAATTGTTTTTTTTTTTTAAAAAAAAAAAAATTAACCATATCTTTTTTCTAAATACCCAGTTCGTCTTAAACCCTAATTTTCTTCTTGATTCCAATTTTTTTTTTTCATCTTCCGATTATTTTTTGATTTGAACATTAATACATATATAAATTGGCCACTGCATATATTTATGAGTATACTAAGCCATAAACTTATGAATAAATTGAGGAAATAATAAATTATGCTTTTTTTCCCTTCTCATAAAGAGTACAAGCATATTCAATCAAAAAGTTGCAGAACAATGGAAATTGATCGCAACAAAAGTTCTTTTTTTTTTTTAAATATGTTTTTCTTTGAAGGAATATTGGTATATCAATAATAAAAGGGGAGGGTTACAGTAGGGGCGCCCCTAGGGCCACTTTTTATACACCGTTTGATGAGAATCTATGGGGAATCTGTTTATACACAGATTTCCATCAAACGGTGTATAGACAGAGCCCTACGCAGGGACGCCCCTATTGTAGACACGCCCATAATAAAAAAGGGTAAGAATAATGAATCAGTGAAAGGGAAGAAAATAATGAAGAGGACAGATGGGTAAGAACATGAAAGAGACGAGGTGAGAAGAGAACAGACAAAATTAGATTTAGAGACATTATAGAAAAAAGGGGATGGCTACGGTAGGGGCGTCCTTACGTAGGGTCATGCCTTAATTATCGTTGGATGGGAATCTGTGGGGAATAACGAGAATCTGTGGAGAATCTATTTATATACAGATTCACATCCAACGGTGAATAGACAGGGCCCTACGTAGGGGCGTCCCTAGAAAAAATTAAAGGTATAAAAAAAGGGGCGTCCCTGCGTAGGGCCCTGTCTATACACCGTTTGATGGGAATCTGTGTATAAACAGATTCTCCACATATTCCCGTCAAACGGTGTATAAAGAGTGGTCCTACGTAGGGGCGCCCCTACTGTAGCCCTCCCCATAAAAAATATGAATTAAATTTAAAATTTTAATTAAGGGTGTAGTTTTAGAATTACTGTAGAGAGAATAGACACAATAAAACTATCTTTTATTAATTAGTTTAAGATTGATTTGGTAGGTATGTTCAAAGTTCTTTTTATTCCTCACAGCCACTACATGACTACATCATACCAACCCGTGGTCCCATTTTTTTGTACAACGTGCATGTTTTGCTTTTCACAGTAGTAGTTATTTATTTTTTTTTTAGGGGTATTTATTTTTTTCATTTTATCTTCGCTCGCTTTTTCAATTTTTTTTTAGTAAACTTATTTTTTAAATTTGTATTTCTATTACTCTCTTCTTTTCATAGTTATAAAAACTCTTCTTTTTTTTTTTTCTCCTTCAATTTTTATGTTCATCATCATAGCTTAATCAGTTATATTTATTATTTTAAGAAACGTCAATCAAAGAATACGTAAAAAAAAAAAACACAATTTAAAGGCAAACAAATCTTTTCTCTTAATTAATCAAAAGAATTGGTCATCTTGCGGAAGTAGCTTATTCATACATTTTTTTACAATTAATCCTCTATATAAAATCTTTACACATGAAATTTTTTTACCTTAGAATATCTATCTCTATTTAAATCATCAGTTATAACTAACAATATAATATATTTCACGAAATAATAAACACCAAGAACTAAGAAACATACGGGAAGGATGTCCCAAAACTAATATATATATATATATGGTTCTCAATTTTATATGTATTTTTTTTTACTTATTTATATGTAATTTTTTTAAGCTGTTAGATCATAATTTAATGACTATCATAATTTGAATAGTTAGAAAAAAAATAAAAATAAAAATAAATACTTAATATTTAATATTATTTTTTAATTTTTATCGTAAAAGGACGTACATTATGAATTTTAATTAGACAAAACAACTATTATGTAAAAAAGAAAAAAAAATACTATATATCTATATATATATGTTTCAAGGGTCCTGTCATTTATTTCCAGCGTCAACTTAGTTGAGGTCAAACCTCAAATATAAATCTTCTTCAATTGGCTTAATTCTCATAAAATGGTTGATATTTTCTTTGGTTATTCACCCTTTTGCTTCAGATCCCAGCAACAGGAAAAATGCTTTTTGCTTGATAATATTATTTTCTTTCACTTAAGAACAAAAATTACAACATAATTGCCGCCTTCTTTGTCTTTATCAATTAGGTCCTCTAATTTACCATCTTTCAATTGCACACCTTTTTTTTCCCCCTAAACTTTTTTATATGTTCTAATATGGGTTTGAAGTTCAATTGTTTTGTCCAATAGAAAATTTTCATAACATACATGTTACATCGACCACTTGGAGAAAAAAAATGTTAAAAGATAATTTCTGCTATTTGAACCCCAAAAAAAATCCTCTCAGACAAAAAAATGAAAAGCATTAATACATAACGTAAAACATATACAACGGAAGATAAGAATAATTACTATTATAAAAAGAATATGCCAAAAAATAAATATAAAAATATATGATTGCTTAGAAAGGAAAAGAAAAAGAAGATTAACAATGTCTATCATCATGCTCATTACCAAAAAAATAAAAATAAAAATAAAAATAAAAATAAAAATAAAATCTTACAAACAAACAATGTATAATTGACGCCCATTCTAAACAACCCAGAGCTATCTTTGAAAAAATAATTCTGCACCTGTACATTGCAGGTGCAGGAAACATACCATGGTCTTCTTCTTCTTCCATGGCACCATGCCCATATCTCACAGACCCACCTTCTTTTTCTTCCTCTTCTTCTCTACCCATTTGTTCGCCGTAACCCATCAGGTCTCGATCTCTCTCAACACAACAACTCTCTCCAAATCCGGCGACTCTGTCCTAATCCAATGGTCCGGTATCGACAACCCCTCCAAGCTCGACTGGCTCGGGATATACTCGCCTCCGAGCTCGGACCACCACAACTTCGTCGGGTACGTTTTCCTCTCCTCATCTCCGTCGTGGCAATCCGGGTCGGGTAGCGTTTCGATCCCTCTCGTCAACCTCCGATCCAACTACTCGTTCCGGATCTTTCGATGGACCGAGTCGGAGATCAACCCCAAGAAGCGGGACCACGACCAGAACCCACTTCCGGGCACGAAGCACCTGCTCGCCAGCTCTCCGGAGCTCGGGTTTGGGCCGGGTCGTGGGCCGGAGCAGATCCATTTGGCGTACACGGACATGGAGGACGAGATGCGGGTCATGTTCGTGACGGGGGACGGTGGCGAGAGGCTCGTCAGGTATGGGGAGAGGGAGGGTGAGCTTGGTGACGTGGCCGTGGCACGTGCGGGGAGGTATGAGAGGGAGGACATGTGTGACTCCCCGGCCAATGAGAGCGTGGGATGGAGAGACCCTGGGTTTATTCATGATGGGGTTATGAAGAATTTGAAGAAAGGAGTCAAGTATTATTATCAGGTAATAGTTTACAATCAACTGAACTGAATTGGGTTTTTGCTCTTTTTTGCTTTCATTGTCTTAAATTTAGTTTCTTGTTGATTTTGAATTGGGTAACGAGGACGAAAGTTGCACATATTTCTTTTCTCTTTATAGCCAATTGTGACATTTTTAAATGGTTGTTTTGGCACCATGGATAGTGCAAGTTTCCCAGATCTTACTTATTGCATTTCACCTGAATTGATGATTTTGGCAATTGAGTAAAAGGGTATTTGTCTTGCGAGTAATGCTAAGGATACTCATAATTTACACCAAAAACTTGCACTAAGTGATTTGACGTGATTTTCGAGTGGGACGGACCACACTCTTAGAATTTCTGTACTTATAATCATGTCAGATCATTTTGAGGTTTTGGTGTAAATTCTGAGTGTCCCTGGTATTACTCTCTGTTACTTTTTCATGGTTTAGAAAAAGTGATTTATTTGTTATTTATTTTACTCTCGTAGAACAAAATCACGCACTTTCAAAGCCCTTAAAATAGTACCCCACCTTCAATTGCCAATGCATACGGGAATTCGTCTGATTTCGAATATAAAGTGAGTGACTCGTTTGTAATATACTAATATTCGTGGGATGGTGTAAAATAGTTAACCTTAACTAGTGTTCACTGTATGTTTTTGTACCACGAAATTAACAACAGGTTGGAAGTGATTCTTAACAACAGGTTGGGAGTGATTCTAAAGGTTGGAGCTCAACTCACAGCTTTGTGTCACGTAATGGGGACTCGGATGAAACCATAGCTTTTATGTTTGGTGATATGGGAACTGCAACACCGTACAAAACCTTTATCCGTACGCAAGATGAGAGCATTTCTACTGTGAAATGGATTCTTAGGGACATTGAAGCTCTTGGTGACAAACCGGCTTTTGTCTCACACATAGGAGATCTCAGTTATGCAAGAGGGTACTCATGGATATGGGACCAATTCTTCAATCAGATAGAACCAGTTGCATCCAGAGTTCCGTACCACGTTTGCATTGGAAATCATGAGTACGACTGGCCTCTACAACCTTGGAAACCTGATTGGTCTTGGTCAGTATATGGAAAAGATGGGGGTGGTGAATGTGGGGTACCCTACAGCCTTAAGTTCAACATGCCTGGGAACTCATCAGAACCAACTGGAACTCGAGCTCCAGCCACTAGGAATCTATACTATTCATTTGATATGGGATCTGTTCATTTTGTTTATATATCCACTGAAACCAATTTTCTTCCGGGAAGCACTCAATATGAGTTCATCAAGCGCGATTTGGAGTCTGTTAATCGAACCAAGACCCCTTTTGTGGTTGTCCAAGGGCACAGGCCAATGTACACGACCAGCAACGAAATCAGAGATGCTCCATTGAGGGAGAGAATGCTGAAGCACTTGGAGCCTCTGTTTGTGAATAACAATGTGACACTTGCGTTGTGGGGACACGTCCACCGGTACGAGAGGTTTTGTCCACTGAATAACTTCACTTGTGGAAGCTTAGGCCTCGCTGGGGAGAAATGGAAGGCATACCCTGTTCATGTTGTGATTGGCATGGCAGGACAAGACTGGCAACCTATTTGGAAACCCAGAGATGATCACCCAGATGTCCCAATCTTCCCGCAACCTTTGGAGTCTATGTACCGTGGAGGCGAATTTGGGTACACAAGGTTGATTGCTACAAAGGACAAGCTCACCCTTTCCTACGTAGGAAACCATGATGGGAAGGAACATGATAAGATGGAGATTCTGGCATCTGGACAAGTTCTCAATGGTGGGGCTGGTAAAGATAGTGCTGATATTGGTCTAAACTATGTTGAAACCAAGCATGAAAGCCAAGTTGATTCCAATTTCTCTCTGTTTGTCAAGGGAGCTAGTATTTTGGTGCTGGGGGCTTTTATAGGCTATGTTCTTGGTTTTGTTTCACATGCGAGGACAAGGGCTGCCCCGAGAAATACCTGGACTCCTGTAAAGAGTGAGGAGACATGAAATGGAGACTGCAACTGAAGAAGCCAGTGGCTAGCTAGACATACAGGTTTTGATCTACCCAGTATTTTAATCCTGCTTGCAATTATAAAACGAAGTTTAGTGTTGTGATTTGGGTCTTTGCTGCTATTTGATTTCCGCAAGCTAGGCTCTGGAGATGGGAAGTCATAGGACCTGAATATACTTTACGTGAGTGCAAAGAGGTGGGGAACTTCTGTGTAAATAAATATTCATGTCCCTTGTTACATACTTAACATGATATAAAAACAACTGTCTAGGTGGGACTTTATAATTGAGACGTGTAATTTTTGATGTATTACTGTACTATTCGAATAATGGTGCTGCTGTATTTTATCTCCTTACATCTAAAGGTGGGAAGCCTCTTTCAGTACTAGTTTTGCATGGCAACATATTCCCGGCTAGTAAAATAAGTCATCTTTGGGCTTCCTATCGCTGCTCTCGTTCGTTTTTTCTTCTTTATTTATTCTCCTTTCTTGGCGTTTAATTATTCAATTGAAAATATCCTCTCTCTTGAAAGACTTGAAAGTCGCCGCTATAATAATTATGAAAATAGAGTCGTAGCTTAATGGGGCTCTCTAATTACCCGAGAGAGAATACAAGCAGATTTGTGTAAAAAGAATTCATCTTTTACTGTTATTGTTGCATACATGTGCATAACAGGGGAAGAAAAATGCCATATATAGCATCCAATCATTAGAGGAAAATTAAATGGAAAAGAAAAAAAGTGAAGCATAAAAATTGAAAAAGATTACACTTGTTACGTTTAGCAAAACTGGGTATAGCTAAGCTGTGCAAAATATATGATATTCACTTTCCAATCAAACGGCGTGCACGTTGATTGGCACCCTTCACTCTAGAGTTTAGCTCATCCACGTCGTCAGAAAGATAATCAAGAGCTTTGTTTTGCCTGCAATTTCCATTATTACTTACTATACGAGAGAGAGAGAGAGAGAGAGAGAGAGAGAGAGAGAGAGAGAGAGATTATCAACCTGTCTAGTTCACTTCCCATGTCTGCAGCCATGTTCTTCAAGTCACCCAAAATGTTGCTTAGATCAGAAAGAGCATCATCTTGCTTTTCCTTCTCAACCTGTTACAATCATAACCCAATACCAAGTTAATATAGAGAAAAACAATCCCACATTATTCTATCTAAATCTATATATTAGTCACAGAAAACCAACCTCAACTTTCTGCAGGGCACCTGTCGTTTCAGGGGGAGGGGTCCTTGTAGCCGATCTTCCTTTTGGGACAGGGGCTAAACCCAACTTTTGCCTCTGCTCCAAGTTGTTTTCACTTCTTTTGGATGGATTATCTGTTCAACCAATATTGTAAAACAGATATTGAAAGAGATCCCAAGTCAAAACGCCAATAAGGAAATTTTATGTACTAACACAGGTCATCAAGTACTAGAAAACATATGATCTCAGAGTTAAAACTTAAATAGAAAGGTAACCACCTGCTGTTATAAGAGGCCCCGCAATTTCCCGTGTCTTCTTTGGTTTCCAAGGCTTAGAAAACATGCCCCCAAGATTGTTTAGGAGCTTCTCACCCTGTTTTCACAACCAAAATGGTCAAAACCAATAATTGGCAAAGCACATATTATCATGGGAAGGTAGCTTTTATATCATCAACAATCCGAAACAAAAAGCTGGATCATTCTGATAATCTCATTGCATCATAAAGTGTCAATGTCTGAGTTAAGTTCATGTATTCTCATAAAATCTAGGATCCGATTATGCAAAACCTTGCTCTATATGATAAAATATTCCAAACCAAGCACTTCCCGTTAATCAAAAACGAAAGAAGAAAAGACTCACCCTACTCAAATCCTTATCTATATCAACAGCCATCATATGCGTCCTGGTGATTTGCTCCCCCTGGTGGTTCAGCATGTCAAGGGTCCTAGTAGCATCCTGCCTAATATCTTCTGCTATCTTCAAACAATTGTTAACGGTCTTCGTCGTCTCCTCAGCCTTGTACACAGCATAATTCTCTAGTTCTTGCACACTCTGGTTCTCTAACCCGCCCGAATCGCGAAAGCCGTTCTTGTACCTGTCCCCTCTTCTCTTTTCATAATCATCTTCAAAATCTGGTGTAATTAGCATCGGTTCAGAAGAAGTTCTTCTCGCGGGTCTTACATTGTTCTGTTTAGCATCTTCAGTGTCTGAATCAAAAGGGTTTGTAGTTGTACAAGAAGAAGTTGAAAATCCCGGATCAACTGATTTCTGCTTAGAAATCTTGTTCGCCGGTAGTTTCATGAACCCAAACATTTTGAGAAAGCCCAGATCAACAGTGGCACCTGAAAGTAAATACATATATTCTTGATTATCTTCCTGTACTAAAATGAAAGATTAAATAAGAAAAATAATTTTAAAAAGAAAACGCATTTACAAGATCAAATTTCCTAAGTATTCCAATGCAATGAGCAAAGTAAAATGGGAATTAAATTATGCTTTATCTAGGAAACCAGACATTGAAACGACCTGAATGTTATGTAATGTAACAAAATATAGAAAACCCAGAAAAAAAAGAAGAAAAAAGAAAAGAAAACCAAAGCCAGAATCAGAGGACTTACCCCCCAAAAACGAAGATCCAGAAAGCACCTGAAACTTCGAGAAAGATGGATCAAACCAGAGAATTTGAAGGCATTACTTCATACACGAACAAAGTTTTATAATTTGGGATTTTATTGTTTTTGTGGGAAAGAGAGAAAAAAGAAAAAGAAAAAAGGAAAATGTAAACAATGGGAGGCGCCGCGAAAAAGAAGAGAAGTGTATGGCTGGCTCTTCTGGATCGCACCCTCCAAATCTGAGAGCCCACCTTTGAGCTTCGTTCAATTTATGACCGTTGGGTTCCCCTTTCCCCTTTTTAAATTCCTGATATTAATTAATTAATTAATGCTACCCCCGGCACAGGCACTCTTGTCTTGTCCCACTCCCATGTTCACGAAACCTGTTACAACGTGAGCATTTCTTTCTGCGAATAATTTGGATTGGGCCGGAAGTGGACCAAGCCCATTTTTGATGGACTCGGGGTAATTCATGGATCAGGCCCATTTCAGTCAGGAATGGACGAAAGATAGGATGTTTTATGCCAAAATGACTGTTTCTGAGTACTTCACGTTATGTGACATTTTTAAGAATAATTGTTACTATGTTAATAGTAAAAACTATTATGAAAAAGTACTCCGACAAAAACTCATAAAAACTGATAAAGAATCATTATGAAAATATCAACGAGAAAAAGCAATATTGGAGTAATGCTAGGAACCCCGCATTTTTATTTCATCTTGGNAGAAGAGAAGTGTATGGCTGGCTCTTCTGGATCGCACCCTCCAAATCTGAGAGCCCACCTTTGAGCTTCGTTCAATTTATGACCGTTGGGTTCCCTTTTCCCCTTTTTAAATTCCTGATATTAATTAATTAATTAATTAATTAATGCTACCCCCGGCACAGGCACTCTTGTCTTGTCCCACTCCCATGTTCACGAAACTTGTTACAACGTGAGCATTTCTTTCTGCGAATAATTTGGATTGGGCCGTAAGTGGACCAAGCCCATTTTTGATGGACTCGGGGTAATTCATGGATCAGGCCCATTTCAGTCAGGAATAGACGAAAGATAGGATGTTTTATGCCAAAATGACTGTTTCTGAGTAGTTCACGTTATGTGACATTTTTAAGAATAATTGTTACTATGTTAATAGTAAAAACTATTCTGAAACAGTACTCCGACAAAAATTCATAAAAACTGATAAAGAATCATTATGAAAATATCAACGAGAAAAAGCAATATTGGAGTAATGCTAGGAACCCCGCATTTTTATTTCATCTTGGACAAGAGATATTTATATAATTAGACTAAAACAAAAAAACAAAAAACAAAAGAATTTGTGACCCCATTGAAAGAAGAATGCTAGAGATACCGTATTTTATTTCATCTTTCTAGTACCACTTTATGTCCAATGTGACCATGGGTGTAAATAAAAGCCGAATAAAATTACCAGTCTGAAAAATTTTGAAAAATAGTATAAAAAAAACATTTTGAAAAAGAGGTATTATTTTCCCAATTTAGAGATACGTTTGATCAATTTTTCCTTTTCCCCTCATTTTGACTGTGTAAATTTGTGATTGGTTATTTGCAACTCGAAAAAGTACTTTAAGGACCAAAATATTTTAATAAAATAAAAAAAAGTCCAAAAAGGTGCAAATGGAGAAGAAAAGGAGTATGAATTTGGCTTTTTCATAGTATTTAATTTTGAGTAATTTTATGGAGCACCATATAATACCTAACACTATATGATATGTCAGTCTATTATTGGTCAATTATAATTATATTTCAGACGAGTTTTATCTAAGATCTAGTTTATTAACTAAAATCACCCGGTAACATATTGACACGTCACTCTCACTGTGATCTTGGACAACATTAGTGCCCTATAACCTTGTTGTCTATTTTTTCAGGAAAAAAAAGAAAAAAAAGAGGAGAGAGCCTTTTATTTGGTATAATGCCAAAAAAGAGTCCACTTTTTTCCTAAATTATATCTGTCAGGGCACAGACAACTTGGACAATCTGGTGGTCCCTCAAATTCTTCAAACGACAACGAAATAGAAAAAACGACAATTTCACGACGTCTTTGATTTTTCCCTCGTTTCAAACATGACGAGAAAATAGTTACAAGAATCAGAGCAGGAGATAAGAGGACAAACCCACCACACTTTCTCTTTCACTCATTCCATCTCTGCCTCTGTTTCTCTCTCTGACTCTTAGAGAAAGAAAAGCTCAGAGAGAGAGAGAGAGAGAGAGAATGGCGACGATCCCATTCTCGCCCAAGTCAGCTTCGAATTCCAAGCTCATCTCGAGCTTCATGCATTTCAATGGCTGCAATGGAAACCCAAAGGTGTTCTTGGTCACTCCTTGTTGGAGTTCAAGAACACCCAGAAGAAAGTTTTGTGTCAAGAACGTTGCCAGCGACAAAAAGCAACAATTCCAAGATTCTGTCACCCAGGAAGGTTCTTTCTTGCAAATTTTTCTTCATCTTGTATTTCATGTTGGCTACGGTGTTGTATCTATATATTATGATTTTTGAGGTTTGGTTACAATTTGGGTACTTCCCATTGTTGTTATTTTTATGTTTCTTGCTCTTATTTGCCCATGTTGGCTCTGGTTATGCATATACATGTATATATATGTATAGATATGTATGTATGTTTGATGATCTTGAGTTTTGACTTCAATTGGGTGTTTCCCATCTTTTTTTTTTTTTTTTATAAAATGTTTCTTCCACTTAGTTGGCCATGTTAGCCTCTGGTTTTGCACATGTGTACGCGCGCGCGCGCACAATCACGCACATGTATATTTTTATATATTATATTTAATGATTTTGAGTTTAATTGGGTACTTCCCATTTTGGTTGTTTTTACGTTTCTTGAACTTAGTTGGTCATGATAGGCTCCGGTTTTTCAAAGTTGGTGAACTTTGAGTTTTGGCTGTAGTTGGGTACTTCCCATTTTGGTTAGAAAGTTCTTCCATTTTGGTGAAAATACTATTTCAAGAGCATCTTTAAGAGTTTTTGGAAAATTCTAATTAGTAACATACTAACATGTTGAAGAATTATCAGGTTGTTTGAGTAATTTTGTTCCGGATTCGGCGTCAATAGCTTCGAGTATAAAGTTCCACGCAGAGTTCACACCGACATTCTCTCCTGGGCTATTTGAGCTCCCAAAGGCTTATTATGCAACTGCAGAAAGTGTTCGTGATATGCTTATCATCAACTGGAATGCTACATATGACTACTATGAGAAGATCAATGTCAAGCAGGCTTATTACATTTCAATGGAGTATCTTCAGGCACATCTTCTTCTTTTTTTCCTCTTTTGAATATAAACTTTCTGTTCTTGAAATATTAAAGTGAATCTTTATTTTGTGTACAATTTTCTAACACAGGGTAGAGCACTGCTGAATGCAATTGGTAATTTAGAGCTGTCAGGGGCTTATGCAGACGCTTTGAGAAGGCTTGGTTACAATCTTGAGGATGTAGCTCGGCAGGTCAGATAGTTGAAAATTTACTTTTGACTCTATTCTGGTGTTGTAGTCAAAGCTGTAAAGTGGTTTTCTTCCACTTGATCCTGAGGTTTTTCTGGCATAATCTAGGTCATTTTCCTTGTTAATCAACCTAAAATTCAATATCTAATTCTGGATCTTTTCTACAAAAGGACTTTTAATAGTTTGGTTGAACTCATAATCTGAAGTTTTCTGAACCATAATTTACAAATAATTTTACAGGAACCAGATGCTGCCCTTGGGAATGGGGGACTAGGTAGGCTTGCTTCCTGTTTTCTGGACTCCTTGGCAACTCTTAATTACCCAGCATGGGGATATGGATTAAGATACAAGTATGGCTTGTTCAAACAACTCATTACCAAAGATGGCCAAGAGGAAGTTGCTGAAAATTGGCTTGAGGTCTTATTTATCTTTGTTCATTATAGATATTGTTAGCATATGCATCAAACTTTACATTATTCACTTTTACTCTTTATGTCTATCTATCTATCTATGATCAAAGTATCCCTTAACAGATGGGCAACCCTTGGGAAATTGTAAGACATGATATCAGCTATCCAGTAAAGTTTTATGGGGAGGTTATTTCAGGACCAGATGGAAATAAACAATGGGTTGGAGGAGAGGATATAACTGCCGTTGCCTATGATGTTCCGATACCGGGGTATAAAACAAAAACCACCATAAACCTCCGGCTGTGGTCTACAAAAGTTGCACCAGAGAAATTTGACTTAGGGGCTTTCAATGCTGGAGATCATGCCAAAGCATATGCAGCTATGAAGAGTGCTGAAAAGGTTAGATACCATTCAGAATTTACCTTGTCATTTTCGTTGTATTAGAAGTTAGAACAACTTATTTTTGACTTCACATAAAGAACTTAATTTGTTAAAAGTATTCTATTCTGTTCTTAATGGTAACCTCAATGTGTTGTACCCTATTAGATCTGCTATGTATTGTATCCCGGGGATGAATCAGTAGAAGGAAAAACGCTACGATTGAAGCAGCAATATACACTATGTTCTGCTTCTCTACACGATATTATTGCACGTTTCGAAAAAAGATCAGGAGAGACCGTAACTTGGGAGAAGTTTCCTGAAAAGGTTGCTGTTCAGATGAATGATACTCACCCAACACTCTGCATTCCAGAGCTGATTAGGATATTGGTTGATGTGAAGGGTTTGAGCTGGAAAGATGCTTGGGATATCACTAGACGGTACTTCCTTTTATGATGATTAAATATAATGTCCTGTTACTAATGGTGCAATGAATCTTCTTGCTTAAAATATCTTGTCTGTGTCTGTGTCTGGTCTGTTCGGTAGAATCCAGCCATGTTTTTAGATGCATCAGCCATCAGCTGATGTTTGTTCTGTTTGAATGACCTATTGTGCCAGAACCGTAGCATACACAAATCACACTGTTTTACCTGAGGCACTAGAGAAATGGAGTTTGGAGCTTATGCAGGAATTGCTTCCTAGACATGTTGAGATCATAAAAATTATTGACGAGGAGGTACACTCGAGATTTTAGCTGCACATTCTATCTTCTGAGTTTTGACACGTCTTTTCTTCTTTTAGTAAATAAAACTTCTTTTTTTTCTTTTTTTCTTTCTTTTTTTCTTCTGTTATAACTTCAATCCGTATGACGTGGTTAACCAGCTAATTCATGAGATTATTGCCAAGTATGGCTCAGAGGATCTTGACTTGCTACAAAAGAAGCTGAAAGAGATGAGAATTCTAGACAATATTGAGTTGCCTGACTCCATTATAGAATTGCTAAACATATCAGAAGAAAATTCTGCTGCTGACCCCATTGAGGAAGCCGAAATTCCTGAGGAAGACATTAAAGCCACTGATGATGAAGATCAATCTGAAGAACTGGATGAAAATGACGAGAAAGTAACAACAAAAGTGACATTTGAACCAGATCCAAATTTGCCAAAGCTGGTACGCATGGCTAATCTATGTGTTGCTGGTGGAAAAGCAGTAAATGGGGTTGCCGAGATTCATAGCGAAATAGTAAAGAATGAAGTATTCAACGAATTTTATAAGGTACAAAACCTTGTCCTTTCTTTCTTATTTGGTTTACTGATGTTATTCCTTCAACTTAGTCTCACATTAGCCATCACATACATTGATTTTCCACAGCTTTGGCCTGAGAAATTCCAAAACAAAACAAATGGGGTGACACCAAGAAGATGGATTAGTTTTTGCAATCCGGATTTAAGTAAAATTATAACCAAGTGGAGCGGCTCTGAAGACTGGATTAAAAACACAGAAATATTATCAACACTCCGAAAGGTAATTAAGACGTAATCAGCTCATTCATTTGGTCATACTCTTTAAACTTTTTCCCTGATAGAAATTAAGTTTGTTTCTTAAACCTAAATGGTTTGATACATATTCCATACTTGTTACATGTGGAGTCCATATCTTTTACGTACATGAAAGGAAAACAGTTTTCTACGTTATGTTTCCATACTTGTTACATATAGAGTCCATCATATCTTTTATGTACATGAAAGGAAAAAAGCTTACTACCTTATGTTATCTTAAACAGTTGTATCTGTCCTAACACGATTTCTCCACAGTTTGCTGATAATGAAGATCTTCAATCTGAATGGAGGGAAGCAAAAAGGAAAAACAAGATAAAAGTTGCATCTTTCCTCAAAGAAAAAACCGGTTATATTGTCAGTCCTGATGCGATGTTTGATGTACAGGTCATTAACTTCTCTACTAATGAACTCTATGGTTTATGCGTCTTGGAGAATTAACTTTTTGGCAATACAAACCCTGTTCATATGACAAGTATTGCGCATAAGTTGGATTCATGAATCATAATGAAGCATGTATACTTGAATTACCAAAGTATCTCATATAGATATAGACTACATGTATTGCTTCTTTTATCCCGTTTTGCTGTTTTTAGAGCTCAACGAAATTGTCAACTATGTTGGTTTTAGGTGAAGCGAATTCATGAATATAAGAGGCAGTTGTTGAATATCATGGGGATTGTTTATCGCTATAAGAAAATGAAAGAAATGAGTCCTGAGGAAAGAGAACAAAAGTTTGTTCCTCGAGTGTGTATATTTGGAGGAAAGGCCTTCGCTACTTATGTCCAAGCCAAGAGGATTGTCAAATTCATCACAGACGTAGGAGCTACAGTAAATCATGATCAAGATATAGGCGATCTTTTGAAGGTAATTATATGTTATATATGATTGTTTTCTTAACAGTTAAGTTCTAATTTACTTGTGATGTAAAATCTTGTGCTTCACTTTCATCATAGGTTGTATTTGTTCCTGATTACAACGTCAGCATTGCAGAAGTGCTTATTCCTGGCAGTGAGCTATCCCAGCATGTAAGGTACTTTTTTAACCTCCCCACTAGAAATAGAATGGTATTTCTTGACTTGATACACCATATAACTGCTATGGTTGTTCTATATATCATTACCATACAGCAAATCCAGAAAGAAAGGAAGGACAAAATGAAAACTGTATTAATTTATATGGTATCTGATTGATGATAAGTCTTCCCCATTATTATCTCTATGTAGCACTGCTGGAATGGAGGCAAGTGGGACCAGCAATATGAAGTTCTCAATGAATGGATGCATACTAATTGGGACACTAGATGGAGCTAATGTTGAAATAAGGGAAGAGGTTGGAGAAGATAACTTTTTCCTCTTTGGTGCAAGAGCTCATGAAATTGCTGCACTAAGGAAAGAAAGAGCCGAAGGAAAGGTAAAAAGAAAACTTATATAGAGCCCTTCAAATCCACTGTCTTATGGTTCCACTTTGGATTCTACTTGTTATTTGCCTTGTGCCCATTACGTTCCTTTTCATTAATATAGACAAGACAAAAATAAAATTCACATTTACTTTATTATTATAGTATTTGATCTTTGTTAAGATTTTCATTTCATGCATATAGTTTGTGGCCGATCCACGGTTTGAAGAAGTAAAGGAGTTTGTGAGAAGTGGTGTTTTCGGACCGTATAACTACGATGAACTTATGGGATCTTTGGAAGGAAACGAAGGGTATGGACGTGCCGATTATTTTCTTGTTGGGAAGGACTTTCCTAGCTACATAGAGTGCCAAGACAAGGTTGATGAGGCATATCGGGACCAAAAAGTAAGTAGTTTCGAGTGAAAAATGTATTAGATCTTAGTTCCATTTTGACGTTGTCGTTTTTGCTTAATGTTGTCGTTTTTCTTATAGATCAAGATATTTGTTATCACATTTATCTAATTCTTTTCCTTTTCTTCTTCTTGATATTGTTCCTTTGAACAGAGATGGACCAAGATGTCTATCTTGAACACAGCTGGTTCGTACAAGTTCAGCAGTGACAGAACAATCCACGAATATGCTAGAGATATATGGAAGATTTACCCCGTTGAATTACCATGAAGGAAATATTAATCATATAATAAGAACTTGGGGAATGCAAGTTACCCACCTCATTTTGTTTTCTTTGGCTTTACATATCTTTTTGTGAATCTTAAGAGGTTAGAGATACACCAATATTTGATAAGTAAGGGAATAGAATAGAATTGAGGTTGAAATGTCAGTGGTCCAATCTATACACGCAAGACATATTAAAGATGCTCCATTCCATAATTTGTGCCATATACTTCTATAATTTGTGTGCTATATGAACTATATTATACACACACATACATATCTTGCACTAAGGCATAGTGGTAAATTTCTGTCAAAAAATTATGTGACACAAAAAATTGTTAATGGTCAGTTGTTTAATTAAAAATTCAATATTCTGTCATGCTTAGTGGAAATCCAGACAAAATAAGAAGAATATTAACTGGAATCTAGATTAGTAAACGTTGCTAACATTATTATTAATATATAAAACTCATATTAGCAACTCATCCTTTTCTAAAAAATGGATTAAGGACAAATAAATGCTTTTATCTTCCTCTATGCTCAGATGATTAACTAGATCGGATCTCAACATTAATGAAATTAATTCCGAGCGTGTTTGTGGATATTATTAAATATTAACGCCAGTCGACAATTAAAGGCGTCCCCCCGCTTCATCAAGTTTGGGGAGTATGGACCACGCCCAAAGTTTGGTCCCCTTCCTTTTTTTTTTTTTTTTTTTTTTGAAAAAAATAGTAGTTTTTCTTTTTGGAAAATGTTTTATTGATACTCTATAATTTGTCGAAACTACAATTATACCTATGATTGAAATTATTTATATCAAAATCTTTGAAATCCAAATATATAACGTGTATATATATAGATATATATTACTCACTCCAATAGTTGACAAAAATTTTATGTTTGATCATTAAAATTTCATTAATAATGAGTGAATTGACTAAAAGTAGCAATTAGTTGTTAAAATTTAAAGAACATAACTAAATAATGATATATAGTTTTTTTGATTTTATTGAGTATTTTCACGACTCCAATGAATTTCACTATAGATATTTCCAAGCAAAGAGAGTCACTGTACTCATAATATTGACACAACGCATAAAATATCAATGTAATTTTTTTTGTTTTTAATTTTTTCTTTGTATACATATATAGGCTTATATTAAATGGGGTTTGGATTTATAGTAAAGTGCATCATGTAGAGGGACCGGGTTTTTGCCATAGTTGTTATGGGCTTAAGGTTTTGTAAGCTGTCATGCATTAATGGAAGTGATACATATATAACTCGGGCTGATCAAAACGCAAAATCTCACACTGTTTTTTTTTTTTGGGAGGCAAACTATTGTCGGTGCTGCAGAGATACAGCACCAATGATGGTGCAGGAGGCCTACATATAATATGACTATAAGCAAGGATAGAGTCAGGATTGAAAGCTAGTGGGACATGATTTAATTAAGAACAAAAATTTAATATAAAATAATAATATTGAAATATGTAAAATATTATAATTATATTAATACATTACATTTTTTTTTTTTGTGAGTTTTCATATTTTGAAATAATGATCTAAGTATCAATACTATCATATACATCTTTTTTAATATATGTGGTTAAACTATCATTCATCCATTGATCTCCGATTCGATTGCGTAATCAACTCTTGACAATATATATAGCAAAATTTTTTTTTTCCACAGTAGTAGCAGTAGCAACTGAAAGAAGTAATGTCAAAGTCATTATATTACTTAGCTATCATTTACAACTCATAGAAAGTTAAAAAATAAAATTAATAAATATGCAAATGATATAATCTATCTACTAACAACAACAACAATTGATTTTTGAAACTTTATGTACCTAACAAGTAACAAATAGCAAGTTACAAATAGAGTAATTTTATTGTTCATCAATTTTCAAACTGGGTAATTTTGAAAACCCTAATTTTTCATAATCATATTTTTGAATTCAACCTAAGAAAATAAATTACAATTCTATTTAATAAGGAAAAAATGAAGGAAAAAAATTGCATTACATAAATGCAATGGTTTATGGTCCCCTCCTCGTTCATGTGTTTCTCTCTTTTCCCCTTTGGTCCTTCCTCACTCACTCTTTGTAACTTTCCCTTTTAGTTTTTGCCTCTATTCATTGTTTTGATCGTTTTGTCTTATTTTTTTTCTTCTTTATTAGTTCGTCACGCTCACATGCTATATTGTCTTGAAAATTGAGAAGAAAGTTTGAAAGGAAATGAGCTGATTTGGACTAAAAAAAATGGATTTAAACGATGAACTTTGGAGAGTTCAGAGTTAGAATTAATCTAAGCCTAATATGATTTCCATTACATAACAAGTTTTATCTAGATAATATTGATTTATATAATATAATTAATATATATAATTATTATTATTATTTTTTTTAACAAAATTTCAGTGAGGGCAATTGACCCCACTCGCCCCTTAGAGCTCCGTCCCTGACTATACGAGGATTAAATTAAGCCCGCACATTAAATTTAAGCCGATGATCGTCATATATTATGTTTATGTGGCCTGTTAGATCCATGTCTCTTAGAATTAGAGTACTGTAATGGGAAACTAGGTTTTCATACTGTTATTTTGACACTTAATTGAATTCTTTAATTTTAACATATCCAAGATTCTATATAAATTTATGTATGAAACCAAGATAATTATCTTTTTAGAAAACTCCTTTTAGAAAATTCTAATGATAGTGGAAATGCTTATGCTTTAGGAGTGATTTATAACATATAGTCACAAACTAAGTACGTGGCAAAGCTAGTCACCTATCAAGTGACTATCAACGTATACGATTATTTAATGATAAGAAGATGACTTGATGAATGACTTATAACAGTTTTTACCTTAGGAAAAAAAAATCCGAATTTCTATTTTGCTTTCACTAGAGCTCAAAACACTTGGCCGGGGAATATTATAATAATAATAATAATAATAATAATAATAATGGGATAGGTAAAATAGAATAGCCTCTCTTTGCCGACTGCCTGTGGTTTTGAGTCATGACAAGGACAAACTTTTTTGCGTACCTTACCGATATTTATATATCTCTATTTTACTACATAGGAGTAGGACTATGTATTAAATAATGACACATCTTTATCTAGATGTTATCGCGATCGAGTGACATTCATATTTTGCTTGGTGGAAATGAGTTGACAGACCTAGCTAGCTAGCTAGGCGACAAGGGTGAGCCCTAAATGCATTATATATATTCATTATTTTTCATAAGTATATATTGTCATTGAAAATCATTATTTTTAAGAGGAGATCATTGGAAATTATTGTGCTTTTTATAATACACATATATGTTATTCGTTACTTTGCTCATATGTGGCTCAAAAAATTAGTGGAGTAGACCTCCGGAGTTTATTTATATCCTTTGGCTTCGTTTGGTATGCAGGATAGGATAGAATTGGATTGGACTATTTTAAAGGATTGGATTGGATTGGATAGGATAGGATAGGATAAGATGGAATTATAGTCCAATCCTATCCCATGTTTGGTGTGCTACTTTTTGTTAGGATAGGTGTGTTTCATAATTTTAGGCAAATTACAAATTTTGAGGTTTGATTATTTAGAAAAATATCACTTTTAAAAATTAATTTAGAAAAATATCATTTTTAGAAATCAATTTTGTAAAAATATCATTTTAAAAAAATATTTACAAAAATACCATTTTTAAAAAATATTTTGAAAGATACCACTTTTAAATTTTTTTTTGAAAAATACCACTTTTAAAACTTATTTTTGGAAAATGACATTTTTTGTAAAATTATTTGTAAAAATACTATTTATAAAAAATATTTTGAAAAATACTATTTTTGGTTTTACCACTTTTAGAAGTTAATTTCGAAAGTATCATTTATTACTACTTCAAAAACATTCTATTTTTTTTTTGATCAAATTCATAATCCCTCCTAATTCCAAATTCTCAAGAGGATAAGATTATCCCTTTCTAAGGGGATTATTTTTGGAGTGGATTATTTTAATCCAATCCAATCCATCTCATATGCATAGACCAAACATGGGATTAATTTAATCCAATCCAATCCCATCCTTATCCTGCATTCCAAACGTGGCCTTTAGGTATTGTTTGGTACATAGGATTAGGATTATTTATCCCATACTCATATTTGATATCAACTTGGGATTATGATAAATAATCTACAATCTCAAAATAGTTTCATGTGAGTGAGATAATTTATCTCATTCAAAGGTGTGAGATTATTAATCCCACACTCAAAAATGGTGGGATCCACATTTATTTTAATTTTTTTAAACTAGTGAGTCCTACATTATAAATATTTTTTATATTTTTTAATATTTAAACTAATATAAAACAAATTTATTACATATTCCAATAAAAATTGGGTCCTACGTTATAACAATAATAATCTTAATCCAATCTATTATTACACCAAACATGAAATAGTATTAAGTTTATCCAATCTAATCCATTACGATCTAATCTAATACTGTAATCCAATCTTAGTTCTATGTAACAAATAAAGCCTTAAATAAAAGAAAGGGGTCAAGGATTAGAGTAGGGTCAAGGATTAGAGTAGCCAAGGTGCATGATATGCATATGACTAAAGTTATATAAGATGCCTAGCTAGCTAGCTAGGTACTTGTTTTTGGGGTCCAATTTATCAAACAATACTACTAACTAAGCAAAGCCGTGGGGAATCTCCTTTTCCCTTTACTTTTTCCTCACTCAAAAAAATATTTCTCTTATTACAATTATTTTTTACACAGATTGGCCCCCACCAAATTCTATTCTTTGTAAAGAAGTAAATCACTATGTAATAAAAGGGGAACACATCAGACGTCTGGATCTTTGTGGGGTATGAATATACAGTACTACTACTCCTCTCACATCAATTGTGAGTTTTAAACAAAAAGAAAAGAAAAAGCATTATTAATCTTTGATTATCTTCCTAGGTATTGTTTATAGAATTTTTAATCTTTTACAAATAAAATATTTTACTTGATGTAAATTTTGAGTTAACTCGAGGTCACTTACCAAAATCGATCTCACACAGATTTCCAAAATTGATCATCACACACTCAAATCTATATATATTTTATCGGTAGAGGTGTTTGATTTCCTGTACTTAGCTAGACCATACTGATTTTCGACTCAAATACTCGTCTAAAAGATATGCCTTTTCTCTTCATGCTAAGTATATGCTTTTTGTACAGTATTTGTGAAAATGATGATCGTTTCAAAGGATCTTCTCAATGTTCTTTGAGAATCCCGAATAAAAATTGTGACTGGTACCATCTGTTATGTATTTGATTGAAACTGGTCTAGTAACATCATGAGAACATACATCTTGTATATACATAATAATTATTAATTTAGTGACTAAATAAATATTTTGGATCAGAATATGATTCCATCACAAAAAGTTCACTGGAACTTGTCTTACTTTCTTTTCTTTTTTTCCCCCTATGTACGTGCCACATTGAAAATAATAATAACTCGTGACCTAGTACTATTCTGCCTAGATTTCAAAAGTGATTACACCGAGTCTGAGTGCAACGAACGCCACTTTGAAGCAGATAAAAAGTTGGATTACTCTTTATAATGCTGTAATATGTTTCAACATGTGGTCCATTTCCACTTACAAACACAAGCATGGAAAGATCTATATATATATGTATATATATATATATGGTTCCTAATCTAATAGGTATTTTTTTTTTACTTATTTATGGATAATTTTTGTTTAGCCATAATTTGAGTAGTTAGAAAAAATAATAATAAATAAATACACATTATTTAATATTTTTTTCTCTACTTTAAACCATAAAAAAACGTATGCGACCAATTTTAATTGAGTAAAATAATACTTATACATAGATAAAAAGAAAGTACCTACTAAATTGGTGTCCCATATATAAAAGTCTTATATATACCAATCTAGGTACTTTTTATTTATTTATATATAAGTATTGTTTTGCTCAATTAAAATTGATCACACACGTCTTTTCATGGTAAAAAATAGAGAAAGAAAAATATTAAATAATATATATTTATTGTTATTTTTTTTTTTCAACTATCCAAATCATAGTAACCATTAGATAAAAATCCAATAACTAAAAAAAAAACCTATAAATAAGTAAAAGAAAAAATACCTAGTGGATTATTGCCTTATATTATATATGCCTTAAAATTAACCAAGTTGGATGAAAATGAAAAGGGGTGAATCTACTCTCCAACGAGGCAAAAGATTGAGTTCAAAAAGAGGAAGGCACGCACCGGACTCGTGCTTTTAATCTCTTGCAATTGGTATAGCTTTGTTTTCACTTGATGGTCTATCCGTATAATTAACTAGTTGATTAGAGAACAAATACATTCTTAACTAACTAGGCATTGCTAGATATGTTAGAAAAATTATTGCAAATTATAATCTAGAAATGAAAATGCTACAAAAATAATAATATTATAACAAATAATGTAGGAAAATAAATCACAGTTATTTCACAACAGCTAGGATAATAAAAATGGTAGAGTAAGGAATATCAATCGAGTTTTATGTTTCACACAATTTCCTTAAAACAGTTACGCATTCTCACCGGATTGCTTAGAAGAATGCCAATGACATCTATCTTCGAGGCTAAAATAATTCACGAATAGTAACTCGCACTAATTTGCTACTCCCAATGAACTGAGTAATACCCATATATATTCTATCACCACAACTACATAAGTTTCAATTAGAGAGCTCGACTATACTAAAAGACCAAAGACTTGAAAACTCTAGACTTACAACTACCAACCTACAAAAGCTAATTACTGCCACAAAGCAACTATTTGAAAGAAAGGAGGACAAAATACTTTTGGTGTATTGAAATAAGAAGAAGAGCCCTCCTTTTAGAGGCTCGACAGGAAAACTTACCATAAAACCTGTCCATAAAGCTAAAAAATGTTTTGGCAGTTTTCTAAATAAAAGCCAAAATATTTCAGGTGGTAAAAAGAGGCCCAACATGGAGTAGGCATTTTGGTCCGACATTTGTACCTGTAAGACTCGCGGGCGCACATAAACGCATGTTGGCCGGCTCGTGATTTGCACTCCCTGTGTGCACGTACAAGAAAGAGTCTCTATACTTGTCAAGTTTCTAACAAAGTATAAGGCAACTTTATATAAACTTCTCTTGGTTTGTGCTCCTTTTTTCATGTGGGATTTAGCAAATTCTATTCATTTTTCTTTCTCATTTCGTTCACTGTAGGTGACAATTTCTCATTCACTCTATTATCATTTTGAACACGTAAATACTTGATTTTTATGTACTCGCTAAAGAGAACACATATCAACAATGACTTCTCACTAACATATAGTGGGTCCCACTCAAAAGTTTGCCTCAAAATGGCTTTAAAAAAATAGTGTAACACATTTATTTTCCAATAAGATAAAGTTTGTTAGTTATTTTTTTCTTATAAAAAAAAAAAAAGTTTGTTAGTTATTTTTTTCTTATAAAAAAAAAAAAACAGAAGTCAGCATGCTACTTATGGTAAAAACTATCCTTTAGCTAGCCAGTACTCACCTTACCAGATATATACAGGGTTTTTCTCTATGATAAGATTTGTCTTTCTTATTCTTTTTTCTGTATGATTATTGTGTCAATGTACGTATATGTTATCATAGATCACGATTTATGGCATTTTCTCCATTCGATTCTAAATTTGTATTTTTTTTTTCGTTCTTTTTGAATGTAATTTCTTGGTAATTTTCTTTTAGATCTGAAGTTTAATTATGAGGTCCATATATATATATGTAAGGTTTCATTATATTGAAATTTTGTCTTTACAAAGGATTCATCATTAGTTGTAGAGCTGACTTCATTAGGTGGTGGACAACGATATGAAAAAACAAAGATCATATTTCTCTCACATGGAAATATATATCTCCAGTGTTAATCTGTACTTTCTCACTAGTTTTTAGTAGAACAAAATGATTTTAATCGATTTTATTTTGCCACTGTTATATATTATTTCGACGTTAGTATCAGATTTTTCATTTTTGTTTTTCATCCTAATACTCTGTAAATTTACCGTTTCAGGTATATATAAACAATAATCAGAATATAAACATTGACGAAGCAAAGTCTAAATGAACTCAATCATTAAATCACATATTTGTATACGGCATTAATGCAAGTGAAAGTACATACGGTCCCATGTAAATATACAAAAGTAACTTAATATAACTGTTCAATTACATTAATTTGTCCTCTAAAAAAATTATGTGTTCACATGAGTCTATAATTTAAGAACCAAATGACAATATTTAATGTTCAAGGAGTAACCACAGAGTTAGGGGCCAATATACAGGGTCATTAACTCTATTTACCTTTTATTTACATGTATATAGATATATAGACCGAGATCATCGCTAGCTGTGTTTGTAAAGTACCTCTTGATGATCAGGTAGCTTCCTAGTATAGGTTGTGTATCATCGTCAATGTTCATGCGTCATTGTCCGTATCTTTAATTTCCACTTAATTAATCTCTCTCTCTCTCTCTCTCTATATATATATACATATATATATAAAGATAAATAGACATACATGACATGTATATGGAGCTAATAATGGGATTGAGCTGTGATTTACTCCTTTCCAAAAAAAAAAAAGCACGAAATTTGAACAAGTGGAACTTGCCAATACCAGTGAAAACTTATCCTTAGTGGAAGGAAACGAAATAGTGAATAAAAAAAATTAAAGGCGTATGTAGAAGTACTTCATATTGAAAGTACCATGTCAAGTGGTCCATTCTAAGTTTCGAAGCGTGTTATAGATATTACATATACTACTAGCTCGCTCACTTATCATCACAAAGTAATTATAATACTTATGTTCGCAATAATAGATCGTAACAATAATTCTGTAATGTATATTCCATACTAAAATCTAAAAATTAATCAGGTGCACTCAAACAATGTTTATCCTTGAAAGATATATGTAATTAATATATAGAATCAATTACATACAATTTGTTCATTCTTCATATGTACACATTTATACATATTCATTTGGTGATAAATTTCACCTCGGACACAATATCTAAATTTTTTAGCACAAAATGTTCGAGTCTAGCTAATTGGTTAATTGTTAATATATTTAATTTTAAAAAACAAAAAATTTAATGTCGCTTTCAGTTAGGGTTTCTAAAAGGAGACACAAAATGGTTGTCGATCAAGAATATTCATGGCCTTTTGCCCCCACTAGAGGCGTAATGATGATTTTTCACTGATAAGGAGAAAAACAAAAAATATTATTATGAGGTTAGCCATAGTGCTTGGTGATGATATCAAGATCAAGGTTCAGTGCTTCTGGTTATGGTTTTATATACCTTAGGCCCACTTTTTGATTGATCGGTTTTAAGCGTTACGTACTATAAATGATAACAAGGATCTGGATCGTTGGATCATGATCTTGATCTTAGCATCTTTGTTATCATTAATTATTCCTATTGTTTGAGATTGTGAACTAAGAATTAGCTATAAATATTGGGTACTGTAAACGCATAAAATGTGCATCTAGAATATATATAGGATAATGGTATATATTACTTATTACTATTGTTCCTGTCATTTCATGAAAGCGAGTGGTAAACCAAAAGTGGAAGAACTCAAGGTGATTTGTCCCTTTTAATTATGCTCAAATCTTGTGCTCTTAACATTCATTAGCTAGCTCGGTAACACAGTGTTTTACCTTTTAGTGGTTCTAAAACCTTAATTAATATATGTGTATATATTCAAAACCGCGACATGATAAGATAGAATGTCAACAAGCGCGTAAAATATTCTTTAGCGTTACCCTACATCATTCTGGTAAATGCGATATTGTTGCTTCACCTAATTTCTTTATATAATTGCTTAAACTAATTACTAAATAAGCTTCTTGAATTATATTCGTTAATTAGACAGATAATCAATTTTTCCAAAAATTTACTTAACATGGTGCCAACTCAAATAATTATAGGAAAAAAAAATTCATAAATACCCGCTTTATTAGGCAAATTTTCATGAATACTGTTGTTTTCTATTTTATTTCACAAATATCTATTTTTATACCCATTTTTTGAGAAATGTAAATCACAAGTTTTTTAATTATGAAATGTATACCGCAGTATAATATTTTATATATAAAAGTTATTATATCTAAAGATCGGTATACATTTCAAATTATATCCTAGTATAAATTTACGTAGTAAATGTAAACCCTATATAAAATCTATATTGTAAATGTATAACATACATATTTTACATATGTATACCACAAAAATGGACATTTTTGAAATAAAATTCAAAAACGAGTATTTGTGAAATATGATGCACAAAAATAGGTACTATGTAAATTTCTCATAATTATATGGGTTTTGGACACTTATACTTATTTTTCAAAAAATATTATCAAATTTATGACCTTTCAAAAATAATAAAAATCCGTACGACCTTTTTATGGTATTTTTCTAACTACTTTGGAAGCTAGAAAATGTAGTGGTATTTTAGTAAATAAGTCATTTTTTTAATATTTTTTTTAATTTTTATAGGAAACCACAAAGGTTTCTTAGAAATCAATTTGGTTTAATTTGGTTTTCAATTAGCAGAATGTTCTATAAGTAAGTAAATTATAGGAAACTACAAAAATTTTCTAAAAACCAGTTTGGTTTCTTTTATCTAAAAGTCTTGCACGTAAGTAAATCACATGAAAGTACAAAAGTTTTCTGGAAACTAGTTTGGTTTCCTTTAGCCGAATCTCCTATATGTAAGTAAATCACATGAAACTACGAATATTTCTGGGAAACTATTGTGGCTTTTTTTTTTTTTTTTTGGTGCAAATTCTCCTGTAGCTAAATAAAAGGTTCCTGGATACCATCGTGGTTTCTTTTTAGCAGAATGCCCTATAGCTAAATAAATCACAGAAAATCCAAAAGTTTCCTAGAAACCATTATGGTTTCTTTTTCAAATCACAGGAAACAATGAAAGTTTCCTGAAAGCAATTGTGATTTCCTTTTTGCAGAATGCCCTATAGCAAGAATTGGGTGGATATTGAACAAGGACATTGAAGAATATGATCAAGTTCTCAAATTAAATAATTATATTTTTGAAGTAAAAGTAACAGAAATATATATTGGTTTTTGGATTCTAGCAACTAGTTTTCAATAACCAAATTAGTTTCTAGTAATCAATAATTGAATTAACCAAATAGTTCTATTATTTATGATAGAAACTAATTTAGTTTTCAGTTTTT